>OX463239.1:25821367-26376367 GCA_949820135.1 Sylvilagus floridanus | reverse complement strand
ATTCATATCTGCTGGTAGCTAGAATTTGTTTTATATATTTCATTAGTTCCGTTATATGAAATAAACTTAAGTCAGCCATCAAAAATGAGATTGTCTTTTCTTATTATTTAATCTTATTCAGAACCAGAACTAGAGATAGTCACATGATTAGGTATACGTTTTGTGAGATACTTGTAGCTTAAATACTAATTGTGATAATTGAGAAAAGTAAATATGTAAGTTTTTATACTCCTAAGTCATTATCTACTATCACACTTTATACAAGATAAAGTTTATGTTGGTGTAAACATTGACAGACCATTCATTATAATAGCAATCTTATATAAACTCAGCAAATGTACACAACTATAAAATACAGTTTGTTATAATAAGTAAGATTACCCCATATAACTATAATTTAATAACTAGTGAAAATATGGAAATGTTTAACTAAAGGAATTTTTGTTTCTTTTTTATAGGATAGAAATTCTCTCAGAGGACAAAATAAAGAGAGTTTATTTCAATAACTAAACATGGTTTCTTAGAACAAAACAAGACATTTGGATGAGCTCTGTGAAAACTGTAGAACAGAATCTTACTTGACATATTTAGTTATATGCAACTCACCTAATTAGGATTTTTGAAAGAATATTGATTCTGAACAGGCTAGATACAGTCTTCTCTCATTGACCAGAGAACTAAAATATAATGAAAATAACTATAAACTCCAACCATGTCATCATTTCTAAGGAACATACGTGTGGACACAAGATCAAATTATATCTAAATGCATATTTTTCAGAGACTGTTAGAGTTTGTAGATGATTAGTGTGGCTGAGAAAATAAGCTACTTAAAGAGCTAAATCAATGTTTTATAAATTATGACTCAAATAGTGGGAAACTATCACTCCTGTCTATTTGGATGCATTCAGGGTTTGGCAAAGGTCCTAAATTCACGTTCTACTGGTCATACATTTCCTTAATACAAACGTGTGAAATTATGTAACTCCTGGTTAGATCACTAATGTTCAGAAATGGCAAAATATTTAACTTCATAAGTCATGAGGACACATTATAATTTGATCTTGATTGTTTCAAGACACAGAAAACAAACAGCAATAATGTCCATTAGCAAAATGATAGAATTGTCCTGTTTTCCTCTATTTTTTTCCAGGTGGCCCAGCTGAATTCCCAACTGTGTTTCCCTTACAGCACATTAACAAAGGACTTTCTAAATGGAAGAGACTTCAGTGTGCGGGCACTTTCTGACTACAAAACCCAGGGAAGACAGCCTCATACATCTGGTCTGAGCCAGCAAAAAAGTCAAATATTTTTAACAAACAAATTTAATATTGCATAACAGGCACTGATATCTCCTGCCCTGTAGTTTAATTATTGTCACTTTTCTCTGTGCTACTTAGACTCAAATAGTTAGTGGCATTATTTATTTCAACAATCACAACTCCATGGTTCTCGTTATGTATTTTCATATTTATAAAGCTGTAGCCTTTATACAAAGATAAATGGAAAGCGAAAACATATAGAAATTCATTTACAAAATCTCTGACAAAGCTTAAAGTTTTCTTATAAATACTGAAACACATCAGGAAATCTATCTGTTTCTGGCAGATTTCTTTTGATGCCCGCAGGCTCCTGCCACCTCCCTTACACTGGACTTATCCCTCAGTGGTCCAGTAGAGCTGGTCGCTCCTGGGCCTGCTAAATAGCTGTGGCATTGGAATTCATCCTCCTCTGCACCCCAGGAATGTGTTTCATTTCTCCGCCATGTAAAAGGCTGTTAGCGTCCTGGGTTTCATAATTTTCTTTTTCTTGTTTCACCATGGCATTTATAAAAAGCACATCTCCGAGAGACTTCCTGGGAAATATACACAAGACACGTTCCAATTTGGTGATACAGGACGTTGGTCTGCGACATGAGCATCACATAGTAGAATGTTAGTTTTATTGAAGGTTGATCTGCTTCTGAATCAAATCCCTGTTAAAGACCCTGGGAAGGCGGGTGACGATGGCCCAAGATGGGCTCATGCCTTCCACCTGGGAGGCCTGGATGGAGTTCCAGGCTCCTTTTGTTGGTCTGATACAGAACTGACCACCACAACCATTTGGGGAGTGAATTAGCTAATGGAAGATCTCTTTTCTTTCTGTATCCCCTCCTCTGTCTCTGTCACTATGCCTTTCAAGTAAATAAAAAAAGCTGTAAAAAATCATCTGGGAAAAATATAGCTTTTTTGAATTCTCTAATGTCTGAGTATATAATCAATTTCAGTCTTACAGTTTGTTTAGTAAAATGAAGCTTGATTTATTTTTAGAGTCTGAAGACATTTCCACATTGTCTTCCACCTTCCTTTGCTGATGCTGAGAAATGCAACACCATTCTACGTCTTGATGTCTCCTTAATCTTTATGCCTATTCCGTTCCCTTCTAGTTTTTTAATTTCAATATTATGGGAGTGTGTGTGTGTGTGTGTGTGTGTGTCCATTTATTGTGCTGGGCACTTAGGGAAGTCTTTCCTTTTGAAACTCACGGACATTGATCCTGAAAAAGCACATTTCAATTATGTCTTTGATAATAGGAAGATCTAGGTTGCATCTCTCTTCTTACCCTTTAGCAACTCTGAAAGAAATGCGTGACCCTGAAGGTGATCAACTTCAATTCCTTCTGGTTTTCAGGTTCATCAGTCTGGTTTCAGTGATGTGAGGTTTTTCTGAATTTTTTTGATTTTTTACTATCATCTGATACTATCATTTGATTTCTACTATCATCTTTTTATTTCTCATATATGCTATGCTCACTCTTCTTATTGCTTTCTGTCCATATTTATGAATATAATCTCTTTTTTAAATTCCTCTGAAAACATGACATTTCCTTATATTTCTGAATTATTTCTGCTCCCGGCAACCTCTTTGCTTCCACTGTCTTATATTTTTTATGATAGTGTGTTTTTGACCTTTCTTTTGTTCAATACAGGAATTTTATTCAAGCATTGATCAATCTTTGCATTTTGGAACCTCAGTTTGTGAATACAGAATGAATTTGAAATAGTTTCCAGGGCTGACATTGTGGTATATTGGGTTACGTCCTGCCTGCAAACCAGCATCCCATATTAGAGCACTAGTTTCAGGGATGGCTGCTCTGCTTCCAATCCAGGTCTCCATAATGAGCCTAGGAAGGCAGCAGAATACAGCCAAGTACTTGGATGCCCGCCACCCTTGTGGGAGATAGGGATGAAATTCCAGGCTACTGGCCTCAGCCTGGCCCAGCCCTACCTGTTGTAGCCATTTGGGGACTGAACCAGCAGATAGAAGATCTCCTCTCCTCCTTTCTCTTCTCCTTTCTTCCCCTCCCCTCCCTTATCCCTATCCCTATCCCTATCCCTATCCCTATCCCTATCCCTATCCCTACTCCTATCCCTCTGCCTTTACAATAATCCTAAACAAAGATAAAAAACAACAGTGTTACAGCCATTTGGTGAGTGAATCAGTGGGTGGAAGATCCTCTTTCTCTCTCTCCTCACTCTGTTTCTCTCTCTCTTTCCACCTCTCCTTCTAATTCTGCCTTTCAAGTCAAATAAGTAAACCTTTACAATTTTTTTTGATTTTTTGTATGCCCACTGTGCATTCAGGATGACGTTCAGTCTCCATGTATTTACTTATGTTGTTACTTTCCACCTTCATTCCACTGTGGTCAGAAAATGTACCTGGTATGATTTCAATGTTTTTGAGTTTGTTGAGATTTATTTCATGCCCTAGTATATGGTCTATCTAGAGAATGTTCCATGGACTGATGAGAAAACTGCATATCACGCAGCTGAGGGATGAAGTATAGCGTAAATATCAATTATATCATTTGGGTAGTATACATTAACTCTGTTGTTTGCTTGTTGATTTTGTTTGCTCTGTCCATCAGTGAAAGTAGGGTGCTGGAGTCCGCCATTATATTATTGGTGCATTTGTCTTCCCTTAGATCCACTAAAATTTGTTTTACATGGCCAGGTCCCTAGCCTTGGGTACATATACATTTACCATAGTCCCACATTTCTGTTGGTTATCATCACAAAGCGACATTCTTTGTCTCTTTTAACAATTTTTCGTCTTAAAATCTATTTTGTTTTATATAAGATTAGCTACTCATAATTTTCTTTTAAATTTCTATCTGTGTGGAATATCTTTTACCATCCTTTCATGTTTAGTCTTTGTGTATTTCTGTTGGTGAAGTGTATTTTGTATAGGCAGCATATAGTTGGTTTTGTTTGTTTATGCATTCAGCCAGTTTGTATCCTTTAATTGGAGAATTTATGCCATTTATATTCAAGGTTATTATTGATCAGTAATTAGTTGATCTTGCAATTTTCCCACAAATATTTCTATTGCTTGGTTTTGATCTCCTTTTTCTCTTTTACTAGGATGTGTTTTGCCTCTATACTATTAGGGATACTGATTATCTTTCATTTCAATATGAAATATCCATTCTTAGTGTAGAAAGTATGAAGATATTATGATGGAAAATATGCCTTTGTAATGTGGAGACCAACCTTTTAAAAAATTACCACTAGCTTCCCATATTCATTATTTAAACATTACAGAATTGCTTCACAGAGTAAAAACGAACTATCTTCCTTGATTACGGTCCACAAAGACGCAAATGGCCAAATATTATCTTCATATTATAACATTAAAAGAAATAGTCTTCTCCATTTATCCATGGTTGAACTTATTTCTTCATTGTTATAGAATAGAATGCAACTCTGCCTTTTTAAGTTATTCATTATGATTCAGTATCCTCTCATCTACCTGTCTCAAATTACAATCACATACACACACACTCACTTTAAAGGGCCTTTCAGAGCACTCTTTCTCAAAACTCCTCATTCTCAAAAATCATTGCTCAACTTCTCTTTTATGATTGTGAGTTTACTAGATAATGTAAGGAAATGCTTAAAAGCCATATTATTTTTGTTTGTAAACAATCTTTCTGCAGCACATTATATGTTTGTTCCCCAAAAGTTATGTCCATACCCTAACCATCAGACTCCATGGATGTTTTCTTGAAATGAAGTGGACATCCAGGAGTATTCAGGTGGCCCCTAAAACCACTGGAAAAAATGTCCATTTCAAAGAAAGGCAAAGGGAGAGTTGACACAGACAGAGATGAGAAATTTCAGACAACTGGAGGAGGAAGCAAGGTTGAGTGTCGTGCAGGCAGAGATAAGATTTTTGTCTTTTTGTCACAGGCTAGTGATGCCAAAAGGAAGAATTATTTGTTGCAACCAACCATCAGGAAAGGGGCAAGACATGGATTTGTTCCCAAGGCATCCAGGAGGTACCAGTCCTGGGGACACTTGATTTCAGACTTCTGTCTTCCTGAACAGTGAGAGGATAAATTTCTCTTAGGCTATGGGTATGTGGTAATATTTTATAACAACTCTAGGAAACTGTTTCCTTTTCCTGCTTGGAGTAAACAAACTGGAGATCCCCACACCCTCAACTCATGCTGTCCCTAAAGACAGAGCTCCCAAGAAGTGGAGCAGAGGAGGTGGCAGGGGAGTGGGTCACCCCTACGTTCTCTAATTGATGATCTTACTGAGGGAGTGCCTGTGTGGAACACAGTTAACATCAGCAAGCCTGTGTGTTGACTGAAGATAATAGAAATCTAATCACTATGATAATAACATACTATTAACTCTACCCTATTTATAATCTCCCCTGTGTGTAAAATACTGAAGCTGAGTTTTTAATGTATCTATCAACTATCAGTACCACAATCATTTTATGGTTCATTTCTTTTGGATCATTCAAGCCACTTGATGATTTTTTTCAGGTTCTTCTGAGGTATGATTGACTGAAAAATAGCATGTATTTAATATACACAAAGCAAATTTTTGATATATGCATGCTTTGTGAAATTATTATAATTAAGTTAATTGTCATATACCTCACTTGACATAATTATTATTTATGTGTATCTGGTGAGAAAGACTGAGATCTACTGTCTTAGCAAAATTCATGTACAGATAATTTACGAGAGTCAACAATGTTTTAAGCAATACTGAACAAATTATATCAGTAGTGTGGTAAACAAATCATCTTACATTCTTTGATAATTGTTGATTTATCAAAGGAAACATTGTACTGTGTTTCAGTTAGTGTAGTATTCTTCAGATGGATTTGCTGTATACTTCTGACAATCAACTAATCTAGTAAAAAGAAAAGAATGCCTTTACATTCATGCCTAGAAAATGGACTGCATTATGGCATTTAGCTTACCACTAAGCAGTATTAATATTATATTTTAACAATTTTTGTATCCCTTCAATGTAGCTACAAAGACATAAACAATAGAACATTTGCTATTATTATTGATGTTTAAAACCATACCCCAGCAGATTTTTCTGCTTTGTTCTATAATGACAGAGTCCATGGTTTTATAGATAATTTCTTTCACTGGGCTACAATAAAAATTTGAGCTGAAATCTTCAGCATTACATTCAACAATTACTAAGCTCTTCCTATAAACTCAATTTTGTGCTCAATACTGGAATCTATTTTAATACTTTTCTTTAAAGATTATTATTGAATCAATATCCAGGAAACAATACTTAAAGTTACAATAATGAATATCAACTAGTCTTAAACTTTAAAATTCTATATTTGTTTGTAAGAAGAGTCAAGAAAGAGGACCAAAACAGACCTTAAACATAAAGAAGTGTTGACGATACCTACAGACTATACTCTATGACAAATAAAATATTTCACTAATGTATCTGGATAGAAATAAATGAGAATTCTATTGAATTCTGAATGAATACTACTTAGAGGCCACAGCAAGTGAGATAGAAAGGTGTGAAGAGACTGTATCCTTTCTGTGTTTATGGTTTCTCTCCAGAACTTTGTGTTTGGTTTTTCAATATAATTGCCATTGTGTGTTAAATGTGGAGTGCAAGTAGAAAATATGAATTATGTTTCTGGATCACTGTTGCTTTGGTGTCACAATTTAGACTTGCTCAAATTATTCGTTTAGCTTTCTCCAACCACTTTCATTTAATAGCTTCTGTTAGTTCAGTTTCTGAGATTTCATAAAAGCTGCATCAACAGAGGAGTATTTACTTCCCACAAAATAGCCCACATATTCAATAAAAATCTGACACTTTCCTTTCTATATATTATAGACTCTCAAAATTTGAGGTTGTAATAAAAAATTTGATTTCTAGCTCTTTTTGAAGGCAGAGAGTAAAGATAAACAGAAACTATCACACGTTTTCTGCAGTTTCAGAAATTAAATCATCACAATACTGCTTTCTACAAAATTTGGTTTATTTAATTATTTTTTGAGAACCAACTATAGGCCAACTACCCTGAGATGTAAATTAGTTAACAAAAATAGTGCTGATTGGCTCCCTTCCATTTTAGTAGAGAAAAATCATAAAATGCTGAGGCACGAGATTTAAGGAGGATGAGTACAGATAAAGAAGGAACACTGGAAAGTTGGAGAAAATTTACAGTATACGTCTAGCAGATGTTTTCTTGCCATGCTCCAGAGCCACTCCACTTTAGGAGGCCACAGCAGATGCTTAAATTTCAGAACCTGCATCTCTGCCACGTTTGCTTTCTTCCCTGAAGTCATGAAAGGGCAGATATCCATCATGGTCAGCAAATTGAGGAAATCACTCTCATTTAATGACTGAGATCAGTTTATAAGGACTGCAGGTCATGCCTCCCAAGTGGATTAAAGCTGAAGTATGTGTCTTGTCACTTTGCCAAATATAAAACTCCAAGCATCCCCTGATCACAGAACCTTTATTTTCTACTTTTCTTCCACTGTATGAGCCACCCGTCCTATGCACACTTTCCTACTTGGTTTTCCCTTACCTCAACTTCTCATATAACTTGAATGCCTTTGAATCCTCTCTCAGGGCCTGCTTCTGGTAATTATTTGGTTTCATGTACAAGAGGACATAGGAAGCAAATTCTATGAATAGGATATTATAGTTGGAACCCTTGTCATTCAGGTGATAAACAAACCGCATTTACCAATAAGACTTAGGTAAAAGGTAGCCCCTGGAATAACAAAGTAGTACACTACTAAGAATCCTACATGCAGAGAGCTGCATCCTACATGCAGAGATGCAGATCGGAAGAAAGCACTAATTTGTGCTGTATCCCCAGCATCTGAGAGCCATGGTGGTGATAGAAATTCTAAGGATTTGGAGTTGATTGGTTGTTGGGAAGGCAGGAATGCACTGAGGAAAGGGTGAACATGTTCAAATAAAGCAGTTATTAATTCAGAGCAAAATAAAAAAGCCTCATGGCCTTTACAGCAGCATTTAAGAGGACCCTCATCTCCTGCAGCTAGAGGAAAGGGTTGTTGAAAATATGACCAGGACTGGCAATGAAAGTGGAATTCAAAGAAGGTCAAATAGAAACCCTTGACATGTTCTCAATACCAACAGCCTAGCAAAGATCGTAAATCAGAAGAAATACCATATACCAAATGGAATAATGCCATACTCTAAAAACCAAGCAGATTTTGGTAGATAATACTGGAATAGGATAACTTCAGAAAAGAGGCAGCCTCAATCCCATCACCATGTTGAATATGGCATCATTTTATATTGTAAGAATAAGTTGTACAAATATAACCTCTGAATTATAGTGGCTTGAATAATATTCCTCAAAAAGATACACCCAAGTCATAGCCCTGGTACCTTCAATATTATGTGATTTGGAAAAAAAATCTTTATAGATATGATCAGGTAATGATTGGTGAGATAAGTTTATACTTGAAAGGAAGAGACCCTAAGTTCAATGAGAAAAACCAAGTAAGAGAAAGAGGAGGACACAGAGAGACAGAGGGAGGAAGCCTGTGTGTGTGGTGAGGGGAGAGATGGGGGTTGTGCTGTCACAGCTAAGGAGCTGGATGACACAAGGAAGGTTTCTTCTCTACAGCATTTGAGGGAGTGTGACTTTTGAAAGAATAAATAAATATAGTTTTATGCTAATATAGGAGCCTTAAACTCCTATATGCCAAACTATAATTATAAACTTCTACATACTCCTTGACATGGGTCTGACTGTGACTTCACTAACATCACAGTTGGCTCTTGCGAATGCTCTTAGAAACCTGAAAATTATCTGTACAAGTATGTGCAGAGGCCTTGAGCAAGAGCATACACATGCATGGAACAAGGGATATGGCACATTTCCTAGGGCGCTTGTGTAATTTGAAATGAAAATCTGCCTTTAGAACTTTATTGAAAATTGGAGTTGTTGGCATTTATGTGAACTTTTTAATCTAGTTTTACAACTTGGTTGGAATACTTCTACAACTAACTACTTACCTAAAGGCAAATTGATTCACTTAATATGAGCCTCAATTTCTTCATACACAGAATAAGAGATTTCAAATAGGAATTAAACACCTTTTGTTTTTTTAGAAAAAAACTTCATTTTTCAGATAAATTTTAACTAAAATAATTTTATCATACAACTATTTCCTTAACTATTTTAAGTACACAATACAGCTCATCAGTTTTGTTTACTCATTGGCTTAGAGATTCAATTTTAAGTTGTTTGCATTTTAATTGTCCACATTCTATTCATCCTTTCCTTTGTAAGGCAGAAGCATAATGATTCAAGCAGCTTTTGTTAGCATAGGCAAAATCAAGCATTGATTCAACTCTTTTACTCTATTTGGTAGTACAACTGGATTATGTTCAATATCATTGATTCTGTGAGCTATTTTACATATGCATTGGTAACATTAACAACTAATAAATCACTTTGTAGTGTTAATGTTGTGATGAGAAATTTGCCACTAATAATTAAAATTAAATTGAAGATCATTAAAATATAATGGATACTTTCTTATTATTACGACATTCAACATTTTTTAATTTACATTTTGTATTTAAAATAAAATTTGGCAAATGCTAAACAAATTGAGCATATTTAAGTTGTAGATTCAGGAAATGAAACATATATAAACAGGTATCAATATATTTAATGTTTTTAAAATTTTCTTTCTGTATAAGAATTTTCAAATGTATATTCAGTATTCTTTTTGCTTGTTCTAATTCACAGAAGAGCATTTTGCTTTTATATTGAACATATAATTAGAAAGGATTTTATTTGAACTATTTAGAAAGGCTTTTACATATCCAGTATATCTGAAAAAAAAAATTGGTCATGAGCATCAACATTTGCTTTCCTTCCATTCACACCTTAGGGTATAGCTTGTGTTTTCTAATGCAGTAGTCACTGGCCATGTGCAGCTACTGAAAGCTACAGTGTGGCTCCTTTGAACTGAGCTGGGATATAGGTATAAAATATTTAACAATTTGTTAGCTATGGTAGGGAGAAAAAGATTAAAACTTATCTCAATAATTGTACAATTATTTCATGTTAAGATTATAATACTGGGCTATATAAAATTAAATATTGTACTAATTTCATTCCGTTATTTTTATTTTTTAATGTGGATAGAGAAAATGTACATTTAAATATATTCACTTTCATTGTTCACATTTTGGGCCATATTACTTTTCTTGCAAAGTGCTGGTTGATTTTATATAATAATTAAAGCTCCTACAGTACTACAAACTAGCTTATAGGGGGAAAACTTAGTAAAAGGGAACATAAAACTTGTCTAAGATGTTTCATAGAGGGCTTCTTTCTGGTTTTTTATATATATATATAGTAGTCCTTATCATGTCTTCTGAGAATTATGACATTATGTAACCATCTTATTATTATATTTCTAAATTTTGGAGTGCTCAATTGCCTAATCTGTTTTTTAACAAGGCAAGAGTAAAGTCAGAAGCCAGAGCGTGATCTGCTGCTTGCAAAGTTCTCAAAATTAAAAAAATAAGTAAATAAGCCAGAAATTGTTTGCAAAGTTTCAAAATTAAAAATATTAAAATAAAAAAACAATATCTATGTTCAACTATATCATAGTAACACAACATTTAACTGTAGTTGGGTCCTGCATTTCTCAAGCCATTTGCAATTATGTATAGCATAAGGCTAAGCCTGGCCCATAGGAGGCAGCTGATGGGAATCTTTCTCAAAAGAAAGTCAATAGATGTCATCTGCACCTTCCTCTTCATCCCTTTCTCTTTGGATCTGATTATCCAATCTGGAGTCAAGCAAACACTGGGTTATGGACACACACAATGGATAAAAGCACTCCTAGAAAAACAATAATGTAGAAAAAACCTGAGTTCCCAGATTTTCCATAGAAGAATTTGTATAAAATCAGTTGAATAATTTATCCCAAGACTTTGACATTTCAGAAAAATAAGTCTGATATTGCCAAGCCATTGATGAATCCAGTATTTTGTTATTTTTAGAAAGACTCCACTTGATACTAATAATAATTAAATAGCTTTCAAAATTGAAAAAAAAAAGATATTTTCTGGGTCAGGCATTTGGTCTAGCAGTTAAGATGCTGGCTTGGCATGCCTGCCTCTGGTGTTGGTTAGAAAACTTGGTATGAGCTCCAAGTGCACTCCTGCTTCTAGGTTCCTGCTAAGATGCACCTTGGGAGGCAGCACATGATGGTGTAGGTGGATGGGTCCCTGTTGCCCACATGGGAAACCTGGATTGAGTTCCTGGCTCCCAGGTTGGTTCTGCCCAGTGGCCTTTGTAGCATGTGGAGGGTGGGCCAGCACCCTCTCCAAATTCTTCTTCTCCCTCATTCTGCTTTTTTTTTTTTTTAATGTTTCTGTATTACATCTCAAATTTTTGGAGAAACAGTGATGGAAAAGTCTCAATAATAACATGGCAGCAAGAAGTAGGAATATTTCACTCAAGGACTTTCTGGCCATGTGAAAACCAGAGGGACAGACAAAGGGATGAAAGAGCATGACAAGTAAGATACAACCTAACATAGTTTCTTCATAACTGTACATCAAGATTCTTTCCCTTGTATCTCACGGATACCTGTCAGTTGTATCTTAACTAGTGCTATTTGTTGCTAAGATCTCTTTCCCAGTACCATCTTAAAAGCAGAGGTGGTATAAATGTGTCTTTAAGTAGTGGATAGATGCTCTAAGCAGGAACACAGTCAACACTTGAGACATTTTCTATTGATCTGAAATCATCAGAATGATGAAATAAGCAGATAAAAGTTCCCATTCTTGATCTGTCTCAGTCATGAATTCAGTGACATTGCACAAAATATGTAGGAGTAGATGCCCATTATACACCATTTCTCTATGAATGTGTAGAGCTGTAAACCAATACAAAATGCCAGCAATGGCCCACATACCTCCCAAAGTGTCTGGCTAGAGCCAAACAAGCAAAGTATTTATTTTATTTTGTTACATGCTCAAGGCTTGATTTTCATTTTACTACATTCAGATTGTCATTTTGCCCAGGAAGTTTTTCATTAAGCGTTCAGCTTGACAGACAAGTGATAGTCTTCAACCTGGAATTAGTTCAGTAATAGGAATCCTTGCTTGAGGCTCTGTCTGCATTTCAGATCAAGAATTCTCTTCGTTTTTTCCTTCCATCCAAGCCCTTCTACTCAGTCTTAGCACATTATGTAAGCAAATGTGCCTTCTTGGAGCTCATGCTGAGAAGAATGAGGCAAGTACTGAAACTGACCATGAGGGACAGCATCAACTTGCCCTGACTTTCTGGAAGAACAAATTAGTATTAAGAGCAAATAACTAGATTTTAAGGAAGTTTAACAAATCTTGTTATAGCATTAAATTTCTGTTATGGTAACTCTAAGTAACTGATAAAATTATTTTCCTAACATCTTCTTTTTATAAGGTCTACTCATTTATTTGAAAACCCAAGTGACACAATGAAATGAAGAGATTGAAACAGAGAGAAAGAGAAAGCAAGGGAAACATTTTTTATCTGCTGGCTTATCCCACTGCTGCCCCCAACAGCCAACCAGAATTGGGTGAATCTGAAATTCCATCCTAGTCTCTAATACAGAACCCAAAGACTTGGGTCGTCATTTGCTCCTTCCCAAGCACACTAGCAAGCAGCTGGATCAGAAGTGGAGTAGGCAGGACTCAAACCAGAACTTTGATATTGGATGTGGGCACCCCAAGTGGTAACTTAATACACTGAGCCACAGCACCCACCCCATTCTAGCTTCTAATTTTTAACTAAATATTTCAATTACCTTGTTTAATTTATATAATACTGTTCTAAAATGAAACTGCCCCTTTTAATGAAACACTGGAAACTAAGAGCTATAGACAAAATGAAAACAGACTCCACCAAATAATGCATTTAGGGCTAAAATATTTAAGGAATACAAATTCTGCTTTAAAAGAATAGAGTAAGCAAATGTTAAGTAAAGTGGTGAATCTGTAACTTAGGGAAGCTTGAGTTAAGAGTTTACAAGCAAGGAACAAACAAAACAAATACAATAATTCCAAAGACATTCTATTTGTTTTCTTTCAGTACTCTTAATTAATGATGTGAAAGTGTTGCCTCTGCACAGAAGGTACCCCCAGAAAGAGCCAGTCTGCTTAAGGATTTAAAATTATAGTCAATTCCTTGGATGCAGCTCTACTTTTCAGAGAATCTGTATTTATTTCTCAGATGATTTTGAATCTATGAAGTGACTCACGCGAATGAAAATTGAATGGGGGCTGGAATTTGTCCCCAAAGCCCAATGTTTAGAATTTTAATCTACCATATTCAGTCAGCCTAATTAGAGGACCTCAGCACTATGCAGGCATCTATCACTGCGATATGACTCTGGGGAGATATGTTTTTGTAATTAATCACCAGGAATACCTGCCGGTTTCTCTTTCCCCTTGAGGAGATTACAAGGGAGAGAGAATAGAGTCACTGCATTAATGTAAACAAACCTGCATCCTACAGGGCCAATGATTTGTGCTTTCTTAGAAGTATTTTGTTTTAAAAAGTTGCTGATATGCATTTGTTCACACTTCTGAACATTTACATTCCTGGAGTATTATTACTTTTGCTCCTATCCTGCAAACTCCAGAGCTGTTCATGAGGGGTTTGGAGAGAACTTCCCTCTTAGGCAGAGTATGGTTTTCTGACTCAAAGCACAGCCTACCCCTCTGTGAATCCCCAGTGCCTGTCCATGAAACACCTGGCTTTTCTTTTGAGGTTTCCTTACAGAATACTGAGAGACTATGACCTTTTTTAACTCATAAGATAATGACAATTCTGCCAAACATGTGTTGTCTCATAATTGCTTTTACAGATTTGTGCCAAAAGCTATGATTAAATACTAGGGGAAAAGGTCATTAAAAGATAAAAGAAAGAAAATGGTTTATTTATGGAAATTAATGGATTTCAAATTCTGTAGCACCTTTGGTGTAAAACACAAATATAATGAGAAAGTAAGCATTAATTAACTTTAAATGTAGAAGGACATTTTTCTGCTGACCCATCAACACTTTGAATATGTTAAATGCCAATATTTTTACTCTGCTGGATAGTAATGGGAAAAGGGTGGAGCTGTCTTTCAATATAAAATAGCAAAAGTTAATAGAATAAAGGAGCCTAGGCTCTACACTGTCCCAAGGGAATTGTGTGCTTTGAGATACTCCAAATGGCAAGCTTGACCCAGTCAAAATTTTAAATTCAAATTTTTTTTCTATCAAGCAAATCAAAGTAGACAGAAACAACACAAGGTCATTAGAGTTAAGCTTTGAAAACCACTGGAAATAACAGGGTGAACTCAAAAAATGTCAGACCAAAGCAGTAACCAGCCTTGGAACACAATATTCTTTTTCTGCAATTAGTCTGTGGAGGTAACGCAATGTATCTTACTGGCAGAATGTTCAAGTTTCTAGCTCCTTAGTCTGAAGGCAAGTCAAGGGGTTCCGAGAATCCCAAGGAGCAGCTGGTCAATGAGAAAGGCAGAAGCAGCCCTGTCGTCTGTGGGAAAACAGCCCACTAATGATTCTGAATAAAGGCAGAAAAAGAGACACAAAAGTATGATTCGCCCAGGACTCAGGTTGCATCCTAAGAAGTGAGGCAAAGACAATGCCTGATTGCCTGCCTCTAAAGACAAAGGCATTGCAGAAGGGGGAAGAACTATTTTGATGGAACACATTTTGTTTTCTATGTGCAGTGCTCATGTATTGGGTCATTTTGTCATCTAGTAGTGCTGATTCGTCAGCTCGAGGAAACGATGAAGTTCAATGCCAGGAGAGTGTTATGCCTTTTGAGGAAGTTAGTAAACATTAATCAGTGGAGCTGGTGAGAATTTACAAAGCAGAAAAACAGTAACACCAGACACCTGTCATTCACCCTAGAAACTAGAGTAACACTAATATTTGAAATATGAGCTAAAATAAACAATAAATTATGTGGCTGTCTTTCTTACTTTGGCAACCTTTTTTACTTTGGCAAATTGACTCCTCTGACAAGTGGATAATTCTATCATGAATGGCTTCTCACTTTGAGAGGTTTCCTTAAAAATAAAAATAAAAATAAAAAACTAAAATACCAATAGCCATCTAACTAAATTGTTAATTAGTTTAGCATGCTTCCATATAATGAGATTATAGTCTAGTTCTTAGTGCAAAAGTTGCCTTCATCGGATAGTTTATTTTATTCATTGGTATACATTTCCTGAACTAAGTATATATATTTGGCACTTAGTAGTACAAGGTTATCAGCAAACAATTATCACCACTTCTGTCAATTATCAAAGTCTCTTAGCTCTTAAAAGTTTGCACACTAATATGTATAACTGATATGGTAATGGGTAGAAGAACAGGGCTGTAGGGGGGAGGCAGAGGACCCTTAAGGAGAAAGGAAAGAAAGGAAAATAACATTTGGGCATCTCATTTCATTTAGTCTACAACCATCACATCACCCCTCCAATTTTTAAATTTTTTTTCTAAACAATTTAAAAAACCTTGGATTGAAGTTACATAGTTCTCCTAGCTATTAGGTTGTGGAGCTAGTATTGAAAGCTAGCCTTATTTTTCCAGTTTTATAGTATTAACCATATTACCTTAGGACCTAGGGAGAATACTTCTCACACAGTCACCTTACTCAATATTGTCATATCAATCCTAAATGTCAGACAGACTAATGGTTTCAAGAACTGGTAACAGGGTCAAGTGTTGTGGTGTAGCAGGTAAAGCCACTTGCAGTGACAGTAACCCATTTGGGTGTCAGTTAAAGTCCCAGCTGCTCCACTTCCAATCTAGCTCACTGCTGATGTGCCTGTGAGAGCAGCAGAAGATGGCCCAGCAGCTTGGGCCCCTGCACCCACATGGGAGACCCACTAGAATCTCCTATCTTTGGTCTAGCTGAGACCTGGTTGTCAATGCCATTTGACAAGTCAACAACTGAATGGCAGATTGTGCTCTCTCTCCTCCTCTTTCTTCAAAGGCCTTTCAAATAAATAAAAATAACCTTTAAAAACAAACAAAAAGCAAGCCCTTATCTCTACAGTTGAGGAAAAGTGTTTTTTTCTTTTAGTTTCTATTTGTTTAATTCTTGACTTAGTGGTAGAGTTAAGCTTGTGATTATAAAAAAAAAACCTGAAAATATGTTGTAAAAATTAAAAGAATAAGAAAGGGAGAGGGATGGTGGGCGTGTGCTGAGGGGGGTAGGGTGTGAAGTATCACTATGTTTCTAAATCTGTATATATGAAATACCTGAAAATGTTCACCTTATATAATTTTTTAAACATCAAATCAAGGATTGGCACTGTGGCTCACTTAGTTAATCCTCCGCCTGCAGCGCCAGCATCTCATATGAGCGCCGGGTTCTAGCCCCAGCTGCCCCTCTTCCAGTCCAGCTCTCTGCTGTGGCCCAGGAAGGCAGTGGAGGATGGCCCAAGTGCTTGGGCCCCTGCACCCGCATGGGACACCAGGAGGAAGCACCTGGCTCCTGGCTTCGGATTGGCACAGCACTGGCTGTAGCGGCCATTTGAGGGGTGAACCAATGGAAGGAAGGCCTTTCTCTCTGTCTCTCTCTCACTGTCTATAACTCTACCTGTCAAATAAAAAAAAAATCAAATAAAAAGAACTCGTAACACCATTTTGTTCAAAGATGCCATCAGTATTAATCCCATTGGTTAGCATTGTTTAATGTAGGAAAAATGTATAACTTCCAGAAACCAAGTGCTCCCGTTTATAGATTATCACCTGAACTCTATGTCCTTATAATTTTGGATGTTTCCTCTTTGGATTTCATCTTTCATCCACTTTGTGAAGTCCCAAATTAAAACACCATGCCCTTTAGAAGCTGTGAATTAGTAGTTACCAACCTATGCATTTTCTGTCTTTGCTTTCTCACACCTCTTGACCTTGTCTAACATTCCACAGCCCACTGAGGATAATGCTTCACCTGCATCCCTCAGATCTAGGAGTAGACATCTGACCTTTCTACCGCCTCCTCTTAGTGGTCCAACGTAGTGGCTTCTACAGTAGCAATTTTCTGCACCCCTCAGTACCCTCCTGTTTGTACGTTCACTGCCACTCAATTTGTACAGACTGGCCTATTAGTAACATGACTCCACTGAAAACTTTCACACATTTTCCCAAGCAATCTCCAATCAGCCTTGAGTGCAGGGTCATCTACCTCTGCTCCTATAGATGTAGTTGAGAGAAAACATCCCAAGCATAATGATCAGCATCACTATCAACATACAGTCACAATGCTCCATGGTGATCCTTGTTCAATCCTTTCTTAGTCACTGTTGGAAGACAATACTGTATGAATCTCTCATGTTTCTTCATATTTTGCTAGTAACACACTAACCACTTTTTTTCCAGACTGTCCTTTCAAAACCGTCAGCATAGCAAACAACATTGGGATATATAGCTTTTCCCCTGGAGCAAAGGATGGGCATTCTTAGTGCTCAGTATAGAAGTCTGAAGTCGCCTGTGTCCAGGATTATGTTCTTATGATGAAATATATTATTTTTTGCATAATCATCTGGCTCTCCTTTCTTTCCCACATGAGAATTTGGATTTGGGAATTGATATAAAATGATGATACTTGATTATTGCTATTGCTGTAAGTAACCTAAGCTGCCCTTTGGTTCCTAGTTGGGAAACTTAAGTACGCTGCCACACCATCCACAAAATGATGGCAATGGGTAGGTTACAATATCAGTCCCTCTGGTCCTAGTTCTTGATAGTTATCAGTTTTATCAAGTAGTCTGTGGGCTAATCAGAACCCTTTGATTCCTATGGGGCAGTATCTGTTTATCTTCAGTTAACTATTTTCATAGCATAATGGCACGTTTTGAATTGGATTAAACAAATCTAATTAAAATGAAATTCCATTCTACTATATACATATCTACCACTCTATTTTCTTATTTATGTATTTGTTCATTCAATTTGGAAAACTCTAACTGCATGAGGCACATGGACTTGTGCTTTTAGGCTTCATATGGGTAACAGAGTGTTCTGAGTGCATCCATGTTCCCTTGTGTACTGACACACATAATTAGATGAACAAAACATATATTTTAATACATCATTAAACTTAACTGTTAAAAAGGAACTGCTCCTAGTGTATTTATCTGAACATTTTTTTTTGTCCTAAAATCCTGATGTTTCAGAGAAAGGAACATAAAAGTAGCAATAGTGGCCATCTAAGAATCTTAACATAGGTGACTGACTGAAGGGTTTACTGGACAATGTATAGTAATAAATTTATCCATTGGGGGAATAATTAGATCATGAAAATATTCATGTAAAGTCAGAGTTGAATTTAATGTCAATATTTGATCAAGCATACATCACACCAAGTATAGACTGAGATTTAGTTGTCCTTTGAAACAGACAAAAAAGTATCAATTGTTAGCTGTGTGTTAAAAAATTTTTATACAACAATTAACATAACAGGTGAGGTCCTTGACTTCTTGAAGCATACATTTCAAGACACTGACTAAAGCATTATTTAATATTGATTTAAATTCACAGATTTGCCAAGGGCTATCTAGATAATACTCCACTATTACAAAAAATGTTTTCATTAGGGAATGCTCTTGATGACCAGATTCACACATGAGAATCAGATATAAGTAGAAAGCAAGCATGGCAATATTTCTTTTGAGGCTGGTCTCAGAAAAGGGGCTTCTGGCTATAGAGAATCCAACATCTGAGTTGCTTTATCAAGGCTCCTCAGTATGGCTCATTACCAAAAACAATTTATTAATATCAGTGAATCCCCTTGTTGATGCCTGATTTTAACTTGCCTTCAGTGAGGAAGAACAAATTGTTGTGCATTTTATAAAATATCATTTGGATTATAATTTGACTTTACAAAAATATTTGCCTTCAAGAATAAAAAGCACTGACTGACATTTTTATCACATTAAAATTTTTTATTCTAAGAGCGCCTATTAGCATTTGGGTTAGTCTGCAGGAGCTTGGTAATGTGTATCCAGATCTGAAATATGGTTGCTTTAAAAATGTTCACCCTAAAGCAGTCTGTTAATATGTAAGCAAATGCTAGCTCCTAGATGGAGGTGGACTCATTCACATAGATGTTCTCCATCAGGTTCAGAGACTGAGTTAGTGGCCAGAAGCATCTCTTCAGTTACTGCAATTTACAATCTATTCTCTTTGTTGAGTAAGAATTAGTTATTCCTTTACTCCTGACCCATAAATAGTAAAGGAACATTCAGGATTATTCAGTGGTCAGACAATGAAAAGTAATGAAATAAAAAATATGTTGGATCATAAGTCCACATTTGACAGCATTTCTTATTTACTATCCAATATGGAGTTATTACATGCCAAATTAAAATATGATGAAATAAAATAGAAAATAAGTATAAATACAGACCCTGTAGTTAATGTTTAAAGATGTCAATTATCACATATAACTAGTGGGATAGTACATGATATGAAAAAATCATTTATGAAATTATTAAGTGATATTAAATATAAACACAAACCAAAATCATGGAAGTTAATATTTACAAAATAAAATGTACAAATAAAAATATCTTCAGCAGATGATCTTGTACCTTTGCCTACTGAACCCTTGAGAGGAGGTTCAGGCTTAATTTTTCTTAATACTGTTAGATTATTATTAATATATTTGTGTATAAATGTTTATGTGTTTCCTTCACTAGTATAATATTTGAAACATATTTCCCATATTACAAGTGAGTTTACTGTATACTAATATGCTTTATCTAGAATTATTGATATCACTGGACTCTCAAATTGTCATCTATCAATGGGAAACAAAATATAACAGAAAATAATTGTTGAAAAGGGAAGGCAGGTAAACCACAAAATGGCAGCCAATGAATTAGTTTCAATGAAAAATTTAAAATTTCCAAGGATCATTAAGTAATGAATGTTGGAGGCTTTTTATGACAAGCTGTTACAGCTGATATATTTTCTTACTAGACTAAATATTGGCAAATATGCCTATTAATACTAACAATAAATTATAATTATTAAGCATGTGTATTAATTCTGTGTGAAATAGCAGAGTTACATGAGCACAAATTCAATTTTGGTATAAAGACTCAAAGATACTATCTTTAGTACTCTAAAAAGATTTTAAGCACTGCACGAATTGTGGTACACTATTCAATGTCAACTAACTTCGTAGATGTTAAACATATAGAGGAAAACATCCTCTAAGGAGCAGCTTAAATATATAACATAAAGTTCTCTGCACTGAATAAGAACTGCTCCTCTTTAAATTTTCACATTTAATAAATGGGATTAGCATTTTAATTACATTTAACTTTAAGTAAATACAGGCAGATTATTGATCATCTTCATGAACCAACATCATTTCCTCAAATTCCTAATAATCGTGTTGTGCTTATGTTTCCCTCAGTTCCTGACTTCCAGATTCATCCATTCAGTCCCATTATAAAATAATTTCTTGCATGCATCTCTTACATTAAAATTCACAGAATGATTCTCTTTGTAATTAGATAAAAGTTTTCTCTGCTCTCAAAATTGTGTAAAAATTATCTCTGACATGAAACTGCTATTGAATTAATAGCATCACTAAGACTTTCAAACAGAGAAATGAACAAGGGATAATATAATTTTTACATTGAATTTAAATATCAGCCTTAATAAAGGCAAAAATTCACTAACCCCTTTTGTTAGTCATGGTTATTTTGGTTACAAATGACAACACAACTCAATATAAGCCTTAGCATAAGACAAAAGCTAACTACTTGACTCAAAGCTAGCACTGTCTTCAGGTATGACTGTCACCAGAAAATCAAAAAGTCTTGAAAAAAAAAGTCTTATTTTTACATCCCTTTCTCAATTCCCTTTGACTTCACTCTCAGATAGACACTCTTCGAATAAAAATAGAAACGCTCCCCAGCCAAATGTCAACATATGTGTTCCCTGGAGGTTGACACTCAAGAGATTTTTTTTAATGTGATTTTCCAGATAGCTCCAGTACAAGTCTCAGCAAAGATTCTCATTAGCCCAGCTTGACTTAATTACTGATATCTGGACTAGTCACTTATTTACTGAATGGAGAACTCTGATTAACAAGACATGAGTATGTGTCTATCAACAGAGCATGTAACACATGTTAAACCCACCAGAAGTATTCATGGGTTACATTGATTAAGTAGACTTAAAACTCAGGATCTAGTGCACCAGAAATTATTGTTTTTGCTATTCTTGAGCCTAAATTTTCCCACTCTTTTAAGAAAAGCTAATATTTAAAGTTATCTTTCTATAATTTTATGTGAAATTTCTTCTGCATATAGACATTATCAGGCAAGGTAAATCATATTTTCTCAAAACTATTTAATCTTTTTTCAGCCTGTAAAATATTGAATTCGATAAGCCTAGCATCTTATGTAGGGAGTAATATTTATATTCATGAATTAAGGAATAGTTCTTAATCGATGTTAAAACAATCCACTTAAGATTATATGAAGAGTTAGGGGCCTGCGCTGTGGCGTATCGGGTAAAGCTGCCACTTACAGTACTGGCATCCCTTATTTGCGCTGGTTCTAGTCCCGAGTGCTCTATTTCTGATCCAGTTTTCTAAAATTACACACAGTATATTTTTATTTTTTTTTAATTTATGGAGAATTGCTTTACAGCCTCACCTGTAGTGTATCCCAGTGGAAGTTCCATGCACCAATGAAAAGAATGTATTTTCTTCATCTATGGGATGAAATGTTCTGTAGATATCAGGTCCATTTGTTCCATAGAAGATTAGCTCTGTTTTTTCTTTGTTGATTTTTATGTCTAGTTGACCTGTCCAATGATTAAACTGGGGTGTTAAAGTCCCCCAAATACTATTATATTGGAATCTATGTTTTCTTTTAGATACATTAACATTTGTTTTATATAGCCAAGTGCCCTGGACTTGGATGCATAGAGATTTACTGTAGTCGCATCTTCCTGTTGAGCTGATCCCTTAATCATTACATAATGCCTGCCTTTGTCTCTTTTAACATCTTCTGTGTTAAAGTCTATTTTGTCTGATATGGGTTGCTACACCTACTCATTTTTGCTTTCCATTAGCATGGAAAAACATTTTCTATCCTTTCACTTTCAGTCTGGACTCATTTTTGTTGGAGAGGTATGTTTCTTGCAGGCAGCAAGTCTGCATCTTTTAATTGGAGAAGTTAGGTTATTTACATTCAAGGTTTTCATTGCTAAGTAACAACTTGGTCCCGCCATTTTCCCATTAAAACTCCTCGTATTTGATTTGCATTTCTTTTTTGTTTTATTAGGGGATTTTCTGCTTTCACATTATTTCATAATGATGTATATCATTCTCTGTTTCTATGTGTAGCACATCCTTAAGAATATTTTGTAAGGCTCAATGAGTGGTGATAAATTCTTTCAATTTCTTTTTGTTTTGGAAGGTCTTTATTTCACCTTCATTCATAAGTGAGAGCTTTTCTTGGTTTATATTCTGGGTTGATGGTATTTTAATTGTAGGATTTGGACAATGTCTCTTCATTGTGTCCTAGCCTGTGGGGTTTCTAATGAGAAATCAGTTTTTAGCCATATTGGTATCCTCTGAAAATAATCTGGCATATGCAGCACTATGTTCATTTTGGAGTTTTTAAGGGAGAAGTTGTTTCCTTGCTTTTCCAGATTCTAGAGGCTTCCACAATTTTTTCACTTGTGGATCCTATTTAGCTATCAAACAATTTCATTCTCTCCTTTCGTCACACCTGTATCTCAGACACTCCTGTCTTTCTTTTGAAAAATCCCTGCGATTATTTTGAACTGACTCATATGTTCCAGGAGGGCCTTCCTGTCTCAAGTTATAAATTACGTCTGTCATGTTATTTTTTTTAAGATTTATTTATTTATTTGAAAGTCAGAGTCACACAAAGAAAGGAGAAGCAGAGAGAGAGAGAGAGAGAGAGAGAGAGAGAAGTCCTCCATCCAATGGTTCACTCCCCAATTGGCCACAATGGTCAAAGCTGCGCTAATCTGAAGCCAGGAGGCTGGAGCTTCCTCTGGGTCTCCCATGTGGGTGCAGGGGCCCAAGGACTTGGGCCATCTTCTACTGCTTTATCAGGCCATAGCAGAGAGCTGGATAGGAAGTGGAGCAGCTGAGGCTATAACAGGAGCCCACATGGGATGCTGGCACTACAGGCCAGGGCATTAACCCACTCCACCACAACACTGGCCCTTGTCTTGTTACTTTCATTATGAAAGGAAACCCACTCACAGACTTTGGGATAAGGATATGCACATCTTTTGGGAACTATTATTCAGTTCATCACACCTCCTTATCCATACTTTTTATTTAAATTTTTTGTTTTTTGGTTGGTTTTGACAGGCAGAGTGGACAGTGAGAGAGAGAGAGACAGAGAGAAAGGTCTTCCTTTGCCGTTGGTTCACCCCCTAATGGCTGCCGCGGCCGGCACGCTGTGGCCGGCGCACCGCGCTCATCCGATGGCAGGAGCCAGGTGCTAGGTGCTTTTCCTGGTCTCCCATGGGGTGCAGGGCCCAAGCACTTGGGCCATCCTCCACTGCACTCCTGGGACACAGCAGAGGGCTGGCCTGGAAGAGGGGCAACTGGGACAGAATCCGGCGCCCCGACCGGGACTAGAACCCGGTGTGCCGGCTCCGCAAGGCGGAGGATTAGCCTGTTGAGCCACGGCGCCGGCCTATTTAAATTTTTATTTAAATTTATTATCCATACTTTTAATTTAAATTTAAATAAATACATTTTATATAAAATAAATACGTTTATTTTAAATTTGAGAGAGAAAAAGAAGATCTAATGTGACAGTTAATTTCCCAAATTCTTCCAGTGCCTGAAGTTGGGAGAAAGAAACTCAATATAGGTCATCCACGTGGATGGCAGAAACCTGATTAATCGAGTTATCATCACTACTTCCCAGGGTTTGCATTAACAGAAAGATAGAATAAGAAATTGCAGGTAAGTATCAAATCCTAACACTCTGATAAGGACACTGGAATCTTAACTAGTGATTTAACCAGTGGGCCATATGTTAATCCCTTTATCAGTACTTAGAGATTTGCATTGCTTCTCTATGTTTACTCCTTAGCTCTACTTTATAGTTATTTTATTTATGATTTATTCAGAACCAATCTTATTAAATTATCTTCACTAATCTTTCCCCATCACTCTATGCACATGCTACAGAAACTATTTCCATCAAGTTTACTGTGACCTTTTCTATAATGACGAAATACTTCCCAATTTTTTACATACTTGACCCTTTGCATTGTTCCCAACTTCTTGTTCCTTGAGACGTACCTCCATTGGCTTGTGGGAGCCTTCCTTTTCTGTTTTTCCACTTATTTCTTGTTTTCAGAAGTTTTCTTTTCAGAATTTTCTCCCTATACCTATTGTCTTTGTGTTAGTTTTTCATTGGGATCTAATATTAGCCTTGGTGTCTACTCACTGTATAAGTGCATCTGGGTGGTATCAAAACCTCCATTATTTCAAATTATTTTTTGAAATATCATTATTTTGCTAGTTTTTATTGTTAATATAGATATCTTTATTTCAGAACTACATATAATTTATCACAGTAATTTTCAGGATAGATGATTTGTTTCATTTCCTCTCTTCCTTATGCTGCATTAGAGATGCTGAAATTCACTGTTGAATCTTCCTCTCTATCTCTACCATCCTTTCTACCACAGTTCCTCTCTGTTCCTTTTCCAATTCTATACTTTACTTTTATGGCCATGGCCACAGTTCAAGCTGAGGTTATCTATGATGTGAGTAACTTCTGAAGCTTTCAGGCAAGTCTCTGGGATTCTGATATGGTCTTCTTTGCAAGCTATACACCATGATAGAGCCAGTGAGTATGTTTAAAATTCAAATGAACTCTTTTTAAAAAAGATTTATTTATTTATTTGAAAGTCAATGCTGCAGGGGGGTGGTGAGAAAAGAGAGTGATCTCCCATCTTTTGGTTCACTCCCCAGATGGCCGCAATAGCTGGGGCTGAGCCAAGCCAAAGCCAGGAGCTTTTTCCTGGTCTCACGCACAGGTATCAGGGGACAAAACATTGGCCCTTCTTGTGCTGCTCTTCCCAAGCCATTAGCAGGGACGTGCACTACAAGTGGAGCAGTTGGAACACGAACCAGTGCCCATATGGGACATAGGTACTGAAGGAGGTGGCTTTACTCACTAAGCCACAATGCAGGTCTCCTCAAAAGATCTTTCACACTGTCATGCTTTGAATATTTCAAAATTTCAGGTTCCCCTTAAATGAGATCAGCTTCTTGGGCATTCAACATGGGAAGTTATAAGGAGCCCTACACTTATAAGGGCCTCATAATTGGTTAATACTCTGCTGTACTTTCTTGAAATTCTTAATGCTTTTTGAATAAGGATCATAAATGTTTATTTTCTGCCTGATCACACAAATTATAGAGCAGATTTTGGCTATACCATTTGTTTTCAAGATTTTCATAAATGGGTCTCTGCTCTCTGCCACTGCTCTTTTTGTCTCTCAGTCTCTCAACAAAATATAAACACACACATACATACACATATACAATTAAACTACGTGCACTCACTTTCCAATCTTTCATTATGTTACTATTCAATCTATAGATCTTTGTTTCAGTATTTTGGTAATACCGTGCCACACACTATTCTGCAGTTAGTCCCAGACATAGGACACCTTAGCTTCTCTTCTATGGCATTCATCTCATTCTATGGTAACCAGTTATTTGCCTTTCTCTGTCTTCTAGTGGATGGTAAGACACATGCTCGTGTTTACCATGATACCCAAAGTGTATTATATAGCTCCTGTTATTATATGGATTTTTTACTTAATTTCTGAATGGTTAAGCATTCTTTCTCTAATTTCAAGAGAAATTAATGTGCAAATGTTAAAGTTGTTCACATAATATAGACCTTTGGCAGAAATTATGATATTTCAATTGATCTCTTTAATATATATGCTAAAATTCAGACAGATAACCACCATAATGGATTTTACACCTGCAAGTAATGGAAGAAAAGAGAATATTTTTCAGAATATACCTCAAATCTTTTAGATATGGAATTAATAAATGACTACTCTCTTTATGTTGACTTTTACAGGAATCATCTTTTATAGTGTAAGGTATTATTACAATTCTGAAAAAGCAAGCCTGTTGCTGGCTAAATCCTGATGAAGACTAAAGGAAAAGAAAATTTAAGCTCAATTTTGCTATCTTACTACAATTGTCAAAACAACCCTCACCTATCCCATCAAAATAAAAGACAGTGGGGAAAAGGTATTATTATGGAAACATACATAAAGAGATATACATGGCACTTTGTGAGAATGAAATAGTAACCTGGTACAAAACACTAGAAACACACTGAAAAATAGGTTTCTGCAAATGTCCAAAGTGGATGAAGGTGGGAAACATTTCCTACCACAAAGTCTTCCAATGACTATTCTTTTCAAATTCTATAGAATTTTTACACAAAAGAACAGAATCGATTTGCTAAATTTTCTGGACATTATTACACTCATTCATTAAATGAGAGCCTCATCATTTTCATGAAACAACATTTATGTCAAGAATCCATTATGCTCAAGATGCTAAGGGAATTATAATAGATAGAACTCAATATAGTGTGTTAACATGATTATGCTAAGTGAAATAAGCAGACACAGAAAGTAAACACTGCATAATCTCATTTATGTATGGAATATTTTAAAAAGTCAAATAAATAGAAACAGAAAATAATGGTTGCTAACAGGAGTGGGGAGTTCAGAGAAACACAAGAAGTAGGTCAAAGGGTAAAAACTTATAAATGAATAAATCTAGACATCTAATTAACAGCATGTGAGTTGTAAGTAATAATACTGGATTATATACTAAAAGGTTGCTAAAATGTAGATTTTATGTGCTCTGGCCACCAGGGATTAAAAAGGTAATTATGGAAAGATGTGGATACAGAAATATATTGAACACAGTATCATTATAATCATTATTATTCATTTCATTATGTATATGTATCACACTGTATATCCTAAGCATTATAAAATAATTATCAAGATATGAAAGACACGCAAGTACTGCTAAATAAAAGAAATATGTATCAAAAGACTGTAGTTTGTTATCATCCCAGTTCTATGACTTTATGGAAAGGTACAACTAGAAAAAAAGTTTAAAAAAGTAAAAATAAAAAAAAAAAGCTCTTGATTTCTGAGAGCTTGTGGGAAGACAGCAGGATGAAAATATTGAGAACAAATGATTTTCAGATCAATGAATCACCTCAATATTTTACTGAATTACCGCACTATAATGACATTTAGCATTGTTCCAAAACCGTGCAACTATGCAAAATAAACATAGAATCCTTATGTAAATTATAGCCTTCAGTCAAAAATAGAGTTTCAGTATTGGTTCATGATTTATAGCAAATGTACCTGATGGGACTTTCTAAAAAATAGGGAATCTCAGAGGAAAAAGGAAAAATAGAGATGAAAATCCTGTATTATTTGTCCTATTTTCTGTAAACTTGAAACTGCTATAAAAATAAAACTATTGATAAAGGAAATCTGGAATCATTTTTAGAATGAGCTCAGGACTCTGTCCATTGTTATAGAATAGCAAATGAGAGTCTGCTTTATTAAGACTCTTGTTGATCACTCATTTCATAAGAAAATATATTTCTTAGACCCCAAAATACTCTTATCCTTTATCTTTCTGCACAGTGCTTTTACCATGTATCCATCTAGTTCCATTTACTAGGAGAATTTTTCATATATTTAAAGAGCAGAAAGATTATCAGATGAAAACTCACAGATCTCCCCTCTACAGAAATCAACACACAACGGATCAGGGATGTAAATCTAAAACCTGAACCATCAAATTACTAGAGAAAAACATGGGGGAAACATGGCAACACATTGGCATAGGCAAAGACTTCTTGGGTAAGACCCTGATGCACATGCGAAAAGGCAAAAATAAACCAATTGGATTATATCAAGCTAAGAAGTTTCTGCACTACAAAGGAAATACTCAACAAAATGAAGACACAACCAACAGAATGGGAGAAAACATTTGCAATTTATAAATCTGATAAAGGATAAATATCCAGGATATATAAGGAGCTGAAGACACTCAATAACAACAAAGCAAGCAATCTGGCTAAGAAATGGGCTAAGGATATGAACAGGTGTTTTTCAACGATGAAATAAAAATGGCCAACAGATACATGAAAAGGTGCTTATGATCACCAGCCATTAGGAAAAATCAAATTAAAACCATAAGGCTTCAGCTCACCCCAATTAGAATGCTATCATAGCAAAATCAAAAAATAGCAAGTGCTGGCAAGGCTGTGGCGGAATGGTACCCTAATACACTGTTGGTAAGACTAGTACAGCTGTTATGGCAGACAGTTTGGAAATTCCTAGAAATATGAAAATGGATCTACCACATGACCCAGCTATTCCACTCCTGGGAATTTACCTGAAGGAAATGAAATCAGCCTACGAAAGAGCTATCTATGCCCACATGTTTATAGCAGTTCAACTCACAATAGCTAAGATATAGAATCAACCCAGATGTCCAGAAACTGATGACTGGATAAAGAAATCATGGTATAAATACATAATAGAATACTACTTAGCCATAAAAAAAGAATGCAATCCTGTCTTTTGTAAAATAATGGATGCAACTGGAGCCCATTATGCTTAGTTAAATAAGACAGTCCCAAAAATGGCAAATATCATATTTTCCCTGATTTGAGGTAACTGATATATACAGGGTACAAAAAAAGTAATGCATATGAGTGAAATTGACATTTTGGAGATTGAATATTGTTCATAGCCCTTGTCTGTATGCTTGAGGAACTGTGGTTTTAGTACTCACTACTTGCTGAATTCTTTATTTAGCGGAGGGTTAAGCTTGTGCTTATAGAGATTTCGGAACTATTTTTTTTTTTAACTGAAGAATAACACAACTATACTTAGTTAATAAAGAAGATCACAACTCAGTGTAAAAGGATAAATATGAGTTAATTAAAAAACGAAAGAAGAGTGGCTTAAGCAAAGAAGACTATCGCAAGGAATGTACTGATTTCAGAGTCTATCACCTGGAGAATAAGCATCCAAATTAATGAGAAGCTTGGTAAAATCAGCTAAAAATAATGCTCAAATAATGGACTTTTCAGGTACATAATGAAGACAATTAATACATTTTGTGGAGGTTTTGAAGAAATAAGGGATGAAAGAATTATCATGCATGTATTTAAAATCATTAAATGAAAAAAATAAATAAAATCATTAGATGGTTGTTTTCCTACAAACATACGTTCTCTGGGAGTCTTCTTCCTGCCCCTCTCCTGTTATTTTTTTATAGCCTATGGGCATTACAATCAGTGAGGATTCCTCAAATCTAAATTTTGTCCTCTTAGAAAACCTACAGAGTTTCTCTCTTTGATGTCTTTTATAGACTGTATGTACTTTTAAGAGTAGACAGGAGGCTTAAGTGAGATAAAAATTTCGGCTAAGAGCTTCAGTGAAATTAATGGTCTTTCTTAATTGAAAATAATCCAATAATCACTGAAATGCCTCTTAAATATTCTTCTTTCACAAATGTTTCAGAGGTAAGCCTTTTTACAAATTTGAAGTTCTGGATATATGAGTAATTGTTAGGGTTGTTTTCAGTTATACTTTCTCAGAGAGAACCTTTATACTTTATTTTCCTGAAAATCCCACATTATCTTAATGATGATTAAATTCTACCTTGAATTGATGAATGGTAGTCCTTTACAAAAACTGATTGCTTTAAAATATAGAAAAGATACTTAAAATTATTCTTCTTCCTTGATTCATTATTTATTTCTTTGTACAACTCACATTATTTTTCTTTAGAATCTTTAAAACAACTTAATCGGGAAAAATCCAAACAAAATGTATAAAATAATTCATTTACCACCCTTCATAGTAACAGAGCAATTTCATTGACTAGTTTGTTGTTCTATAGTTAGTATGGAAATAAATTGACTATAAATAATAAGGCTTTCTGAGTATAAATCTAAATTTGTCAGGCTTAGCTAGTTAGAAATTGCCTTTTTGTGCTTCTATTAGTCATGAAAGATATGCAGAATTGCTTCCATGTCAATTTTAAGAAGCTGAACATTTCTATGGGTTGATATGCATATTCCCTGGGGATATTAGAAATAGAAATTCCCCCAAAAAATAAGTATCAGATTGTCTAGAAGCATAAACACAAGGGGTAAAATTTTACCTTTCGCTGTGTTATTGCAAATTGGTCACAATCATGAATATATTATTTTTATTTTTGTGTCTGAGATTGCCTATTTCAAAAGAGGAGCATAGGCCTATTTATCATGTGGATATAAAGAATTATATATGTACCAGTGAGCACAAATATTTGATGGATTTCCTCCCTGATGTTACAAAATGTAGCTACTAACTCATTCTCTGATGGTGTCTGAAGACTCCCTCTAACTCCAAAATGGTACACTACCAAGAAACCATTATTCCAATGTAAACTAGAGCAGTGCTTGAAGCTACTGACCTTGGCAGACTCTCTCCTCAGACTTATCAAATCAAACGTGTCAATTGAATGGGTAAGTGAGCTAAGTAAAGCGCTGTCCAATTCCATGAAGCAATACCACCTCCCAGGAGATTGGTAGGTTGCTTTTCAGTTTTGATAAAACTGAAGAGCCATGTTTGTATTGCTGAAACAGAGATCAACTTTACCAGATTTTACCCAAGAAGTTTTGTTTTGGTTTTTAAACATTTCTTCTTTTTTGAAATGCAATGTTATATAGGAAGAGAGTGACAAAGAGGGGGAGGGAGAAGGAGACGGAGATACCTTTCATTCACTGATTAACTCCACAAATGACCATAATGGCTGGGGCTCAGCCAAGCCAAAGTCAAGATCCTAGAATTCCATTTCGGGCTCCCATATTCTACCACATGGTTGGCAGGGGCCCAAGCACTCGTGCCATCTTCCACTGGTTTTCTAGGTGCATTAGCAGCGAAGTGGAGTGGAAATGGAACAGCCCTGGCATTTGGGGAGCAGATTAGTGGATGGGAGCTCTTCCTTCCTCTCTTTTCTGTTTCCGTCTGTGTGTTTCACTCCTTCCCTCTTAAATAAATGAATATTCATTTTTACAAAGGAAAGCTATGAAGAGATACTGAAAGAGGATTAATATTTCTTAGGTTTATCACCATTGCATGCAAACCATCAGAAAATGGAAAGTAAAAAGAATCAGAGATAATAAGTGAACAATTTCTTAACATAAGACTTTTTAGACATAAATTAGTCCAATCATATTAAATATCATGCACTATGTGTAGAGTTGGGTAATGATCTCCATCAAATAATGAGTGTAGAGGGTACACTTCACTCCAAGTGCCTTCTGCTCCAGCTGTTTCTACTTATCTTAATTTTCCTAATTGGGTTACAATTAGGCTGCAAATGAGACTTTAACATGGGAATTGGAGCTTTTCAACAAAAGGGTTTACTTCTTTTATTGTTTTGTGGTTCGTAACATTCAGAAGCCTGCTCCTTGCTACATGTTAATTAAAAAAATCAGTGTTTAAGGCAAGCTTATGTCATATAAAGAATAATCAGTTTACATCTCTACAGAGCAAACAATTTGGCCACAAGAAAAATAGTTTGGGAAAATTGTTTGTTTAGTGCATGATATAATACGTATTTCAAAATTGCTATAATATCTCATGCTGGCTTTTGACATAGTCTCCAGTTCTGACTTCACTTACTAAGTTGAAAGCTATCCCCTAGCCAGTGTTTGAATGGGAATGGTGAAGAGAAGTCTGTCCTGGAACCAAGTTCTTGGAACAATAACATCAACATTACCTGGAATCTGGTTGGAAATGGAGACTACAAAGACCTGATTCAAACTTACTCAATCAGAATTTGCATTGTAACAAGAGCTCCAAATACATCAGGAGATGCAAGTTAAAGTTTGAGAATCACTGCTCCAACTGAGTTGTATCAACAAAGCCAATGCAATTCCAAATTTTAAAAAAAAGAGCTTAAATTTTTTGTCTCATCATCCATTGTGATTATACATGAAGAAAATATAAAGTTCCAATGGAAAAGTAGTTTAATACTAAACAAGTTTAATAAAAATGTCTAGCTTTTAAAAAAAATTTAAGAACATTATGTGAGAAACTACAGAAGCAATTTAGAGCAAAAAAGTGTTATGTTGGATCTTTAGGAAGCTAGACAACCCAGTTTTCCTAACCTCTGTGGCTGAGTGGTGCTGTTAAGTTTGAAAAAGGTAAGACTCCACAGTGTGTGCAGGTCTGAATCTACAGATGGCTACTTCCTTCCAGCTTTGTTATACACTTTAATTGTAGCTCTCAATTATTGCTTACTTTGACTTAATCCAGTGAAATATATTATACAACTTAAAAATTAATCCCTGCCATATTTTCAAAAATCCTGGTCTAGAGGGGTAGATTCCCAAGAAACACCAGCTAGATGTTTATTTGAGTGTTACTTGTTGCCCACTGTGGATGTCAAGGTGACTTCGCAGGGAACTTTGCAATTCTTCGATGAGAGGCAGGTCACACTTGTAAAGCTTCTCACCTTGTCAGTGGCCATTCTCCTCACCTGTCTTTTTGGATTACATTTGTCTACTTGTCTCCAAGCTCTTTGCTGTTCTGAGATTTCAAAGTTTCATGTGTACATTTGTACATTATTTATTAGACTACCCAGTTCCTGGCTGATGGTCAGGACTGCTACTATTTCAAACAAGTAACTGGAGTATATATTACTCAGGCTTAATGAGCACCTTTGCTATGGTACGTGATTCATTCTATTTTAACATGCATTTCATTTGAACCCCATGGTAATTAGCATTGAGAATATCTGTGTGCTCCGGGCTCTTTTTATTCTCCTTCATTTTTATCATCAAGGAGCACTTCTCCAAAGAGCTCAAGGATGTAGGTGCTGGGCTCTTTGCTGCTTCCATAAATCTTTAGTATCTAACTGTGTCTGCTAATATTTGGTTGTACCTTGTAATAATGAAGACATTGCCACCTTTTGCATTCTCTGGCCTAAATCATGTAAATCAAGGCAGCAAAATTATTTCCATTTAATGGTGGACAATAGTGTCCTTATTAACTTTATACAGTCTCTTCAGTGGGAGTTTGTGAGTTTCTGACCAACTCAAACCCTTTCTGTGTACTTACGGAAATGTTCACAGGACATTTCTCCCACTGGATCTCTGGTCTGTCACACTGTTTGCATTCGGAGCATGATTTTTTCTTGGATGAAAATCTTCTCTATGTATCTGCATTCTATTCTATCACCTGAGAACATGGTAGCCTTTGTTTTCCTGGCTTCTTGATAAACCCATGCATTTGTGCATTACTTGTGCAGCAAAGTTGAATCCCCGCAATTCAAAGCCCTTTGCTGAGCATACCCTCACCCTCTTCCTGGTAGTCTTTCTCTCTGCAGGCACTCTCTCCTTGCTTAAAGGAAAAGTATCTTCCTGAATGGGTGCTACTGAAGGATTTTTTTTTTCTGCATGCAAGAACCATACAGCAATCATTAACTTTTGGACCTAACGTCAGCCCACAAAGTGGTCCTCATATGATCTTCTGTAACTTATAGCCATAAGGACTAAATAATTCAGGAAAATAATTATCTTCACTATGAAGATACCCCTATGAACAACTTTGTCCAGCATTCACAGGCAGTTAATGCTCACATAGGCTAAGTAACAATACCAGCAAAGTTAAATTTTGTGTCAAGAAAAGTTCTCATTTGGGATTCTTCTATCTGAATGTTCTACTCAAGCCACATATCTTGGTCTCTACTGACTTCCAATTTTATCAAGTGGAACCTTGATCTTAACGATATGTTTCTCATCTAATGATTAGCAATTGCCTACCTCGATTTTCTCTGTAACTCTTCAGTACTTTACTTTTCTCTGCGATAGTTATCACTTTTTTCATGAGGGTACATCACAAATTTCATGGAAAAGACAATATTAAAATAAGTTTGTTTTGCATAAAAAATGAAATCCATGAACAGTTTCTCATCATAGTTTTACTATGAACTTTATGAGGTCTCCACTTAGGCACATGTAGTGTCCTCCACCATGAGAATATCAGATCCATGAGGACTCTGCATGATTAGTACTTGGAATAAGGCGCATTACATAGTCAGAACCAAATGAATATTAACCAGATAAATTAACAAACACATAAATAGAACGCTTAATACACACTCACTCCCTTAGGATATCGTGGTGTATGAGAGTTGTCAGTAGTATATATTTGAATTCTTTTAGCGACCTTGAAAGTTTATTTTTTTATATCTTTCTCCTCTGATGCCCTGCTGTATCTTGCTATCTGGAAACAGAGAGATGAACCCAAAGATAGAATAAATTACATAGGTGTATCTATTAAGAATCACTGTCAACATGAATCTAAATTGTGAATTACGATAGTAAACCAATATCACCTAATCCTGGATAGAGTGAGCACTGCATCAGTATAGGATGATGTCTTATTCCTGGAACTGTTTATTCTTCACAACAACTCTACTGTGAATTAGCTTAAAGAAATTAAGACTCATTCCCCAAAATCTACTGAGCACTCAGAGAGAGGGCAAACAAATGAGGATGTCCCGTCCTCCCGTCAATGACAAGAAAGGAAATGATAAACACTCCAAACAGTTTCAGAGACAACAAAAACACTGTCCTTCAGAGTACAGAGCATTTCAAAAAGTCAGTAACATTATCATAAATGTCTACTTTAGGCCTTTGCACTCCTGCCCCCTTTTCCTTACTTGGCATGCATCTTTTACACAAGGACTTAAGGAAGGTCTAAACCACTGAAAGCGTGATTGGAAAGCTACCCCTGCTCTCCAGGGAGAAGCCACCAGTGAACAGTGCTCCTTCACAGCAGCTGTGCCCACACGTGGTGAAACATCTGCATGAGCAGCCCGCCCATCCGCGCCACAACACAGCAAATATAAGAGCCTCACTGCTGTCATAATGATATGCATTTCTTAAAATGATGGGAAAGCCTTTTTAATTCTGCTAATAAGGAAAAGTGAGAAAGTGAACCGCAATTTTTATATTCCCAGTGACATTTTCCCCCATTTTAGATAAAATCATTTTTCTTTTTCAGTTTTGGCTCAAGGAACATTATGGACTCTCAATGACCCAGAAAACCTGCCAAAAGAAGTACATTTCTTTTTCTCTGAAGTGGAGATCAAGAACAAAGACGGCCTCCAGTTTTCAAAGGCAAGGAACAAATGGCTTCATGCTGGAAGTACATGGTGTTATTTGGATGGAGGCAGCTAAAAACAAAGTAAGAGCTCAGGCACAGGGTTTCGAAAGATGTTTTCCTTTAGAATTAAATAATTCTCATAGAATGTATCCCTTCAAATATCTTTCCTTTGCAATATGATTTTAGGAGTAACTGGTTTTATTTTTCTTTGATAACTCTAAGAATCCAAATGGGTCAATGAGTTTTAAAATGTGTAGATTACCCTACACATACACACACACATGCACACACACATACTGTTTACTGAATATCTGTGTATACACCATACCCTCTTAAACTGTTAGCTTCACCCTGGCAAAGCTGCATGTGAGTGTAAAATGAAATTCTCATTACTGGTTTAGCCCCCTAAAACCTTGCACTGTGGTTTTACGCTACTATCATATTCTCCCACTGCTAAATCACTCCTTGAGCTTATTAGTTTGTTTTCCATTGTGACTTGAATGAATATGTGGGACTGCAAAAAACAAAACGTTGATTTGGCATCTGTAAGTTTTCATGAATTAGATTCTTCTTGCCAGTCTTATTTGTGTGAAATCATTGCATGGCACATATGTGTAAGATAAATTTATGTAAAAATAAACAATAAATGAGTGTATTTGTGTAATGCAGGTATAAAATAACAGATGCAAAATTCACATACTTATATGTATAAAATAATATGTATTTAAAACAAAGAAATCAATGAAAATGATAATTATCATATTTCACTTCATTAAGGGATATCAATGTCCTCAGGGTAAATAGAAAAAGAAGGGCTTTCCATCTCTTTGTAAATATTTACCACACTGGCCAAATGAACCCTGAATGTAGAGACTGCTGAATTCTAGCCAACTGTCAAACATCAGACATTTTCCCTAAGAGACTCTGCATTCCACTAGAACACTCCTGGCTAGATTTCTACTGATAGATCCCAATGTTGGCTCACTCAACAATGTACTTCAGAGAAGATTATTGATATTACTTTCCTGGCTTCTCCTCCACAAAATAGATACCAGCAGTTCTGGGGTACAGGGTTTCCTTACATCTACAGAGGGCCAGTTCTGTGATTATCTCCAGGGATGCTTGGGGGTTGAGGAATGACCTTTCACCAAGTTCAGGATAAGCTGCATGATTTTTTTGGATAAAGTATAGTCTATACCTTGAAACTCTCTAGAGATGCCAAGTGCCAAACTGCCTACAGCTTTTTAGGAATGCATAAACAGCTGATGCTGGCTTCCACCTGGTTCAACTTCTTTTGCTTTGTTTGTGTAACTAATAGGGTATAAAAATTTGCCCTATAAACTTTGCCCCAGGCAACCCCAAAACAAAGCTTCTTTCACATCTCTTGTCAGTTTATGATCTAAAGACAAGAACATTCTATGTATTGAGAATTGAACTTGGGGTTGCACCTGTAAGTGCCAGACACATCAGCTGCTATACTGCATTCCCTTCCTTCATTGAATCTTTCTGTCAGTACACGTTGTAGAGGCTCAAGTCCTTTCAATTATCAGCCCCTTTATAATTATTACACTTGTCCTTTCTCAGACATAGTTGAGGGACCAAATGAGATAATATATTACTGTATTCCTTGGGCTTATTCTGTCTAGAGTAAATTTGCTAAATGAAAGGCTGGAATACTAATGAACAATCTGTCCCTATCTCCAGAGCTGTTCACCGTGTGAACCATTTAGAAAGAAGCCATGTGTAAACTGATCTCATGTATACAAAGAGAATTGAAAATGAATCTGGATGTGAAGGAAAGGGTGGAGGGAGCGGGCAAGGGGGGAGGGTTGCGGGGGGAGAGGGAAAATATGGGGGGAAAGCCATTGTAATCCATAAGTCGTACCTTGGAAATTTATATCCTAAATAAAAGTTAAAAAACAAAGAGAAGCCATGTGACAAAATGTGAAAGTATATAATTCCCAAGGTAGGGAAAAAACACATGAGGAAGGGATGCTTGTTGTCACTCTTGACTTAGCATAACTTTTTGGCTGTAATATGCTTTTAAAGCTTAGCATCATTTTATTGTCTTCCCTAATAAACTGGCAAATCAGACCCACTTACATGAATTAGTCATCAGATGTTCCTCATTGGCAGACAACAACTCAAGTTCACATTTTAGAAATAATGAATTTGACATTCTACCACTAAAATTTTAATAATTGAACTTTATAATAAATACCACTTAAAAGCAGGAAGATAGCTATGGTTATTTTATAATCGTGGTATTTAAAAATTTTTAAATAAGTGTTTACTTTATTGGTTGTTTCCTAAGCTGTCAAAAAGATTTATTTTTAACAATTCCAAGCAATTTCTTATAAAAGCCATAATTATCACTGGAGATGCACATTAGTATCTGAAAGCCTCAGTAATATTTGTAAAGTGAATATTAAAAGTAACTTTGTATTAATGAGTATCCTGAATAAATGAGGACATTATGGCTTCTTTCCTACTTGTCAAATTTCATGTTATTAAAAGTACAAGTGTTTATATGACATATGTATACTGCACACACACTATATGCAAGCACACTCCCTAGGAAAAAAATACATGGGGAAGAACCCCTACAGGGAACCAGGGTCATGGATGAGAGAATGACGCTAGGTTGGCCTGGCTCAGGACTCTGGAGGATGGCATATTTCTCAGTGGACCTAGACACAACGCTGGCTTCTCAGGTCCACATGCCCATCACTGATGCAGTAGTGAGGAGGAAAAGTTGCCTACTCTACACTAAGGAGATGAAATCAAAGTACATCATCTATTCTGAGGCCAGGGACACCAAAACTACATTTTCAAGGAAACAAAAGACAGAAGAGAATGAAGGGGGCACAGGACTTCTACGGCAGAGAGAACTGGTGCTCAGATGGTTCAAAGAAGGAGGCAAAGCCACGCAAGGCAGCATGGAGCTTTACACTGAATATGGTTCATCTTTCCAGATGCATCCCCAGGGCTTTTGTAACCACAAGCACTGTTGACATTCACTTCAAAGCTGCTGGCACTGTTGAATCAGAAGTCAATATCCTTTTCCCAGAGGATTCACTGTCATCGTGTTTGCCACAATCCTGCCTCCTGCAAGCTTGGTCCCTTAGAGAACAGAGTGATGAGAAACAGGGAGAAATCCTGCTCAACCCTCATATGCCCAAGATACGAGTTTCCACTGCAGGCGAGACCTGGAAGAACAAGGTCCTTGGGTGTTTGCGTGGGCCCATCCCTGCAGGGTGTATCAGGTGGCTGATCCCTGTACTACCGAAAGCGAGCACAGAGGGTGGAGTCCTGAGTCCGTGTTCCGGGAAGTCTCCTGGAAGATGGAGGTGGGGCTTCCCTTCTGCAAGGCTGAGGCATCCTCAGATATTGCCTCCTTTCCATGGTGCTTTTCAGCTTCCTACCTCTCAGCCGCAGAAACAGGCTGGTGTCCAGAAGGAGGTCCTGGCTGTGGATTCTGCTCTGAAACTGTTCAGACAGGACAGGGGCATGAGGGCCAGGAGTCTTGGCAGCAGTGGGTAAGCAGATGCAGGGTTCAGAGGCCAGCCCCACATTTCCCAGGTGAGTAGACGAACAGATGCACCACAATGAGTGCGGTGGAGTTGTGATGGCTGTACCATAAACACAATGGACAATGGGGCACGTGCAGCTCTGTGTTCATGCAGAGGGTGGTCGAGGGCATGAGGATGGTCACAGAGGTGACTGTCGGGTTGCTGGGTAGGAAGAAGCTGGGTTCCTTATGTGGACACGGTGACGTGCAGACCCCACGGTGGCCACTGTGCTCCCAGTGCTGATTCAGAAGGCCAGAGGAGACCGGGGAACGGTCTCGGGATGGTGCCAAGATAGTTGGCACAGGGAAAGAACATCCTGGGAAAAGAGTCCAGGCCACAGCCCCCTGCCCAGGCCAGAGATGCTGATCATTGCCTACAACATGGGTCCCATCTGGGATGAAATACTGGGCACTGCTACACCAAGTAGCCCAGAGCCAAAGACCAGGGTTCTAAAAAGCATGATTCCCCAGGCTTCAGAGAACTCAGGGTACCACGGCTGAATCAGGTCTTCCCTTGTAACAGTTGGCCATGAACACAAAGGCAAGGATGCAGTTGTAAGGGAGCCATAGAAGAGGCTGGCAATGCAGAGCCCAGGCAAAGCCAGCACCAGCAGACCTTTCAGCAGGTCCATCCCAGAGTACAGGATGAACTGGCCAGGGCTCCTGGAGACTTCTGGGTTCCCATGGGAAGCACCCAGTGACAGACCAACAGAACCAGGACAATGAAGCCACCCATGGAGGCCACCAGCTGCTGCAGGGGACCATGGCTTAGCAGGATTGCATTGCAGTTTTCTCTCTGCTGGAGCTGAAGTGGCATTGCACTTGAGCCTGGGTCTGCGTAGAGAAGACCGGCACACTAGGTTTTTATTGTTGTTTTCAACTGAGACGACCACAGAACAAAGGGAAAGATACTAATAAATATTATTCGCTAGTTTACACTCTTTCCTATGTTCTTCATTCCATCGTGAGTCTCTTCTTAAAAACCTGTGTCATAAATGTCATATACTTCCACCTTGAATGTGAAACATTATTTCCTTTAGTGGACAAACATCTCCAGCCCAGTTTCGGGATACAGTAGGGGTTTTAACACACTTTTTTCTAATTTAAACTACCTCTTTCTCCCCTCACACCTATTTTTTATTTCTTTACTGAAATTACCTAGATGGAAATGCTTGCATTGGTTTTTCTTTTTAATGACATTGGCACACTATTTTCTCAAATAACACTGCAACATTCCCTGTTATTCATCCATGATTCCTTTGTCTAATTAAACCATAGTTAAGGTAAGTTGATTTTTTGCTTATGAGATCCACCTTTCATAAGATAAAGAAATTCAGGCAGAGTTCAACTGTGATAACTCATTTTTCTGTTAATAACAGATTTTACTCCTTCTATAAATAAGTATCTTAGTTTTAGTTGGATACTTGTCATTCTAAAGAAAATAAATTTTTTATCTATTTCTTTTCACCATTAGATCATATTTTTAAAATCAGGCTTGTGTGCTGATTGCCAAATTTATTCAATGAGGACAAGATTGATGAAACATATTCATTCTAATGATATCTAATGAGAAACAAGCAGATGTCTTACCCTTAAAATGAATTAGGGAAATTTAATTGTAGTCAATATAATGATTAGACACTCAAAGTCAAGTTGCAGGCCCTGGTGGGAAAACTCAGATGCTGGAAACCATAAACTAAAGAATAAAGAAAAATGGTATATTTCATATATAATCAGGAGAGGTACAGAGAAAGAAGAACATTAAGTAGTCTCAAAGCTATGGAACTTTTATCATTAAAAACAAACAAAGCTAAATAACAACTCAGTATTTTGCCATCTTCACTCTACATAGATTGGACAAAAGGCATATGTGCTATTATAAATATCCTAGATGTATAATATCCTCAAAAATGAACGTTATACATTTTAATGGCTTATTTAATATTGTTGAGTTTTAGCTGGGTTTTTGTGCACTTGATACACCTCAAAATCTTTCCAATTTCATGATTTCATGAATTGGAATGTTTATCAATGTATTTCCCTTCCCCACCCGATGTAGCTATAACTACAGAACATCTTTCCATCATGTACAATATAAATAGACATAAAAATTGAAATAAACCTAGAGATGTTTTATCTTGTTTCATTTTACAGACCTTAAGGGAAGAAAACTAACATTTTGAAGTTATTGGGTTCCTTTTTTTTCTTTGTATTAAAGCAATTTTATTTTAAAAATAGGAAAAATGTCATTAGATAACTTTATTTCTCAACGGTTTTGTGTAACTTTGAGCCACTTACAATATGTTCTTCTTTCCTTGAGGTTATCTGGTGTAAGTGAATTTGCGGTGGCATAAATATATTAAAGGAATTACATATTTTACTGTTTAGAAATCACTAACATAATCACTTCTCTACAAGGTGAAAACAAATAAAGAAATGTTTCACTTTTATGTTATACGTAAACTGTCTCTTTACTACAATACCAGCAGCCTCATTGTCATGAGTCCTATTTAGTACAAATATAGCACAAAACTGCTGAAAATAATAATTAGTAAATCTCTACTGATGAGTGTATGAATACAGGGAGAAATATATGCTAATTATGTTTGAGAATGGAATAATATCTTTGAGGAAGGTTAATTTACCTGTGAAAGGCCTACAAACCAATAGCTTCAATATTATCAAGTTTCCCGCATTTACTTCTGATATACAAAATTCATGTCCAAGACATTAATAGCAGTGAATAGACCATGTGCATGGCTGATCACGGAACGCGATCTGAGATAGCTACTTCATGCCTCATCTAGGAGATTTTACAAGGCAACTCTTAGTACAGCTCCTTTAGCAACCCATAGAAATAACCATGGGCTAAAGCATTTTATTCCTTGTTCTGTGAGATATTATACTGAAGCCAAAATAACTCTACTGGTTATGGAATCTATAATATGAACACTAAGCTGGTGGCCGGCACTGTGGCATAGCTGGTAAAGCCACTGCCAGCAAAGCTGGCTTCCCATATGGGTGCTGGTTCGAGTCCTGACTGATCCACTTCCCAGCCAGGTCCCTGCTAATGACTGCTAGATGAAGCTCCTGCATCCTGGATTCAGCCTGGTCCAGCTTTGGTCATTGTGGTCATCTGGGAATTGAACCAGCGGAAGCAAGATCTCTTTCACTGTCCCTCCCTCTCCCTATAACTTGGACTTTCACAGATAAATAGATCCTAAAAAATAAAAAAAAAAAACTAAAAGAAAACTAAGCTGAATGCTATAGTGTCATATCTTATAATTATCATAGCACAAATAGCAAATAATAAATACTAGTGATGATAAATATACATATACTATTGATTATATTTATTTATTGACTCTAATTTTCTGGGTAAAATTACTATTCCATCTATTATGAAGAGAGAAAATGGATGAGCAGTTGGTTTAGGGTTACCACATAGAACATGGTGCAATCAGGACATGAAGACCAGGCAAGCAACTATTGCTTTCTTTGGAAGCGCGCTGCAGTCCTGCCTGTCTAGAGAAGTCATATTTTCAAAGACACAAGCATAACTTCTGATATTTTTGCAGTTTGTTTGTCCTTAATAATGTATTTATGTACTTGAATATTTTACTTCATTAAAATATCAGTATGTAGTTTCCTATTGGTACTTACAGATTATCATGCACTTAGCATTTCAAAATAAATGTGTTATTATATTTCCGGGATTCAAAAGTCTGAAATGAACTCTGAGATAATCATGATCTTTGCAGGGCTGCATTCCTTTAAGAGGACCCTGGTAAACAGAAAAAATGTCTATTGTCTTTAAGATTCTGACTTCCCACAGGCAGCTGTGGTCAGCTGAGTCTTGTATGAGGTTATCTATCAACTTCTCACCCTTCTGTCCCTCTCTCCTCAGATTATCTTCCCACATGACTACACTGGGCCCCCTTAATCCAGGATAATTTCTTTATTTTAAGGTCATTTTTTGGAGCTGGCTCTGTGGTGCAGTGGCTTAAAGCCCTGGCCTGAAGCACCAGCATCCCATATGGGCGCTGGTTCTAGTCCCTGCTGCTCCTCTTCTGATCAATCGGATCAGTGCAGCTCTGGCCGTTGCAACCAGCTGGGAAGTGAACCAGCAGATGGAAGACCTTTCTCTCTGTCTCTACCTTTCTCGCTGTAACTCTCTTTCAAATAAATAAAATAAAACTTTTTTTTAAAAAAAAGTCAGTTTGTTTAACAATCTCAACTTCATCTGCAATGTGAATTCTCCCTTGCTATATAATATATCCACAGGTTCAGTGAATTCAGATGTACATTAACATCTTTGGGGGGGTATTATTCTGTCTTCACATTCATTATTTATTAAGATTATGTATTTATGTATTTACATTATATATTTTGTGCAAAATATATAATCTATAAAAATATGTGTTTCTTGGTATGTGTTGATATCACAATGTAATGGAAAAGTAAATTAAGCATTCAGTTCATTGAATGAAGCTTAAACATTCTGTTTATTGGTTTATGGTTTAAGCCCTGTAGGGGCTTGTGCTGTGGTCTACAGGCTATGTTCCAGCATCCCATATGGTCACTGGTTCGTATCCTGGCTGCTTCTCTTTCAATCCAGCTCTCAGCTAATGGCTTGAGAAAGCAGCAGAAAATGACACAAGTGCTTGGACCCCTGCACCCATGTGGGAGACCCAGAAGTGCCTGGCTCCTGGCTTTGGATCAGCTCAGCTCCTACTGTTGCAGGAACTTGAGGAGTGAACCAGCAGATCAAAGACCTTTCTCTTTGTCTCTCCCTCCCTCTGTCTGTAACTCTACCTCTCAAATAAATAAATAAGATCTTAAAAAAAAAAGGTTACCTGTGTTAAACACTAATGATTTAGTACTTTGTGGAAATCAGCACTTGTCCAGAAGCAAAGCTACATAGATACTGCAACAAGGATTCTCATCTGAGTTTAGGAAGTGATGGTTGGCAAGATAATCCACAGATTCTTGTTGTTTACAGCTAGTAATGGATTATCTATTCTGGGAACTCAAATTTTTGAGAACCAAACTGATAATTTTGTGATTTGAGTACTTGATGTGTTTTTCTGCTCTAAAGTATAAACTCATATAGAGAAGAATCTCTGTAAATCTGCAAAAACTACCTTTTGATGACAGAGCTGTTATTATTCTAGGTCATTTACTATATGTGCTCTACTTTCTTTGCTTTGTTAGGCTTTAATTTGTCTTATAAAAATCTAAGGGACATTTTAAAAAATTCTGCTAAAAGAATTTTAGCAAATACTCATGCTCAGATTTTCTGCAAAATGTTGGATTTCAACATTATAACTCTTTATTCACTAGAGCTAATATTTAAAAATGGAATAAATTTATTTATTTATTATGTAGTAAATAATGCTAGACTTATTTATGCTCTATTTTAATATAATGCAGTAATGCCATCTGAAAGAGGCAAGGTCTATACACCAGCAAATGTTTGATGAAAAATAATCACACTGAATGCCTAGACCCATGACCCATATAAGAATTCCAGGGCATGAGTGAAGAAGGATTAGACAGTATTGTAAAAATGATGTCATTACAGCTCATGGACTGAGATGAACAAAAATATAGAGCAATTTTTCTCAACTTAAGAAAATCAGCACCCCCTAAGGACCTTCTAGACATACTTATTCTAATTGTTCCCCTTTGTTCCCTGGAGTTTTAATTTCATAGATTTATTGCGATTTTGCTTACAGACAGTGGACATTTGGAAGGCAATAAACTATTGTAATATTTAAGATGTCACTACCTAAGAAATAACATTATGGGGCTGGCTCTGTGCGTAGTAGGTTAAGTATCTGTTTGTGGGGCTGGCATCCCATATGGGCACTGGTTTGAATGTCAGCTGCTCCATTTCCAATCCAGCTCCCTGATGACGGCCATGGAAACCAATGAAAGGTGACCCAAGTGCTTGGGGCCCTGCACCTGCATGGAAGACCCAGAGGAATCTCCTGGCTCCTGACTTTGGATCAGCTCAGCCCCAGCCATTGCAGCCATTTGCCGAGTGAAGCATGGATGGATGACCTCTTTCTCTCCCTCTCTCTCTCTCTTCCCCCCTCTCTCTGTAACTCTGCCTCTCAAATAAATAAATAAATTTAAGAGAAAAAAAAAGAAAATATTTGTACATCCTTAGGAATAATACCCCCCCACTGAGAACCCATGACCTAGAGAAGAGCAATGGAAGGAAGCCCACTAGGCTGTTACCCAGAAACCTTCATTTTACTGATGAGAAACACGTGAGGCAGGGGGTGTCAACTGATGTTGCCAAAGAAGATATATACTTCACAGGCATTGTGGAGAAGATAAAGCAATGTGAGGCATACAACTTGACCGATCTGCTTTTACACACTGCAAAACAGGAAGTGCAGAGGGACATGCAGACAAATGAAAACCTATGTAGCTGCAGGAGGGGTAGTGATGTTGTAACTGTCAGGACATTCAGCTATTTCAGTTTTGTCTGATATTTTGACTAACATGGAATGTGGCATTATTTGGCAATTTATAAGTATTATATTTATAATAGTATACAATAGGAAAATTCTTTGGAGTAGAGTTCAAGCCACAGAGACTGAAAAATTCCAGTAAAAGCCTCAGCTTGTCTAAAGGTCAATCACTAAGATTCTCCTGGTATTTTCCCACAGTTAGCGCTTGCTGAGGAGTTCACCACTGTCAGATGCTGGCATTTGACAGGGCAAAAGACATCTTTATGAGATAGGACAGCAATCACTCCACGCACAATAATATATTAAATATGACCTAGAAAAGAGTGCTAAGATTTTTCTTTCCATTTATTTGTAAAAAATGAATCCCATAGCTTGGAATAATAAAAATAAAATAATCGCAATTAAGGAAGTAAAATGCTCACAGATCAAACATCATCTTATTTGTGACCTAAAAGATAGCAAAAATAATCAGCAAAAGACTACTGTTAAGATTTGAGTCCAAAACAATGTATTATGATAGATTCCAGAGTGTAAAAATATAAAAAAAAAGTAATACAGAATAATGGATGAGCAGGTGTTTGCAAAGACATTGGTGAGATGCCAGATTATGGAGCATCTGTCACAAATATTTTGAGTTCTGTCCTGAGGTTTCTAGGAAGACATAAACAACTTCTGAGTTTTAAATTACAAGAACATGTTTAGGTTTTATAATTATTTTTTTGTTTAAAGATTTATTTATTTATTTGAAAGTCAGAGTTACACAGAGAGAGGAGAGGCAGAGAGAGAGAGAGAAGTCTTCCATTGATGGTTCACTCCCCAGATGGCTGCAATGGTCGGAGCTGTGCCAATCTGAAGCCAGGAGCCAGGAGCTTCTTCTGGGGCCCAAGGACTTGGCCATCCTCCACTGCTTTCCCAGGCCATAGCAGGGAGTTGGATTGAAAGAGGAGCAGCCAGGACTCAAACCGGCGCCTATATGGGATGCCAGCACTTCAGGCCAGGGCATTAACCCACTGCGCCACAGCTCCAGCCCCTATAATTATTTTTTCAATCAAAAGTATGGGATAATGAATTGGGGGACAAAGAAGAAATTCCTGAAAAAATCCAGAGAGCATCAAGATGGCCAAATTGAGCTGCCCTACATTCACTTTTTTTGAACATACTAAGAATAATTTGATTTATATACAATTGCAAAAAAAAAGCTGAAAATGAGAAAATAGTACACTTTTAATAGCATAATATCAGATATGCTTTCTCTTGCACAAAGGAGAACGAAAGCTTCAGGCAGAAAGTTGAGTATATAAGGGAGAACCCTGACACTTAGCAAGGGAGAGGCTGGGACCTTCTATTTCATGAAAACGTGGGGCTGCAGCATAGAAACTAGAATGGAGGGTATTAGCACGTGCAATCCAGATTCCCTAGCCAAGACAGACCCCAATGTAAGGGAATGGGTTGTAGGGAAATCGTGATAGACAGCGTCACAGCGGATGCTGAGACTCCATGCCCACTGCAGGCGTCCGGCGCCATCGTGAGATACTTGGAGTGGCCATGGTAGTGTTCCTGCACAGAGGAACCCATGCTGTCCCTCCCGGGACCCAGAGCCTAGGTTATGACAGCTCGGCAGTACTCTGAGAAAGCTGGTACTGTTTCTGGTCTGAGCCTGTAAGGAGGACCGCTATCTGCCAAGCTCTCTCTCTCCCAGCTCGCTGTGCCTTAGACCCTTCTGCTAGGGTCTGAGAATGGACGCGCACAGGGTAAACTGCAGTTTCTCCCCGCACGTGTCCTCCTTAGTTAGCTGCTTTGCAGCTGCCCAGGCCAGGGTCTACTAACAGAGTCCAAGAGGTAGAGCTGTGACCTCACCAACCTGTTTCCCCGCAATTAGATGCTTCCTGGCCACATCCGCTGGGGACAGAGGGCTCCTGCCTAGAAGGAGAATTACTATCTCATCTACCCCTCCCCTTGGGCTCCTGCCTTTTCTGACTGCCTCTTCCGGAGACTGACAGCAGGTGCTGAATATGACTGCCTCAATTCTGCCCATCTCTCTCCCCGCGACTAAGTCATGTATTCACTGGCAGTGCTGGGAGCTGGAAACGCGCACGCGCACGAGGAGATGCTGCCACCTCCCCAGGCACCAGCTGACTGGGGCCACCGCCACCACCGGGATTGAAGACCGGGGCAGTGCTCCCTCCCGCTGCTAATCGCTCCTCTGCGCACCCTGCTCTAGGAACTAAGGGTGGGTACTACAAGTGCCACACCTACGCTGGGTGGCAGTCCTAGAGAACAGGTCTCACCAAAGACCATGGCTCAGCAGTACCAGAAAAATCATCTATTTTGATCTAGTTGAGAGAACTTCCTTTACAAGATGGATACACAGTGGACACCCTTCCCCTCATTATTGTATGACCACAATGGATTGGGATGCTAGAGTGTCTCTACTCCTGCGTGAACCCCCAGAAAGAGAGCTGCTGCAACACCACAACTTCAAGCACAGCCAAAAAATGAAAGAGATCACACTGAAGTATTCCAATGGAATAAAAGCCAACACTGCCTATGGAACTGACACACTGAGTGTGTTCTCTAAGAGCACACACATTACCATGAAAGTCAACCTATAAAAGAACAGAGGCAACTGTCCCCATCAGATGCATGAATAAAACTGTGGGGTTACAAACAATACAGGACACAAGATCACAAGATTTTGTCAAAAGGACACAATGACTGTTCAGCAAAAGATCCCAAAGCAAAAGAGACTGATGAATTGCTGACAGAGAAATCAAAAGAATCATAGGACACTCACATATATATTAACACACACACACACTATGGAATACTGCTCAGCCATAGAAAGAGAATGAAACCCTGTATTTTGCAACAAAATGGATGCAAATGGAAACCATTATACTTAATAAAATAAACCAGTCCCAAAAAGAGAAATATCATATATTTTCTTGGATTTCTGGTAACTAATATACAGAGTACAAAAATATATAATCAAATTGGGCATTTTGAGATTTGATTATTATTTAAAGTCCTTGTCTATACTCTTGAGGAATAGTGAGTACTTTTTTTCTTATTACAATTTGCTGAATTCTTTACTTAGTGGAGGTTAAGCTTACGATGACAAAATAAACTAAATATGTCATTGTGGAAATTAGAAGAAATAATAAGGAAGGAGGACAGAGGGTGGAGGAAAGATAGGGTGAGAAGTATCACTATACCCCTAAATTTGTGTTTATGAAATGCATGAAATTTATTTACCTTAGGTAAATTAAAAACATTTTAAAAAGGAAATCAGAAAATAAATATGATATGAACACAAAATTCAACAAATTCTAAAAAAAACCAAACAAAAACATTGCAAATTAATACTTCAATAAGTCAAATAAAAATATGTTGAAAGCCTCAAAATCAAACTTGATCAATAACAAGAATATCCAAACTCTAAACAATTCATTTGAAATATACCAGTAATACAAAAAAATAAAGAAATAAAAAGAAAAACATCAGAATGGAGGTGGTCTCCAAATACGATTAAAAATTTTATTAATATAAATAGTACAGACCATGCATTCCATTGGTAGGGTTCCAAGGGTTTCAAGGAGACAACAACACTTCTCTCACTACCTGTTTCCTACCCCATCCCCCTCCCTCCACTCCTTAAGCCTGTAGATAAAAATTGTGTGGAATAGATAAAAATCATGTCTTTGCAAAATCACATCTTTGTAAATGTTTGAATTGTGAAAATCAGAGAGCAGAGCATAAAAAGGCCTACAAAGTCCATTTAATAAATAAGAGTCAGAAACACCCCAAATCTGTAGAAAGATATAGACACTTGAGGACAGAAGTCCCCTAGGGCCCAAATAGACATGGCCAGATGAAAAGCTCTTCAACACAACATGTTATAATCAAACTATCAAAGTACAATACAAGAGAAAATTCTAAAATAATCAAGACAGAAGTGCCAAGTCACTTCTACAGAACACTCCATTAGAAATAAAGTAGATTTCTTTTGTTTATAGTTATGTTTTATTTATATAAAGGCAATACATTTCATGTATTTCATATATACAGTTTTAAGAACATAATGAAAATTCCCATCCTGCCTTCCCTCACTCTCTTTTGCCCTCCCTTCTCCCTTTCCTATTTGTCTTTTAATTATTGCAATGACACTTTCAATTTGCTTTATGATCACAAGCTTAATCCTCCATTAAAATAAAGGATTTAAGTCGAAAAATCACTGTTTCTCTGGAATACAGACAAGAGCTATAAACAATAATTGGAAACCATTATGCTTACTGAAATAAGCCAGCAGCAAAAACACAAATACAATGTGTTTCTTCTAATTTGAGGTAACTAATATTTAGAGTACAAAACAATATAATGTATATGAATGAAAATGACATTTTGAGCAGATTGTTTTTAAACATAAACCTTACAGGCCAGGAGGGATTAGAAGACTACCCAATTTGAAAAAAAAATAAATGCCAACACACAATATTTTTCCCAGAAAAGCTGTTTTTCATACATGAGGAGAAATAAAGATGTTTCACAACAATTCAGGTTGAATTTAACACTGCCACACTGACTTTACAAACGATGCTTAAGGGAGTTCTATAGACAGAAATAATGAAACAGTAATTACCATCATGAAAACACGTGAAATTATAAAAACAACTAGAAAAAGAATAAAGGATATTCAAAATCAAAAGAAGTAATGCAAAATGAAGTAACTGTCTTAGTACTTCTGAATTACTTTCAATGTAAATGGACTAGCTTCTCCAACTGAAATAGAGACTGGGTGAATGCATTAAAAAAAAAAGACTCAACAATATGCAAGACACTATAAGAAACTCATTTCGTCCAAAAGACACACAGAGACTGACTGAAAGTTAAAGTATGGAAAAAGCTACCAACATTAATGGAGGCCAAAAGCAAGCAGGAATACTAAATTAGATTTAAAAAAGATTTTAGAACAAAAAGTATAAAAAGCTTGATCCACATATTAGGACACATGTACACCAAGAAAACTGTAGCTAGATATCCACTGTGAAAATATGTGTAAAGTTGTAAAAGTTGTCAAGAAAATATTAGAAAATTGAATTAAGCAACACATCAAAAATCGTAATTCATGATCAAATTAAATTTATCCCAAGGACTGGATGACCAACTTCCATAAATCAATAAATGTAATGTATCACATCAACAGGTGAGGGTAAAATTATGTGATCATCTCGAATGCAGTAAAAAGCATTTGATAAAGTCAAACATCTATTCATGACTAAAATTTTGAAATTAGGTAGCAAAAGAACATATCTCAACATAATGAAATCTATATATGAAAAGCCATAGCCAACATATTGAATGGCAAAAAAAAAAAAAAGAAAGCATTTCCTATAATTTTTGAATCAGAAAAGGATGTACATTTTCATACATCTTATTCATAATAGTACTGGAAATTACAGTCAGATTAATTAGGCAAGAAAGAAATAAAAGACATATAAATAGGAAAGGGGGAGTCAAGTTATCCCTACTTGTAAATGACATCATTCTGTATAGAGAAAGACATACCAAGATGACACATCAGAAGTGACAAATGATTTCAGTGGAGTTTCAGGATACAAAATTAACTTACAAAAGTCAATAGCATTTTGAAAAACCCACTACACTTTGCCTGAGAAAGAAATTATAAGAAAAATCTCACTCATAGAGCTACAAAAATTTTCTTGCAATAAATGTAACAAATGATACGAATGACCTCCATGATGAAAATTGCAAAACACTAATGGGAGAAGTTGAAGAGGGGCTAGGCTGTGGTGCAGTGGGTTGACACCCTGGCCTGAAGCACTGGCATCCCATATGGGCACTGGTTTGAGACCCGGCTGCTCTACTTCCAATCCAGCTCTCTCCTATCCCCTGGGAAAGCAGCCAAAGATGGCCCACGTGCTTGGTTCCCTACACCCATATGGGAGACCCAGAAGAAGCTCCTGGCTCCTGGCTTCAGATCGGCTCAGCTCCAGCTATTGTGGCCAATTGGGGAGTGAACTAGCAGATGGAAGACCCCTCTCTCTCTCTCTCTCTCTCAGCCTCTCTTCTCCCTGTATAACTCTGACTTTCAAATAAATAAATAAATCTCTAAAAAGAAAAAGAAGTTGAAGAAGATACAAAAATGGGGAGAATTTCCCTATTCACAGAATGGAAGAATTATAGTAATTTAAATCTCCCTACAACCCAAATCAACCCAAAGATTCAATACAAAAAAATCAATACAAATACCAATGATAATCCTCACAAAACTTAACAAACCTAAAATTCATATGAAAACACAAAGGACTTCAAAATATCCAAAGCAATCCTGAACAAAAGAACAAACCTGGATATATGACAACACCAGATATGAAGAATTATTACAACAACAAAAAAAGACCTAAACACAACAATGGCGTGAAAACAGATATATAGAAAAAGGGACCAGAATGGAGATTCCAGTGCCAGTGCTGTGGTGTAGTAGGTTAAGCCTCCTCCTTCAGCACCAGCATCACTTATGGATGCCAGTTCCTTTCCTGGCTGCTCCTATTCTGAGCCAGCTTTCTGTTTATGGCCTAGGATACAGTGGAAGATGGTCCAAGTGCTTGGGCCTGTGTACCCATGTGGGACACCCAGAAAAATCTTCTGGCTCCTGGCTTTGGGTCTGCTCAATTCCAGCCTTTTGGCCATTTGGGGAATGAACTAGAAGATGTAAAACCTTTCTCTCTGTCTCTCCCTCTCTCTGTACCTCTACCTTGCAAATAAATTAATTAAATCTTTAAAAAATGAATAAATAAATAAATAAATAAATAAATGAATCCATGCACCAATAGCCAACCAATTCTTTGACAAGGTTGCCAAAAACAAATACTGGAGAAAGGAGAGCCTGTTTCATGAATAGTGTTGTCAAAATTGGATATCCAGGGCCAGTGCTGTGGCACAGTGGGTTAAGCTATCGCTTGCAAAGCCAACATCCCGTAATGGAGTACCAGTTTGAGTCCTACTGCTCTGTTTCCAATTCAAATCCCTGTTGACACATCAGGGGAAGCAGCAGAAAATATCCAAAATACTTGGGATCCTTCCACCCATGTTGGAGACCTGGTTGGAGATATAGGCTGCTGGCTTCAGCCTGGCCCAGCCCAAGCCATTGTGACCATTGAGGGGAATTAACCAGAGGATCGAAACATCTTTCTCTTACCCACTCTGTCTCTCTTTCACTCCGCCTTTCAGATAAATAAAATAAATATTTGAAAACAAACACCTAATATCCATGAGCAAAAGATTAACAATGACCCATGCCTCCCATCCTATACATGAGTCTACTCCTAACTGGTCAAAGATCTAAATGTAGAACATGAAACTACTAGAAGAAAACATAGGGAAGACTTTGATATAGGCAACAACTTTTTGGCTAACCTCAAAAGCACACATTATGGAAGCCCAGAAATAAATGGATGGAGGGATATAAAACTAGTTTTTGCACATCAAAGGAAACAATCAACAAAGGGAAGAGATAAACTATATAACAAGAAGAAATATTTGCAAATTATTTGACAAATGAGTAATATCCAAAATATAAAATGATTTTTTTAAAAAAAAAACTTAATAGCAAAGAAACAAACAATTCAGTTAACAAATGGGCAAAAGATCTGAATGGACATTTCTCACAAGAAGAAATACAAGTAGCCAAGAAATCTATTTATAAATGCTCGATAGCAATAGCTATGAGAGAAATACAAATCAAAACCACAGTGAGCTATTTCACCCTACTTATAATGACTATTACCAAAAGCAAGAAAAAATAGCAAATGTTGGCAAAGATTTAGAGAAAAAGAAACCTTAATGTGCTATTGGTAGAAATTCACATTAATATAATCAGTATGGAGAACAGTATGAAGGCTCCTCAAAGAATCAAAAATAAGTTCACCATTTGACCCAGTTAACTCCCTTCTGGGTCTATATACAAAGGAAATGAAATGAGAATTGGAAAGAGACACTTGTACCCCGTGTTCATGTTAGCACTTATTCATAATAGTCAACATACAGAATCATTTATTATCATCTATATCGTTTAGTATCATTTCAGTAATTAATACTCAAAACAGCTCTTAATTCTTAGAATGAATTGTGAAATTTTGAAATAAAATTGTAAATGCTAGTCCAGTCTACTCTTTCTTATAAAGAAAGTAGAAAGGGATGTAGCCAAATATATTTCCAATTTACTCACCACATTGTTGACTATATAAATTATTGGACAGAGGTGTGTATATTTATATAGATACAGATATAATTACTCAGGAAATTTCAGTACTACCCATGATTGACTGACTTCTGAAATAAATGTTTTCGGGCACCTTGAATAACTTATATTATTATTATTTAGTGCTCCTTTGGTAAGATATACCTAATCTGGCGTTTCTCTGCATTCCAACTTATGGAAACTTTTTTTTTTTGTGGAAGTGAGTCAATTTTATAGTGTTTTTAATGAACACATAACAATTGTACATATTTATGCTCTATTATGTAACGTTTTGATATATATCACATAATAAATCTTTGAGGTGATAGATATGCCCATCACTTTCATTTGGTTATAAGATCATAACTCTAAGAGCCATCCCACAAAAGACTCCAATTGCAGGGCAAACATCTAGTTAAGTAAAACTATCTTTGAATTTAGAGCACTGCCTGAGTGAAGTTTTATTTTAGATGTATTTATGTTCATATTTTCTTTTTTTTTATATATAAAGCTTTTATTTAAAGAATATAAATTTCAAAGAACAGCTTATGGATCACAATGGCTCCCCCCCCCACAACCTCCCTCCCTCCCCCTACCCTCCCCTCTCCCGCTCCCTCCCGCCCTCCGCCCACATCAAGATTCATTTTCAATTCTCTTTATACACAGAAGATCAATTTAGTACATATTACGTAAAGATTTCAACGGTTTGCCCTCGCATAGAGACACAAAATGATAATACTGTTGGAGTGCTAGTTATAGTATTAATTCACAATGTACAGCACATTTATCCAATGTGAAATAATGCTATTACTAGTACTGAAACAGTATTTTTGCACTTTGTGTTTCTGAGTGGGTGCAAACTGGTGAAATCTTTACATAGTATCTATTGAATCGATCTTCTTTATATAAAGATAATTGCAAATGATTAAAAAAATCTTGGTGTTAAACTGGAAATTGTATGTTCATATTTTCTACTGTGTTCTGATTGAGAATTGAAAACAAGACTGTCCATTCAATAACAGTAATGATAAAATATTTCAAAAATACTAAGACACAAAGAAACATTTTTTTCTTCTCTTACCATCTTGTTATTTAAACTATAATTTTAATAGGTTGGTCATCAGATACTGATGTTTATTGGGGTAACTTTGCTTTTTCCAATCCTGCTTATCCCTAAGGGAAGTTTGGAAGATTTTGGCAGTTATACTGATTTAGCTACAAATATTTTCAAAGCCAATAATCATGTATCACTACTTCAAAATATATGACAAACTACAATGTACAACAATAGGAAATATAAATGGCAATAGTTGAAATGATTTAATTTATTATTTATTATTTTTATTTTTATTTTTATTTGAAAGGCTGAGAGATCAAGAAACAGAGAGAGCTATCCTATTATCAAGTTCACTCACTAAGTGCCAAGACAAGCATGGATGGACCAGGCTGAAGTTGGGAACTCAGAACTCAGTCCAGGTCTCCAATGTAGGTACCGAAGACCCTAGTAATTAAGCCACCACCTGAAGTCCACCCAGAGTGTGCAATAGTAAGAAACTATATATTAGAAAGATCTAAGATGGAGTATCTTAAGGAATATAATAAACAAAATTCATGAAAAATAATTTATTTTCAAACACTGAAATTGAGAAGTAAAAACCATTTTAACAAAAACAAAGATACATTATATATCATTGTATGAAAACATATTAAATACAAAAGACTGTATACCACTGTACATATGTTAGCAAATATAATTTTACAATCAAATGTAGTATCTTTCAGCCAAGTAAAACCTATATATTAACAATGGAGCTACTGCTAGCATCTTAATGACGAGTCATTAGTAGATAATTATTTATTTCTGTTTGTAGACATTCTATGACTAATCATTGTACTAACTATAAAGTTATTTACCTTTAATGTAATAAACTCTTTAAGTATCTATCTTATGTAAGTTATTTACATTTTTTTTTTTTTTTTTTTTTTTTTTTACACAGGCAGAGTGGACAGTGAGAGAGAGAGACAGAGAGAAAGGTCTTCCTTTTGCCGTTGGTTCACCCTCCAATGGCAGCCGCGGCCGGCGCGCTGCGGCCGGCGCACCGCGCTCGTCCGATGGCAGGAGCCAGGAGCCAGGTGCTTTTCCTGGTCTCCCCATGGGGTGCAGGACCCAAGCACCTGGGCCATCCTCCACTGCACTCCCGGACCACAGCAGAGGGCTGGCCTGGAAGAGGGGCAACCGGGACAGAATCCGGCGCCCCGACCGGGACTAGAACCCGGTGTGCCGGCGCCGCAAGGCGGAGGATTAGCCTGTTGAGCCACGGCGCCGGCCAAGTTATTTACATTTTAAGAACACATCATGTAATAATTCGTGATGAAAACATCTTCTTGATCCAAATCTGTGCTAGAATATAACCATATTTAAGCTCATTCCCTCTCCTTTCTTTACATTTCTAATGTTTGTAGCTACATATTTTGATCATCAAGCATAAGCTGAAAATATCTTACCATTTATTAGTGAAGCAGTTTAGCATTAACTAGGAATTAGGGAATGCAAAACAAAACCTTGTTTTCAATATTTGAAAAGGCAAATTTTCAGTTTATGTTGACATCATTAATTTTCACAGTGCTTTTCACACATGTTAAACTACTATGACATTATATATTTTACGTATTGCTTATTTATTTCTAAATATAAAATGACACAGGGAGGTGACTTCACTTACATTTTCTCTCTCAACTGCCTTGGTGGATAAAATTCCCACAGTATCTAAGGACTCTCATTACTATCAACAAATGTTTTTATTTTTAAAAATACTTGGCCACTATATTTCTTTATTTTTATGATATATATATGTATTTAATCTGTCTTGATGGAGTATGCATTAATGGGTATCATAAATACAAGCTTAATTGCATTTGTAATGCAAATTGGAACCTACATGAAAGCATAGGTAAAGGAATGGCTTCTGAGAATATTTTCACATACTTAAACAGGACAGGAAAAATATGCATTTTGATCAAACTGTTTCCTAATGAGAGGTAAAAATGCAGAAGGAAATCTAACAAGTCTCTAGCACTCTAAAAAACAAACAGAGCCAATTAGGCAAATTTTCATTTGAAACTAAGTGGAAGAAGATAAGACACATGACATAAGACACATTGAGGAATATATGATAAGACATCTGGATTTTTTTATGTAAACAGATGATAAGTTTTATATGGAGTTCTATATTTTGACCCAAATTCAGAGTAATAAATGAACACTTCACCTACTTTGACTTCTACCAGGATTCTTGGGCAGCTAAAACAAATGTACCTAACTGATCTTTGATTCATCATTTTTCACAAAGTAAATGTCAAGGGCATCTGATAAAACTGCACATAATGGCCTGGGAAAGGCAGGGGAAGATGGCCCAAGTACATGATCCTTGCCACCCATTTGAGAGACCCAGAAGAAACTCTGAGCTCCTGGATCTGGCCTGGCCCAGCCCAGCACTAGCCATTGCGGCCACTTGGGGAGTGAACCAGTGGATGGAAGAATCTCTCTCTGCATCTTCCTCTGTGTCGGTAACTCTGCCTTTCAACTAACTAAATAAATAAATAGTTTTTAAAAAGCAAAAGAAGTGGAAATAAATGTACCCAGACTTAAGAAATGTTGTTTGGCAAAATTCAAAAGAAAAAACTATGGCAGCTCTCATGTATACGCGCACACACACACACACACACACACACATATTTCACATAAAAATCAAAGACCCTGGAATTCCACAAATACATAATTCTGACTTTAGAATCACGTATTCTACCATTTCATTAATAGATTTAACACACACTCAATTTTCTTCAATGTATCAGACACCATATTTGCCCAGAAGAAAAACATAAAAATGTTATGAAATACATAAAGACGCCAGTGTTTCTATAGCAAATTCTCTTATACATTTAGAGTTTTATTTTGTACATATGAGCAATAATCATGAAGTTACCCTAAGAAAGTGTATGAAGTCACAAGAAAAAGTTAAGAGCTTCACTGTCCACTTTTCATATTAAAATTACATATATAAATATTGGAATGGGCAATGTTCATTGTTAATTATCTTAATTAAAAGCAATCCTGGAAGGATGAGATGAATCAGGCATTTTAACAACACTTTTGCAATTTGAAGGGCTCATCACTATAAAACAAAGAGATTGTTGTTCCCCATTAATAGATAAGAAAATATTTGAATTTGTAACTGTAATTACTAGTTGTCTGGTGATAATCAATATTTCCTTAAGAGATAATAATAAGAACATTTTCTTGAGATAATAAAAATGGTGATAAATATGATCAGAGTTATCTATAATGTTTTTGTTATTTCTTCTGGGCAAAAATATATTCTGGCATTATTAGCATTGCTATTGATTTTTCATATACTTGCTTATTAAGTCATAGATAATAACATTTTTATCTGTATTCCAATATTATTTCAGTCAACAAATATTACCTAAGACCAACCATTTTAAGACAAGTGGTCCAGCACTTGGGAAGATCAGAAAACAAGCCAGAGCGCTGGCTGTGAGAGGAAAGTCACAGATGACTGAAAGCTGCTTCTTCTAAGAAAATATATCCTATTAATCCATAAGAATATATTTAATCAAAAATTGATTTGAACTGAAAAGAGGTACTATAATCCCAAATGAATAAGAACCACAAAGTAAACCTATCCTTCATGGGACACGAGAAATAGAACTGCAGGGGAACCCCTTGTATGACTGAAAGTAACTCAACACATACACAATGAAGGGTAAGTATTGTATTCAAAATTACTTTTAAAATAAAAGCAAGATGCAGTACAGGGATAATCCATCTAAAAGAAATCCTTACAAATTGGGGGAAAATGATAAAATAAAACAACTCCTACAGTCAGAGATCAGAAGGGGTCGCCATGTATTCTGTGCATAGGACATGCGTATACACATACATTTGTGATCTCAGATCTGGAGCAAAGTGTGTTAGAAATTATTGGACCCTGTTGTTTCCACAGCCAGTGGCCTAGGATCAATGAGAATGATAGAAGAGTCCATTCAGAATCTGAGCCTTGGGAATAAAGCAACCTAAATTGAAGACAGAAGGGCAGAGGGAAGCGACAGACTTTATAGCCCCGTGATCATAGTTATGGGCTACTGCACAGTGATATTCTGACTTTGGATGCTGCATGTGCTGTGGGAGAGATCTTTCCATTTTCATTTTTTTACTTCCTCCCAAAAGTAATTTAAAGACCCATTAATACAGAAGATGCAGTCTGTGAGAACAGATATACGTGACAGAGCAATGTTTTTGAAATATTAACTGATGTTTATTTCTGACTTTTCTTCATTTGTTCTGCTATATCAAGGCAAATCATAAAGCATTATCTCAGGGTGAAGAGCATGAACTGGATGGAAAACAGGAAATATTCTGGACATCTCTAACAACTTATTTCCAAAATAATAGTTTTTTACAAAATTCAATCCCCTATTTTTTTTTAGATTCAACAAGTATACAACTACATTATAATATATGTAATCAGGACAAATATAACACAGGTTTAAAAAAAATCACTGAGTCCTAAGGCACGTTTCACCAAACTTCTCTACAATATACTATTCAGAAAGAGAACTTCTATTGCATTCACACATTTTTGTCATTGACCATCATAAATACACAAAAGGTTGTTTGTGAAATAACAAGTTAATACAAATGTACTATATTCAAGCCTCAAAAAAAATACAAGATTTTAAGACATACTAAAAGGCAATGATAATCAAAAGAGCCTGGTAATGGCACAACACATGCATAGACCAATTGAACAGAATAGAAACTCCAGAAATCAATCCATACATCTACAACTAACTTATCTTAGACAAAGGAGTCAAATCAATCCTTGAACCAAGGACAGTCTCTTCAACAAATCGTGCTGGGAAAAACTGGATCTGTACATGCAGAAGTATGAACCAAGACTCCTTTGTTATAGCTTAAACAAAAATCCACTCAAAATGGATCAAAGACCTAAATCTATGACCCAATACTATCAAATTATTAGGGAAACCCTACAAGATATTGGCATAGATAAAGACTTCTTGGAAAAGACTCCAGAAAAACATGTAATTAAAGCCAAAATTCACAAATGAGATTACATCAAATTGTGAAGCTTCTGCACTGCAAAAGAACACTCAGCAATGTGAAAAGGCAACTGGTAGAATGAGAGAAATTATTTGCAAACTATGCAACTGATAAATTATTAATATCCAGAATATATTAAAAAGCTCAAGAAACTTAACAACAACAAAACAAACAACCCAGTTAACAGATGGGCAAAGGACTTAAACAGGCATTTTTCAAAAGGGAAATCCAAATCCAACAGACACATGAAAAAATGCTCAGGATCACTAGCCGTCAGGGAAATACAATACTAAACCACAATGATTTTACCTCACTCCTGTTAAAATGGCTTTTATATAGAAATCAACAGACAACAAATACTAGTGAGGATATGGGGGAAAAGGTATCCTAATTCACTGTTGGTAGGAATGCAAACTATTACAGCTACTATGGAAAACAATATGGAGATACCTCAGAAAGACCTACAATATGACCCAGCCATCGCACTCCTGAGAATTTACAAAAGGGAAATGAAATCAGCATATCAAATAGCTAAAATATGGAATAAGTTAAGGAATAACAATAAGATGGAATCAACCCAAATGCCCATCAACTAAAGACTGGAGAAGGAAATTATGGGGTACGTGCACAATGGAATACTACACAGTGGTAAAAAAAAAAAAAAAAAGATGAAATCCTGTGATTTGCAATGAAATGGATGTAACTGGAAACCATTATACTGATTGAAATAAATTGGTCCTAAAATACTGTATATTCTTCCTGATCTGTGGTAACTAATATAGTACCTAAAAGGTAATCTATAGTAGTGAAATTGACACTTTGAGATGTTATGAATTTCAACAGCCCTTGCTTCCACTGTTGAGGAACAATTTTTTCTATAGTATTTTTTGAATACTTTACTTAGTATAGAGTTAATCTTACATGTATACAATTAATACAAAATAGATCTTAGCAAAAAATAAATAAATAAAAAAGAATGTGGGCCAGTGCTGCGGCTCAATAGGCTAATCCTCCACCTTGCGACGCCGGCACACCGGGTTCTAGTCCTGGTCAGGGCACCGATTCTGTCCCGGTTGCCCCTCTTCCAGGCCAGCCCTCTGCTGTGGCCAGGGAATGCAGTGGAGGATGGCCCAGGGCCTTAGGTCCTGCACCCACAAGGGAGACCAGGATAAGCACCTGGCTCCTGCCATCAGATCGGCGCAGTGTGCCAGCTGCAGCATGCCGGCTGCGGCAGCCATTGGAGGGTGAACCAACGGCAAAGGAAGACCTTTCTCTCTGTCTCTCTCACTGTCCACTCTGCCTGTCAAAAAACAACAACAACAACAACAAAATGAATGTGAATAGGAGAGGGAAGAAGAAATGTTAGAGTGTGTGTGTCATGGCAGGTAGGATAGGAAAATTCACTATCTTCTTAAAGCTTTAGTTATGAAATGCATGAAGTTTGTATACCTTAAATAAAAGTTTTCTTGGGAAAATAAAACAAAACAAAATAGAATCCCCCATATTTTTTCACCAATAAAACAACAAACAAAAATCAGAGAGGGAGGCCACAGGATGCTGGTTAAGCCAGCAATTCTGACACAACTTTGCAGTTTGAATCAGCTCAGAGACCTGAGCCCTCGGTGAGGAGTAAATGCTTAAAGGCACTGTCCTCTCACAGGGAAAATGATTCCAGGAAGTTAGTAAAGCTCATCAAAGCACTTTATACCAATGTAAACTTTCATATAGAGAAGTGTATAGTCATTATACTTTAGATTATGACACTAGGGCAAAGGCCTTTATCATGCATGCCAAAATTAAAATTCTGTAAGCTAAATTTAAATATACATATATTACAGATCAGATTAGAATATTGAGAAATTCTCTATTTTTCCCAAGTACCTGATCTGAACTTTTAGTAAATAAATAAAACCCTTCAAATCTAATTCTCCCATGTTATGGTTTTGAAAAGAATCAAAATCAATAATAAAAGCACATTCTTTAATAATGAAGTCTTATATGACCATTCTTGTGAATTTATTTGCAAAATAAAATAACAGTTTACAAAGTTGTTTGCCAACTGAGTCCATATGGTGACTGCTACACCAGACAGGTCCAGTGTACATCAGGATACAGTCATTTTTCTTGTAGCTTGCTCTGAAAATTGCACATCATCTTATTATCATGTATGCTTATAAAAATTTAAAATGCCATGCTCATGAGGAGGGGACACTGAAGATTGTGTACATTAAAGATAACATAATTTACAAGTAGAGCAGAATTTAGAGAATGAACTCATTCATCACACACCAAATAGGAATTCCATTTCTAAAATCTGTAACTAAAATCTTTCCATTTGTTCCTTATCTCTCCATTCCCTGATGTCATATTGTCAGGCACATTTACTGTTTGTATCTAGGAGTATCACATTACAGATTTACTTTCCAATTGCTTGGTGTCAATGCTTTACACCTTTTCACATGCTATTGGCCTCAAATATTCTAACACTTTAATGGTAAGATAAACACCATGTTATGAGATTTCTAAGTATCAGTTCTGAAAGAATTCAAAACAAGAGGAAGAATAGCTTTAATGTAATATTTTCAGGTAAGCTGAAGCTCAACTTTATAAATTCACAATCAAAAGAGAAATACTGGGGTAAAAATGCAACAAAAATATGAATGGAATGTAGACAGAATAACAAATTCAAATATTACTAAGCATATGAAAAAATATGGATTTCCCAAGTCATCAGAAAAACATGAATGAAGCAACAGGAAGTACCCATTTTATACTCACCAAAAATATAAGAATCTGAAAGCAAGCAGGATATGTTCTTTGCACCACTGACAATATATGATAGACTTATATTTATTCTATATATTAATGATGGATATAATCTGAGGAGGAAGTAATGTTCAAATATCCATTAAAATCTCAATTACTCTATATCTCAAAATTCTCTTCTAGGAATCTATTTCATTGCCATAAAAGTACCTAACCATGAAGATACATTTTGATTCACTTGTTGATACAAGTGTAGTAAATCTCAATAATACATCAACATCTATATCACAGAACACTATACAGAATTTTTTTTTGACAGGCAGAGTTAGACAGTGAGAGAGACAGAGAAAGGTCTTCCTTCCATTGGTTCACCCCCCAAATGGCTGCTACAGCCAGTGCACTGCGCCAATCCAAAACCAGGAGCCAGGTGCTTCCTCCTGGTCTCCCATGTGGGTACAGGGCCAAGCACTTGGACCATCCTCCACTGCACTCCTGGGCCACAGCAGAGAGCTGGACTGGAAGAGGAGCAACCGGGACAGAATCCAGCACACCAACTGGGATTAGAACCTAGAGTGCCAGCACCGCAGGCAGAGGATTAGCCAAGTGAGCAGTGGCGCCGGCAAATAACAAAACACTACACAGAAATTTAAGACTATATAGTTGAATGTATAACAACTGAGAGGGACTTCCTAATAATGTAAAAAGTGATAGAGCATGATACAGAAAATTAAATATCTAACAGCCATATTTTTGTAAAACAGAAAACAAAAATAGGCATGTAAATGAACATGAGTTTGTGTGTAGACATTTCTGAGTAGTTAAGCGACTGTGCGGTACATACCATACAAAAATACACATCAGAGAGTTAACATTGGTTGCGTGAAGCAGTAGAGGGTAGGCACAACAATGGTAGAAAAGAATGTGTGTAAAGGAACAACCCAATGTATTTTAATACATTTACTGTAAACACACACACACACACACACACACACAAACTATGATTTCAGTAATAAAAGTCCTAAAACAAGGAGACATTCAAGCACAAATTGGGAGAAAAAAGCACCAATCATAGACCACATTGTATAAGCCCAAATCACACTGGATGTACCTTTAACCACTAAGAACTAAGGCAACTGGGCCAGCACTGTGACATGGTAGGCTAAGCCTTCCGCCTGTGGTACCAACAACTCACATGGGCACTTGTTTGGTCTCAGATACTACTCTTCCAATACAGCTCTCTGCCTGTGGCCTGGGAAATCAGTGGAAGATGGTCCAAGTGCTTGGGCCCCTGCACCTTTGTGGGAGACCTGGAAGAAGCTCCTGGCTCCGGGCTTCATACCAGCCCAGCTCCAACCAATGCAGCCATTTGGGGAGTGAACCAGCAGATGGAAGATCTCTCACTCTCCCAACCCCATTCTAGTTCTACTTCTCAAATAAACAAATAAAAACATTTTTTTAAAAAAAGTATTAAGGTAATCAACAATTCCTTACATGTGAACATTTAAAAATTAAATTAAGAATATAATGTATTGTACATAGTAACTTGCAAAGGAATATGTAGAGTAAATTATATGGAATATTTACTTCAAACCATGAAAATAAAACAAAAACCCAAATAAGAACCAAATGAAGCAAAGAGATTATTTGATGTGCTTTTGAACATTATGACTTTGGACACAATGAATTTTGGGCATGTTGGAGAGAAGAACTATATCAAAACAATGTGGAATTCTTAAAAAAAAAACTTTTCTTCTGAAATTGTCAAACATCCTAACTTGCTAGAGTCACATTGAGTTTAAATGGTTGCATAAGGTTTTATACTTTAGATATAATAAATTAGAATAAAAAGTGTGGTTATCCATGCAACAATTGTGAATATGTATCAGAGATACTCTACTAAATGTGTTCAGTTGGGATCCTAGAATGTTCTTAGTGAACAGAATTACTATATCTGAAGCAATTCTCTTCCCCAAATACATTGATCTGAAATTGAATGAAAACCGAGCTGGGCTTCTTCTCTACAAATCAAATTGAAAAAAAAAAAACTTCTCTCTGAAAGTGGAGAATCATAATCTTTATAACATAAGAACAATTCATATTACTAAAGAGGAAATTTGAAAAGCTACCATTATCTTTGCTATTATGCAAAATGAGTAGCAATTAAGTGAAAACTTTTATCCAATTTGGTGTCAATTGAGAGTAAGAACTTCTTTCCTCTATGATATAAGATGGCATAAAATCCAAAACCTTTCTTCCTTAGGTGTATATTTTAAAAGTCCTCTATTAAAATAATAACACCTATGTGTTTATGGCTTATAAAACATTCCCATATTAAACTTGCATTTGCCCTATATAGTAACATGTGAATAAACATGTTGTAAATTGCAGAGGATACAGAGTTCATTTAAAGCACTTTCTCTGTAAAAAGGTAATTGTTATGCTGAGTCTATGATATGAATATTTATATAGACTATTGAGGTCAAAATTAATGAATAATGTTTATTTGGCAAACATAAACACAGCTTACGTGTTTATAGAGTTGACAACATGCATGCCAAAATTAACTGCATAAGCTATAGGCTTAACATTTGATTTGCAAATAAGGGCAGAATATTCTACCTGAGATTTAGGGATATATTCTAAACCTTTTGCATTTATAACTTAATTAATATGAGTACTGTTTGGAGAATAAATCAAGTAGATAACAAAACCTTACTGTTTCCAACATTTGCAAGTATAAGGTTTTTTCTTTTCTACACTAATATACTGAGAGGATAATTTCCAGAGAGCTGGAGCTGGCCAACAATGAAAATATTGCATACCTAGAATGATTTCAACTTGTGTGAGTAACTGAAAAGTTTAAGAAACAGAATAGGGTTAAATTAGTACAAAAATCTTTACTTAATATATAGTAAACTGATCTTCTGTATATAAAGAGAATTGAAAATGAATCTTGATGTGAAGCAAGGGGAGAAGGAGTGGGAAAGGGGAGAGTTGCGGTTGAGGGGGAAGTTATGGGGGGGGAAGCCATTGTAATCTATAAGCTGTATTTTGGAAATTTATATTCTTTAAATAAAAGCGTTATAAAAAAAATAAATAAATAAATTAGTACAAAAAAAAAAATCTGAGCCAATTCGTTGCAGTCATAAGGAAGACAGGAAGACAGGAATGCTATAACAACAATGCAGGAAGACAAGACCATATCAGATTGACAGCTGCATGGAAGAACTGGTGTAGGCTATAATGAGAGAGTGCTGCTCATAATCTTTCTGTGTGTGAACAACGTACTTGAAAAGAAACTCCACGTGTTCCATCAATTTCAGTCAAAGATAGTCTCCCATAAAGATTCTTTTTTAGAAACCTTAAATGTCAATGCATGTTAAGAGTGAAGAATAAGTTATCTTTGTCTCGTATGTGAAGGATAGAATGGCAGGAGAGCAAACTTATCAACGCAGGAAGCAAACACTCCATGGGGTTTTGATGTTTCAATTATAAAATGAGATGTCAAATCCCATTTATTCATGAGATACATATTTTCTGACTGTTTATTATATTTATTTCATGCTGGCTGGCATTGTGCAAGGCCAATTACATAGCAGTTACAACAAATGATCTCTAAATATAAAAAAAAATGTATTATTAGCATACCACATCACAATTCTACAGCCAGTATTATATCATAAAAGAAGCAAATGTGGGAATTTCATATTGGGGACAATTTTGATTCCATCACTGCTTTACCATAATGGTAGAATATTTTCTGTAAGCAAGCTCAAAAATCCACATATGATAAATAAATCAAAGGCAATCTTTGTATTTGTTTAATCTCTATTGCCAAAGCCTTAACATCAGTAAAAATGGTTTAGCAATTAGCAATTATGACTTTTTATAATCTTCCAACTAAAGGGCATGTTGCCCCTTCCTCCTCTCCTCCATCCTTATCCCTTTCCCCCGCGCCTCATTTCTTGCCTTTTTATTAAGCCCTTGGTGCAGAACCAGGCACACCCTCATCCATGCTCCTCAGAAAACAACCAGCCAAACAGATGCGCTGCACGGAGCAGCTTGTGAAACAGGTAAGGGGAGACGCTTCCAGTGATTGCAAAGGGCCCCCTACTCCCTACTTTCCACCAGCTGCAGTGTCCTCCCCGCCTTTTGCCCCTGCAACTGCAAACTCCCTCTGTCACCAGATAAAACCCCCAATTCTAAATGAGCTCTGTGTGCAGTCTCTTTAGGGATTGTCGCCACCTCTTTGCTTCAATAATGCAACCTGTGTCTGTTGAGGTTGACTCCATCTCCCTTTTTCCATCTCTCTTTTCTGGAAGTATGAAAGGCCAGAACGCTGAGCTATCCCAAACCTAACACCAACTTTATTTATTTTACTATCAGTAATACCAAGGGAAAAACACCCAGGTTGATCATGATTAGCATAGTTTATGCCACAGTTTTAAAAGTGATGTGAGACTGGCATCACAATGAACATGACAGAGAACACAAAACTCATTCAGTGTCAAGTGATAGATTTTAAAACACTGTAAGGATTTAAATGTACACAGTTATGCTTTGTTGAGAACAACATTCAAATAAAACAGAGATTCAAATTGACCAAAGTATTTAATTGAAACAACTACTACTACTACTACTACTACTACTACTACTACTACTGGGAAATCTGCCGTAAGAACTACATGGCTCTTCGACAGGATTGAAAAAGATGCCTTTGTGTTCACTATAGCTTCAATAGAAGATGTTGTCCAAAAATTAACTTTTATTGAAGAGGCTAGATGTGTGTTTGATTGCAACAGCTATAAAAAATATATACCTAAAACCAATCCTACATTTGCTTATTCAATGACGGTTTTTCAACATAAATTTTTCTATAATATTTTTGAATTCATAATCAAATGAAAGAGACTGATTTATGCAATAAATGAAGTTAATGACATAACATCTCCCTTTTGTAGTGTGTGTGTGGTTCTTTAGTATGATTTTTTATTTCATTAACTTCATTTATTTTTTAATCAGTATTCTGTAATTATTTTAGTAGTATTTGTTAGGATTGGTTCCAATTGACCCACTATAGAAGAGAATTGCCCAGGTGTGATTTCAATGTTATTCCAGCTCTTTTTTTAAGATTTATTTATTTATTGGAAAGGTAGAGTTACAGAGAAGCAGAGGCAGAGAGACAGACAAGTCTTCCAGCCACTGGTTCACTCCCCAGATGGTCACTATGGCCATCCGGAGCTGCACCAATCTGAAGCCAGGAGCCAGGAGCCTCCTCCTGGTCTCCCATGTGGGTGCAGGAACCCAAGCACTTGGGCCACCTTCCACTGCTTTCCAGGTCATAGCAGAGAGCTAGATGTGAAGTGGAGCAGCCGGGATTTGAACCAGTGCCCATATGGGATGCCGGCGCCGCAGGAGGCAACTTTACCCTCTACACCACAGTGCCAGCCCCTTCCAGCTCTTAATATCTTCCTTTTCAAACATAAAATTCATGCACTTAGACATGTAACACTACCACTTGTCCATATTCTTTAGAGACATCTAATGTTGCACAGGATGTTTTTGCGTTGCTGTGTTTCTTCTGCCTCTGGTTTTCAACTTCTTTTTTTTTATAGGAAATATTTTTATGAAAGGTATTGAGCATCATTCAGATTTTCATTTTCTGCTACCACCTTCTCTGTTATGGTCCTTGTGCCCCTCAACCTATTGCTAAAATTTGCCATTTCAAAGAGAGGTTCTATCATGTGCATAGGACAGTGTATTATCTATCATGGGCCTGTTTATACCGAAACAGAAACTTACTGCCCAAAGTTCGGAATGCCAAACATTTCTAACTTCAGTAAAGATGAGAAGGTTGATGATCGCTAGCCAACAAACCTCTGCCTTCAGAGTTAAGTGGACTGTGTGGAACAAAGCTGCCGATAATTTAATTGCTGCAAACACAGTGCATTTTACTTTGTGAACCCAGTTATTCTTCAGTAAGCCAACTTAGCTAAAGCAAGAATGGCAAATATTTGAGAAGCAGTCATATTACAAAAACACCTAAGTGTTATGAGTTAGATGATTATCCAAATACCTGTGATGTTCCAAACTAAGGGCAGGTGACATTTTGGTTACATTCCATGTCTGTAATTTCTAAAGTAAACCCTTAATGGTCCATATTTTCTGCCTGCAATCTCAAAACCAATCAAACCGAGTCTTTGTAAAATTCATTTTACCCTAATCAAGTACATAACTGTTCAAACACTCAAGTCTCTCCTCAATACGGAGCACTAGTGCACACAACCCAACTTCCTCTTCCTTTCAATTGTTGATATGACACCTCTTGTTGGGATCAGAAGCAGCATCTATGGACTGGGGAATCTCCTAGTTAACAGCTGATGATTCACTTACATTCCAAAACCATTACAGATCATTAATGAAAGGATAGGTATGCAGCAAAGATTATAGGAAAAAAAAAAACACTATTAAATTTAAATCGTAAACTCCAGGCTACTCTTCATCTTAAATATCTTGCTATCTTTGGTTCTTACAAGATTTTGGAATATACCTTATCATTCCAGGGATATAGATTGGAAAGGAAGTGAGTGATTAGCCTGTGCCTATATGCTCAGAAAATAATAGAGTTTGAATCCAAGTAAGCACCAATTTTCCTATAGAGTACTGCTCATCTTATCATACCTAATGTAATGGTTAAAATTATGGCAACTTGCCTAGGCTAAAGGATGCCCATAGCTGGTGAAAATTATTTCTGGGCGAGCCTCTGATAGTGTTTCTGGAAGAGATTAGCATTTCATTTGGATCCAGTGCTGGGGTCGGGTAGGGGGCATCATCAATCCTTGAGAGCTGCAATTCAATAATAAGCTGGAGGAAGGGCAAATTTGCTTTCATTTGTACTGAGACATCCATCTATCTTCTGCTGCTCCTGAGCACTGGTGCTTTCTAGCTCTCCAGCTTTTGCAGTGTAGTTCCTGAACTTGACAATTTTCATAACTGCATGAGCCAATTCCTTTTCTCTCTCTCTGTGTGTGTGTGTGTGTGTGTGTCTGTGTCTGTCTGTCTGTCTTGTCTCTCTCAATTTATTCTCATTATTATCCAGACCCCTCATTACAAATTTAAAATTTTCTCTCTAAGACCTTGTAAGTTTGGATTTTCCTCATCAATGATCTTTAATGTCTATTTTATTTCACACATAGTAGTTGTCCATATGGGTTTACAGAAATACACTGAGTTTTATTTGATGGAAACTTAAACTCACCAGGTTTCAGGAAACACCCTGAATGAACCAAAATTCTAAAGTTTGCTGGCTTGCATGGATTACAATACTCATTTATTTCCTTTCATGCCTTCTTGGTAATATTAATTTTATGCTCCACGCAGGATTATTCTGATAGTTTGTTCCCCTGTATTTTTTTTGTTTGTCTTTTGGGATACTTAATTTATAAAGTTGCCTGAAATGGAAGTTCTGTATGTAACCCTTCAGACTTTGAAAACATCTGTTTGAGCTAGGAAGCCTCCTGAGAAATGCAAGACCTTAGATAGTGGCATAAAAACAGTGACTGAGTGGCCGGTGTTCAGTAAAAGAGGCTGTGAGTAACCTAGATAGCAATGCTAGAACTCTTCCCTGAGGCGAGCTCTTCTGTTCCCTAAACTTACCTTGTTAAACACTAACTAAACTGTCTTTTCTTCTCCTCCCACCTAAGGTTATTCCAAGGAAAAGCTTCCATTTTAATTCATATCAAAAATTATCAATGGAAAACATTCTATGGGCCCAGTATCCTTTTCAATTGTATGGAGAACACCAATAAATAGAATAGCAAAGGATTCTTCTACTTGAATTTCCACTTTAAAAAGGAAGAATAAAGTAAACAAAAGATATAATAAATTATTATACATATTATATATATATATATATATATATATATATTAGAGTATGCTATCAGATGACAGAAGAAAAGCAACAGAACTTAGCAGAGATGTTACGAATACTACAGGAGGGGACAAAGGAAGAGACAGAAACAGGAGATACATGGAGACATGGGTGCCAAACTGAAATGACTGAGACAGTCAACTTATGAATGAATAAATCTCCAATTTAGCTCCTACTTTTGGAGGTTCAGAGTCCAGCACTGAGTGGCTTCATTGCTTTGGACACTGGTGGGGGCAGTGGATGGCAGTAGTGCGTGGTAGAGCACACACATGGTGAGCTGGGAAGGAGGATAAGTGGATGAATCCAACTCAACACATCACACAAGAACTTTCAAGTGATCACAAGGGAACGACCTCATGCCCCTGAGATCTAAGGAGCTCCCACAAGGTCCCACCTTCTACAGGTGCCACCAGCGCCCAATGGTGCCATCCTAGTGACTAAGGTTTTAACCCATGAGCCTCTGGAGAACACTCAACATCCAAACCATAGCAACATAATGAAGTATTACTGCAGAACTATTAAAGTCTGTTAAAGCTTAGACTTCTCCATCAACCAACATTCCATATAATCATATTGATAAAATAAAAAATTAAAGATTTATTGATTTATTTGTTTGAGAGGTGGAGTTGCAGACAGAGAGAAGGAGGCACAGAAAAGCTTTCCACCCACTGCTCCACTCCCTAAATGGCTGCAATGCCCAGAGCTGGGTCAATCTGAATCCAGGAGCCAGGAGCTTCTTCTGGATCTCCCATGAGGGTGCAGGGGCCCAAGGACTTGTCCATCTTCTGCTGATTTCCCAGGCCACAGCAGAGAGCTGGAGCAGCCGGGACCTGAACCAGTGCCCATATGAAATACTAGAACTGCAGATAGCTTTACCCACTATGTAACAGAACTGGCTCAAAAAAAAAAAATTGACATAGAACAATCCTCTCTGAAAGTTCTCTTGAGAGAAGTGATCTCGCAAGAAGGGAAATTATCATGAACTGAACTTTTTTCTCCCTAAATTTGTATACTGAGGTCCTGATCCTCAAAGTGACTCTATCTGGAGAGAGAGGCTTTAGGGATGTGATCATGTAAGAGCATTATCTGAAGGCAGACACTGGCAAACCAGGAAGAAATCAAACCTAATAGCACCTGCATCTTGGACATTGTCTTCTGAACTGGGAGGAAACAAATTTCTGCTTAAGTAATGCAGTCTGTGGTTGTTTATTGTAGCAGCCTGAACAGACCCAATAGCAATGAACCCAGCAGGTACACATGGGAGATAATTATGACTGATCACTGCCATTAAACTTATTATTTTAAATACACAATGATAGAAACATTAAAACTGTAGCAGCCAAAAGGACTGGCTAAAATAAAATAGATGGAAGCCAATAAGGCTTGGCAAGAATTAGGAGCAAATGAAACTCTACATACTGCTGTGAGAATATTATTAGTATCAAACTGGAAACTGTCATTAGCTACCAAAGCTGAGTATATGCACATGTTCTGATCCTACATTTCATATCCAGTTATACGTCCAAGAAAGAAGGTTTTATATAAAGCAAAGATGTGTAAGAATATCCACAGGACCTTTATTAATAATAGCTATAACTAGGAAAAATTAACTGTTAATTTAAGATGACCAAAAATGTACCTTAATAGAAGAATGGATAAACAGCTACAATATATAAACATAATAAAAGTCTATGCATCGAGAATGGGTTATCCACAACTGCAAGTCGTAAGGTAGACAAATCTCAGAAACACAATTTCAAACTAAAGAATTCAGAAATGCAATGGCATATACTCTAATATCATGTTACTATTAAAAACAAAAACTGATAAAGCTAACTTCTTGCACTAGGAAAAGAAGTAGAGTTTAAATTACTGGAGAAGAGACTAAGATGTATTTTTGGGAGTTGGTTTTACCTGGTTCTTGTGAGACCTCGTTACATAAATTTATTGTGAAAATTCATCAAGAACTTATGATGTATAAACTCTTCCTGTGTATATCATCTTGTAGTAACATTTTCAAAATTATAGTTATAATATAAAAGATACCCACATGGTCCTAGTACAGTATAGGCAGAGGGGGAAGTTGAGGGGAGAACAAAGATTCTTGTATTGTTTGGGATGCACACTTTGTTATTAATAAGCTGAAAATCTGAGATAAATAATTAAACATAAATATGTGTCTCATGAACTGAGGGCAAATGTAATAAGAACAAAATAGGGGAGTTTGTCATTTAAAAATAACATAACAAAATTCTATTTGCCTAACAGAAATTGTAGGTGAAGAAAGAAAATGCAGACACATTCTGTATCCTAGAATTTTATTAAATTCATGTATTCTAACTTATGGGTTTAAAACATTTTTGTTTCATTACATAAAATCTTTAGAGACATTTTGTTCTCTTCAAATAGGTATAAATGAACATTTTGTCCATTTTCTATCTTTTGTTTCCGTTTATTTTAACTGCTGTTCGCTACTCAATGTTAATAAAGGAAAGAAAAATCTATGTTATTTCCTTATTTTCACCTAAGGCAGGAATTACTTAGGTTTATTTTTTACAATTAAATAATCACATATGATTTCATACAGTTATGTAATATACAGATATTCTTTATTAATTGAGGAACTTTTCTTCTATTTGTAATTTTTCTGAGAGCTTTCTTTAAAACAATGAAATAGTATGATTCCCTTTTATCCTATCATTATGGTAAAATACATTAATCAGTTTTCCAAAGCTAACCTAAACATTTTTAAACATTTATTTTTTTATTTGAAATGCAGAATTCACAGAGAGAGAAAGAGCAAGAGCATGAGAGAGAGATCTTCCATCCTCTGATTCACTACTGAAATGGCCACAACCACAAGGACCGGGCTAGCTGAAGCCTAGTACTTGGGCCATCTTCTGTTGCTTTACCAGGCAAAATAGCAGGGAGCTGGATTGGAAGTGGAGCAGCTGGACTTGAACCAGTGTCCATATGCGATGCTGCATTGCAAGATTTACCCACTGCACCGCAGCACAGGCCCCTAATTAAATCCACAGGATAAACTGCATTGGGAGTGATGCATTAGTGCTTTTCTGGATTACTAGAATGTTATTTTTAAGTCTAAGTTATTTACCTGCATGTTTAGAGGATGTGTGGCTGTATCTTGCCTTCAATAAAATCTGTAGGAGCTATGGTACCACAGTCATGTTTTTCCTTTAAAATCAAAGTGAAACACTTTGGTAAGGAGTAAGTATAAGAACACTATGGTTAATATCTGAAATGTTTCCTAGATTCTACAAATAAGTCCATCTAGAACCAGGGTTTTTTTCTATTAAACATGTTATTTTTAATTATATGAGCTAGTATGGCAAATTAGGTTTTAAAATTACATAGTTGATCTCACATATTTCATGAAAGGAAGTAGGAAAGTTGTTAAAACATTCCCTTTTCAGGCTTTAAAATTTGTAATCCACTTATTTCATAATTTCAACTTTATTTCTAATATCGGCTAGGAAGAATCCCATTCACAATAGCGACAAAATATTCAATAAATGGTCCTGGGAAAATTGGATTTCCACATATAGAAACATGAAGCAAGACCCTTACCTTTCACCTTACACAAAAATTCACTCAACATGGATTAAAGACTTAAATCTATGACCCGACACCATCAAATTATTAGAGAACATTGGAGAAACCCTGCAAGATATAGGTACTGGCAACGAATTCTTGGAAAATACCCCAGAATCACAGGCAGTCAAAGCCAAAATTAAATATTGGGATTGCATCAAATAGAGAAGTTTCTGTACTTCAAAAAAAAAAAAAGTCAGGAAAGTAAATAGGCAACCGAAAGAATGAGAAAAAATATTTGCAAACTACGCAACAGATAAAGGGTTAATACCCAGAATCTACAAAGAAATCAAGAAACTCCACAACATCAAAACAAACAATCCACTTAAGAGATGAGCCAAGGAACTCAGTACACATTTTTCAAAAGAGGAAATCCAAATGGCCAACAGACACATGAGAAAATGTTCAAGATCCCTAGCCATCAGGGAAATGCAAATCAAAACCACAATGAGGTTTCACCTCACCCAGGTTAGAATGGTTCACATATAGAAATCTAACAACAATAGATGCTGGAGAGGATGTGGGGAGAAAGGGAAACTAACCCACTGTTGGTGGGAATACAAACTGGTTAAGCCACTATGGAAGTCAGTCTGGAGATGCCTCAGAAACCTGAATATAACCCTACCATACAACCCAGCCATCCCACTCCTTGGAATGCAGTTCAATTCACAATAACTAAGACCTGGAATCAACCTAAATGCCCACCAACAGTAGACTAGATAAAGAAATTATGGGACATGTACTCTATAGAATACTATACAGCAGTCAAAAACAATGAAATCCAGTCATTTGCAACAAGATGGAGGAATCTGGAAAACATCATGCTGAGTGAAATAAGCCATTCCCAGAGGGACAAATATCATATATTCTCCCTGATCGGTGACAACTGAGCACCAAAAAGGAAACCTGTTTAGTGAAATGGACACTATGAGAAACAGTGACTTGATCGGCCCTTGTCCTCACTGTTGATGTACAACTTAATACTTTATACATTTTAGTATTTTTTGTTCTACTTAATACTATTTGTTGAACTCTGTAATTAATACACAATTATTCTTACGTGCTGAAATTTAACTGAAAAGTGATCTCAGTTAAATATAAGAGTGGGAATAAGAGAGGGAGGAGATGTACAATTTTGGACATGCTCAATTGGACTTGCCCCAAATGGTAGAGTTAGAAATGCGCCAGGGGATTCCAATACAATCCCATCAAGGTGGCATGTACCAATGCCATCTCACTAGTCAAAGTGATCAGTTTCAGTTCACAATTGATCACACTGATAGGCCTAAGAGTCAAAGGGATCACACAAACAAGACTAGTGTCTACTAATAGTAACTGATAGAATCAAAAAGATAGAAAACGATCCAACATGGGAAGCGGGAGACACAACAGACTCATAGAATGGCAGATGTCCTAAATAGCACTCTGGCCTCAGAATCAGCCCTTAAGGCATTCAAATCTGACTGAAGAGCCCATGAGAGTATTTTAGGCATGGTAAGCCAAGACACTCTGGCAAACAAACAAACAAACAAACAAAAAAAACCAACCAACCCTAAATGAAATATCTCTGTGAGTGAGATCCCAGTAGAAAGAACGGACAATCAAATAAGGAAGTACCTTTCTCTGAAGGGAAGAGGGAACCTCCACTTTGACTATGACCTTATCTAAATAAGATCGAATCTGGCGAACTCAAAAGGCTTCCATAGCCTTCACAACTCATGACTACAGCCTAGTGAGATTACTGACGCCATAAACAAGAGTGTCAATTTGTTAAGTCAACAATAGGAGTCACTGTGCACTTACTGCTCATGTAGGATCTCTGTCCTTAATGTGTTGTTCAATGTGAATTAATGTGTATAACTAGTACTCAAACAATATTTTACACTTTGTGTTGCTATGTGGTGGCAAACTGATGAAATCTTTACTTAATATATATTAAATTGATCCTCTGTATATAAAGATAATTGAAAATGAATCTCGATGTAGATGGAATGGGAGAGGGAGCAGGAGCTGGGAGGGTTGAGGGCGGGAGGGAAGTTATGGGGTGGGAAGCCATTCTAATCCATAAACTGTACTTTGGAAATTTATATTTGGTAAATAAAAGTTAAAAAAATTAAAAAAAAGAACAAGGAGATGAGATAGAAGAAATAGCAACATTATCAAAACCACAAAAATAAAGTAGCAATAAAAAGAGAAATTTAGTTTGATTAAAAATAAACCAATCTAAATAAATCTAACCTATTATGGTATACAGTCTGTTAAATTAGGTGAAAACACTTTAAAAATTTTCTAAGATGTAAATTATTTTGAAAAGAAAAAATTTAAACCAAGAAAAAAATGCTAACAACAAACAGAATGTGATTTTCCAAAAATAATTTTCATAGTGATGGACAAAACTCTCGCCAGATGCTCGATGTCCATGAAGAATGCTCTGATGACTGTCTTTTCATCAGTCCTTGTATTGGTGACATTGTCTTTGGGGTTACACATGTCATAAAATATAAGAGCGCCAATTAAATGTGATTTTAGTTAAAATCAAAAAAGTTTGTGTAAATATGTTCCATATATGACATGGGGGACATCTATAATAAGATTTTTGTTGTTGTTTACCTTAAATTTATGCTGAACAAAGAGGTCCGAATGTTGATTTGCTAAATCTTGCAACCCTACCTAGAGGACCTGAATCTGTGAAGGAATGGCTTGGCAGTTTCATCAGGTTTCTTTATTTGAAATTCAGCTGAGCACTGACTCCATGCCCAACGTTTCATCAATAATACTGCTTCGCCAGCAACTGGTACTCTCAAATATGTTAATTTTTGCAAAATATTAGTACTTATTATATAATTCATCCTTAAATTCACGTGTCACTCCTCAGTAAGTAAGGCTGAGCTGTATTTAGGTCAGGTTTTTTTTTTTTTTTTTTGCCTCAGTATGAATCACGTGTTTATTTTTTTAAAATGTTTTCTCGCTTTTATAGAAATCATACAGATATATTCTTCTTCATGTGCAGTAGGAGAAACGTTTTTGATATTCATCTTTCTGGGAATCATACTCTGTCTTTCAACTGTGGCTAATGTCAACTCCAGGCTTTCTCTTCTGTTGAACTTCCTGGGATACAGCATATCCGCAGATCCCAGGACAGATGCCAAATAGCAAGCCCCCATTAATAATCTGTTGAAATGAACAAATGTATAATTCAGCTGATACTTTCCAAATGTATTTATTTGAAAAGGGGGAGGGAGAGGGGGAAGAGAGAGAGAGAGAAAGGGAAAGAGAGAGTAAGAGAGAGAGAGAGAGAGAGAGAAATAGAGAGAGAGAGAGAGAAAGAGAAAGAGAAAGAGAGAAAATCTCCATTCACTGGTCACAGCAGCCAGGCTAAAGCCAGAGGCTAGAAATTCTTACCTGGGTGGTAGGGACACAACCACTTGAGCTTCTCCCAGGATCTACATTATAAAGAAGCTGGGGTAAGGAGCTGGGTCATTGACACTAGGAAGTGGCATGTAGGTAGCACAACTTGCATCTTAGCTATCAAGGCAAACAAGTGCCCTCTAGCTCATATACATGAAGGTAAGTGTTTACAGATCTTTTCCAAATCTACTTGAAATCTAGATACTGATAAGTACTGCAAAGTTCTGAGGCAAGAGCCTATAGCAACCTCAATAATCACTATAACAATTAGTTAGACAAACAAGAGGAATAAATTGAGCATTTATATGAAACTGTCTGGTCACTCTAACTATCTGCTTGTAGTCTTCTCAGTTTCCTAGCAACAATTCAGGAAAAGTCAGAGAAGGCCCCTGTGCTGCTCTATGTCTGGAAAAAAAGAACTGGGTTCTAGTTAATGCTTAGCTCTTTTTTTTTTTTTAAAGATTTTATTTATTTGTTTGAGAGGCAGAGTTACAGACAGTGAGAGGGAGAGACAGAGAGAAAGGTCTTCCTTCCATTGGTTCACTCCCCAAATGGCCGCAATGGTCAGAGCTGCACCAATCCGAAGCCAGGAGCCAGGAGTTTATTCCATGTCTCCCATGTGGGTGCAGGGGCCCAAGCACTTGGGCCATCTTCTACTGCTTTCCCAGGCCATAGCAGAGAGCTGGATGGGAAGTGTAGCAGCCAGGACTAGAATCGGTGCCCATATAGGATGCCTGTGCAGCAAGCAGAGGATTAACATACTGCGCACGGCGCCGGCCCCCGGTGCTTAACTTTTTTTGCATGGGGTGTTCATATAATACACTCACAACATTAAATAAAGAGAACAAATTTAATTTCAGCTGTAAAAGCTTTGTTGAATCATGTCTCACTCTGACAGTCTAACAGATGGTCAAGAAACTCTTGATTCAAGCTTGTTCTTTGTTGTTTTTGCACTCAATGTCTCAGAACATTATTTATCATTCAAAAACAACCAGCCAGCTATTCCTTCCTTGCTCATTCTGTGTCATCAATCTCGCTACTCATTTCATTGCATCTCCTACTCCAGAAGAAGAAACTGCTAGAATGGACTCTCATCACTTTCCTTGAGGACCTACCACCTGTTTGAGGGATAGCATACTGCAAAATCAAGTTTATTTATCCAGAACACATGATACACCATAACATAGCTTTTATATCTGTTCATCAAAAGTGACTCACAGTTATCCAGGCTATTTCATGCACACGCTATTAGATACTTCATCAGTAGATCTCATAGTGTCATATAATTTTTTCTATTGAAACTGTGTTTAAGCAAATATACATTGTTAACAATAAGAGTTAAAAAATTTTCTTGTCTTTGTCATAAACTAAAGGTAACAGTTTGTATTAAAGGTAAAACTTTTAGTTTAAGGAGGGAAAACATCAAAATTCACAACTATCTAGAATTGCATCAATTAATTCACTTAAAATTTCATATTTATTTGACAATTTTACTACAGTACTCTTTTTCATAGCTTCCTTTTTTTTTTTAAAGATTTATTTATTTATTTGGAAGTCAGAGTTACAAAGAGTGAGGAGAGGCAGAGAGAGAGGTCTTCCACCTGATGGTTCACTCCCCAGATGGCTGCAATGGCCGGAGCTGCGCCGATCCAAAGGCAGGAGCCAGGAGCTTATTCCTGGTCTCCCACATGGGTGAAGGGGCCCAAGTGAAAAAAACTGTGAATTGTCTTTTCCATAGCAGTGAATAAGTGTTTCAGAGTCATTATCTTTTATGTACTTATTTTAGAAAAATAAGCTAAAATCATCAGGAATAAAATTTACACTTTACATGCGAACCCATTTATGCAAGGGCTCTTCAACAAGTTCATAAACATGCATAGTATGAGAATCTATGCATGGATTACAAAAATATTTGTGCTGAAATAAACATATCTTTTAATTTCATTTTTCCATTTTTAGAAACTTCTTAAAGTTTCTTTGAAATCATAGGATACAAATTGATCTGCACAGGGATCTACTGATGCCTATACCACCCTGATCTAACCTGCCACTTACAATATTGGGCTACTTAGGCTACATGTCTGTTAAATAAAAGGGTGCTTAAGTGGCAAATGAGAGAATCTCTCTTTACAAACCTTGCCAATATCGTGGGCATTAAAGTGGCAAACATGATGCTATACACTAGCAGAAAATAACTTAGTGATTTTCAAAGCATATACTGGGTAAATTATAAGCATAACAGGCAGTAGTTAAAATGACCCATCTACACATTTTGCTAGCTTAGATCTCTATGGATTTTACTTTTTATAAATATATCCACCATCTTGAATGATCGTCAAGGAGTGCAGCCTTGTGACTCATTGTGCAGTATGGCTCATGTGCCCTCAGTCTATAAATCATATCATAAACGAGGCCCACAAGGGAGCTGTCTGCATCTTGTCAGTTGCCCATTTTTCTATCATACTCAACAATTTCTAGCCTTAGGTGGTTTTCTTGTCAAGAAATGCAGAATGATGTTTTATTAGTCTGTTCTCCTACCTACAAGCGTTATTTTATCTTTTATGCTGTGTGCATTTCTTTTAGGATGTATGATGCAATTTAGTAGATAAAATACTGGAAAATAATTTATCTGAAAATTACTTTGGAAAGGTAGGGGAAATAAATATGAATATTCCTTTTTTCCAGCATTATTGTACCCTCTAGCCACTAGAAAACACAGAATATTTTTACAGCTCTAGTTCTTGTTATGCAGTATTGCTTATAACAGTGTACATTTGAAAGCATGACGATGTCTATAGACATCAGAAGTAAGCCTTGACCAACAGCTTAGTTCCCACTCCTTTTTGCGAACATGGAGCCTTTGCAGGATGCATATGTGTCCCCAGAACAGTGTGACTCATTCCTAAAGTCACCAGCTCTCCTTCCACTGTTCTCCAAACAGCTCATTGCTCTGAATGTAGTATAGCTACATTAGGGGTTAGTATAGCTAACCCCTCTTTCAAAAAAAAAACAAAATCACTCCCGATGGCCTCTGTCACCAACTCATTAACAAAATCCCATCATTTTTAAGATGCGCCGGATGTGAAGAGTTCAAGTATGTAGGTTTATAATCTCAGAATAAATAAATTCAGCTAGATACATTTTATACTAGAAGGCTAATAAATCTCCAGTCTCAAGAATGTGTTAATTGTACAGGCTAGAGATGATAAATATTACATTAATGCATACACATTAAGTGTGTTCATGCGTGCTATTTTTGATTAATTTCTAAGGATAGCTGGTTTTATAACATTTCTTGGTAATTCATTTCTTATTTCAAGAAGTCTCAGAAATATCTAAAATGCAATATATGAATCTAATATTGAGCTTAATCTTTTTATTCAGTTAATTATGATAACTCTCTCGGTAGCATTTTATATAATATGTATATAGTTACTGATACTCATATATATTTATGAAGGTGACACTAAGAGTCTAAGAGAGGGTGAGCACTGTGTGAAGTAGGTAAAGCCAGCAACCCACACGAGTGTTGTTTCAATTCAGGTTGCTGCACTTGCAATCCAGATCCCTGTTAATGACTGGGGAAAAGCAATGGAAGGTGGTCAAGTGTTTGGGCCCCTGCCACCCATGTAGGGAACCCAGAAGAAGCTCTGGCTTCAGCCTGTCCAGTACTAGCTGATGTGGTATCTGGGAAGTGCATCAGCAGATGGAAAAATCTTCTCTCTCTAATTCTTTCACTAAAACTAAACAAATCTTTAAAAAAAATGGCAGATGTCCTAAATAGCACTCTGGCCTCAGAATCAGCCCTTAAGGCATTCAGATCTGGCTCAAGAGCCCATGAGAATAGTTTAGGCATGGAAAGCCAAGACACTCTGAAAATCAACAAAAAAAGAAGACCTAAATGAAAGATCTCTGTGAGTGAGATCCCAGTGGAAAGAACGGGGCCATCAAAGAAGGAGGTACCTTTCTCTGAAGGGAGGAGAGAACTTCCACTTTGACTAGGACCCTGTCGGAATAAGATCGAAGTCGGCGAACCCTAAAGGCTTCCATAGCCTCGGCAACTCATGACAAGAGCCTAGGGAGATTACTGACGCCATAAACAAGAGTGTCAAATTGTTAAATCAACTTCAGGAGTCACTGTGTACTTACATCTCATGAGGGGCCTGTCCTTAATGTGTTGTCCAATATAAAGTAATGCTATAACTAGTACTGAAATAGTATTTTTCACTTTGTGTTGCTATGTGGTAGCAAACTGATGAAATCTTTAGTTAGTATATACTGAATTGATCTTCTGTATATAAAGATAATTGAAAATGAAAAAAAAAAAACCTTGTCGTTAAATTGGAAATTGCATAGAAAATTAATCAATTCTTTTAAAAAAATCATGTAGGATCTCTGTCCTTAATGTGCTGTACATTGTGAATTAATACTATAACTAGTACTCCAACAGTATTTTTCACTTTGTGTTACTATGTGGGGGCAAACTGTTGAAATCTTTACGTAATATGTACTAAACTGATCTTCTGTATATAAAGAGAATTGAAAATGAATTTTGATGTGAATGGAAGGGGAGAGGGAGCGGGAAAGGGGAGGATTGCGGGTGGGAGGGAAGTTATGGGAGGGGGGAAGCCATTGTAATGCATAAGCTGTTCTTTGGAAATTTATAGTCTTTAAATAAAAGCTTTAAAAAAAACCTCATGAGAAGTTCAAGAGCCCCATTAGTCTTTGAATGCTCATTTATTCATCCACCACAATTTCCTTGAGACTTTCCTATTTCTACAGTTCAGACCTCAGTTCTCATCATCTCAGAACTTGTCTGAATTCCTAGGTTTTAGCCCTCTCTTTGACCCTAGGTCTTTCAGGGAGGTTGGTTCCTCAGGTCCCTCTACATAGTATGCACTGCCTTTTTTAGGGTTCCGAATATGCATATATCCAGCTCTTCTTTGCCATTGCTAGCAAGGTCTCCAGGGAGTGTGTGCATTATATGCCAGTGGTGCTTACTCCAGAAACTGCACCATGTTGTTTACCATGGGTTCATTACCAGGCTGTCAGCTACGGCTCAACAATGGCAAAAGTGAGGAGGGGGTTGCAGAGCAGCAGGTTATGCCACCGTCTGAAACGTCAGTGTCACGTATGAGGACTGGTTCTAGTCCTGGTTGCTTTGCTTCCAAACCAGCTTCCTGCTAATGAGCTTGAGAAAGAAGCAGCAGAGGGCCCAGTTGCTTAAGCCCCAGTGACACATGTGGGAGACCCAGATGGAGTTCCATACTCATGGATTCAGCCTGGCCCTGCCCAGGTATGGCCATTTTGGGTCGAACCAGTGGATGGAAGATCTCTCTCTCTTTCTCTCTCTCTGCCTCTCCACTAATTTTTAAAAAATTCTTTAGAAAGTGGCAAAATGATGCAGCATATGTTATTTTCTCTAAATCTGGTACTGAAATTAAAAAATCAATGGTGTTATTCTTTGTAATCGTGTATCAGATAATCCTGCAAGGTCTCTGTAGCTATAACTATGATTAGTCTCATTTTTACAAGCCCTCTCATTAGGCTTGACTTTTTTTTTTCTCATAAATATAAATTCTTATTTTAGAGCCTGTTCAAAACTTGCAGATTACCTAATTGATATGTTTTTAAATTTGGGGTCACAGACATCAATTTCAGCCTCTGGAAATAATACATGCATTCGAGGCCAAAGGCATTCGAACTAGAATCTGCAATTTATCGTAGTATCCTTATAAATAATTTTTTTAAAGTATTTATTATTTGAATGGCAAAAGTTACTGAAAGAGATAGAGAGGGAAAGAGAGAGTGAGCAAATTAGCTAGCCCTTCCATTTATTGGTTCATTTCCTAAACGGCCACAACAGCCATGGATAAGTCAGGTTGAAGCCAGGAGCCTGGAAGTCCATCTGGTTCTCCCATGTGTGTGCAGCAGCCTAAGCACTTGTGCTACTTTCTGCTGCTTTTCCAAGTGCAGGGAGCTGGATCAGAAATGAAGCAGCCAGGACTCATATGGGATGCTGGCTGCACAAGCAGTGGCTTAAGCTAGTGTGCCACAATGCTGACCCCTGATAGTGTCTTTTTAATAGAATTAAAAACAATTCCATTATGGCAAATGCCATGTTCTAAATGTTGCTTTTCCCACAAAAGTCAAGGTTGGAACCTTGTACCCAATGTGACAGTGTAATGAGTGGTATATAGGAAGTAATTAGGTTACTGGAGCTCTGACCTCATGAATGAAATTAGCACTCTTAGAAAAGAGGCTTGAGTGGGCCCCGTAACCAACGTCGTAATGCGGGGATAAGAGAAGTTATGAGCGAAGAGGCAGAACTCCTCATCAGACAGGAAATTCATTGGTGCCTTGATCTTCAACTTCACAGCCTCGGGAAGTATGAACAATCAATTTCCACTGCTTATAAATTTCCCAATATAATACATTTTCTTATAGCAACAGGAATGGACTGAGACATATGTGGACTCCATACTCTTTGGCTGTCTCTAAACATATTAATAATATGACAAAGGGTTATAAATGGAGAGCCAGATTAAATGTACCTTCTAAGATGCACACATCTAAAGCCCCCAAATCTGTGAATGTGTCATTTTACATCCCAAAGGGGAATGAAATTGATAAGTGGAATTAATGTTGCTGATTGGAGAAGTTTATCTTAAGACTATGACCCAGCGTTATCCACATGATTCCCCAAATCATCCTAAGGGTCTTTTAAACGTGAAAGACAAACTCAGGAGTGTAAAGTCCCAGAGACTGAAAGACTCCATGCAATTGGTTTTGAAGATAGAAGAGGAAGCTGGGAAAGACCAGGAAAGTTCTCATTTCCTAGAGATTCCAGAAATTTATCCCAGCGATACACACTTTAGAAATAGGACTCCCAGAACTAACCTCTTCTGGAAATGTCTTTATAGATAGACTATAAAATAATGCTTTTCCAGAAATTTGGATCTCTCTTAGCTCAAATTGATGTACCAAATGGCCACCACATACAGATAGCTAAATTTCTGCAATGCATGATATAAGAAGGATGAATATTTATGGTTACAATCTGCACACACTCTCGCTGTGTATTTTTCTTATCAATGGATATAAACTGAAATACATTTCCAACCCAGAGAAAGACAAAATTCCTCTGCAATCAAATACAATCAAATACCTTTAATTAGGATATGTCTGTTTTTTTAACCTATTTTTTTTTTCAAATTAAAGATTTTTCTACCAGCCAAATGATCATATAATGTATTCAAGTCTTTCCCTTACTTTTTTCACTCTTCAGATAATAGAGATAAGAGTATCTTGGAAGTTTTCAGAACTATTGTTTTAATACTAAGATTTATTTTTTTAAAGATTTATTTATTTATTTGCAAGTCAGAGTTATAAAGAGGGAGGAGAGGCAGAGAGAGAGAGAGAAAGAGAGAGAGAGAAGGGTCTTCCATGCTATGGTTCACTCCACAATTGGCTGCAACAGCCGGACCTGTGCCGATCCGAAGCCAGGAGCCTGGAGCCTCTTCTGGTGCAGGGGCCCAAGGAATTGGGCCATCCTCTATTGCTTTCCCAGGCCATAGCAGAGAGCTGGATCAGAAGTGGAACAGCCAGATCTCGAACTGGTGCCCATATGGGATGCCAGCATCCATTAACCCACTGAGCCACAGTGCTGGTCCCAATACCAAGATTTTTTTTTTTTTTTTTTTGTGACAGGCAGAGTGGACAGTGAGAGAGAGAGATACAGAGAGAAAGGTCTTCCATTGCCGTTGGTTCACCCTCCAATGGCCGCCGCTGACGGCGCGCTGCGACCGAGGCACCGCGCTCGTCCAATGGCAGGAGCCAGGAGCCAGGTGCTTTTCCTGGTCTCCCCATGGGGTGCAGGACCCAAGCACTTGGGCCATCCTCCACTGCACTCCCGGGCCACAGCAGAGGGCTGGCCTGGAAGAGGGGCAACCGGGACAGAATCCGGCGCCCCGACCGGGACTAGAACCCGGTGTGCCGGCGCCGCAAGGCGGAGGATTAGCCTGTTGAGCCACGGCGCCGGCCCCAAAACCAAGATTTAATAACAACAATAGCTATGCATTGTACTCATTTACCCTGTAAGTCCCAAGAATGGAGAAATGGAGGATATCATCATTATCGAGACTTAAGAGTTTTCCCTATGATTGTTTTATATAATGCTTACTTGAAAAACTAGACTCCGAACTTCTGGCAAGACAGTAACTGGGACAAAGAAAGAGAGACTATCATTACAAACGATGAAAACTCTAGGTATGAATAAAAAGTAAAAAGTAAAAAAAAAATCCATTTTACAGCATAATGTTTTGAAAATGGCCTTATGTTTCTGTCATACTTGAAAATAAATCAAAATTAGCAATATAATACATATAAAAAATTAAGTTGTACAAGTCAAGAAAGTAAACATTTTCTATGATGGAATGACTAATTCCTCCAAGTTACAACCACAAAATAAATATGTTGTTCTTAACATGCCTATACATATATATTATAAATTATATATGGAATTATTTTTATTATTTCTAAACTTGATTTTAACAACAAATCATGCATATTTGTTTTTGTTTTATGTAATAATGTTTTTCAATAAAGGCTATGTAAATTCACATATTCATAAAATTTTCTTGAAAGCTAATGTTTTACATTCATTTGCATTGACATATGAGGAGATACGAAAAATTTAAAGAAAAATAAAATTTTAAAAGGTTGATTTTGAAATCCATAGATAATTTTCCACAATATGCATTTCCATGAACTTTTTTAAGATCTCTAATAGAAGCAAGAACATGTATCCTTTAAATTATGATGAGCAGACAAAATAATGAAAATACTAAGTAAAGACTGTTGAGAAATTAATTAATTGAAAGTAATCACAGCATGATAAAGTGTGTCTAATTGTATACTACTATGTGGGGGGGAAGCCCTAAATTAACAAAAATAATTTTAGGCAGTCTATGATGCTCTAATTAATGAAACTGAAAATAACTCATCCAATAATTGTGATTTTAACAAATAATATTTCATTAAAACATTTGTTAAGTTTCTAATAAAATATGCTACAAACCAGCTAATCTCAATGAGTTAGCTGTGAAAAATTTGCCACTTTTCATTATCCTCTCATGCTACTATTAACTGAATATAGTAAATTGAGTCAAGTTTTATATTCTTTTTTGCTTTTATAAAGGAACAGTGTTTTCCTAGCCCCATTTCTGTAAATAAACTAGATTATTTCAAAAAAATCCTTCCTGTATAATTACCTTCTCATGTTAAATCATAAGTTAGATTTACTTTGAAACAATATTTGATATTAAAAATATAGTGTGTAGTCAGACTGGAAAGATTTCTAAAATTTACCCAATCATATATACGAGGATAGAAACCGACAAAAATTAGTTATTTGCTTGATGATAATGGAGTCAAATATGAAAGTCACCCCTTTCGCTTGAGAGTTCTATTTCTACAAAATGAGAATTCAGTCTTCCTGAAATGAACAAGTGAATTATTGGAAGCATGGGAATTTTGAACTCAGAGTTGGCATAAATTTTGTAGACTTATAGCAAAAAATTAACTGAACTCAATTTTATACCCTGATAAAATGCTAACATGAGACTCCTAAGGATAGTCCTGTGATTAATAGTTATTAAGAAAACAATTGAGTAAAAAGTACATTAATGACACAAGCCAAAGAAACCGCAACCAGGCAGACAGGAACTTACTAAAGATGCTTCAGGATCAATCTCAAAAGTTTCCAGGTCTAGACCTTCTCACTTGTTACAGCTACAAGAGCAGCAATAGCCAACAATATCTACATTTTATAAACTGTCCAGAACATTCAAAATAAAGGATTTCTTAAATCCTGTCTGAAGATAACTGTCATAGTGTAACAAGCAAATGATAAAATAAAAAATGTAATTATAGGTAAATTATCTTAGAAATATCTGAGATTTTCAATGACTAATATTTAAACATCTATTTAAGAAATAACCCTTACCACTTATAATTTTTCCAAACAAGGATGTTTCAAGGGGCTGGTGCCATGGCACAGTAGGTTAATCCTCTGCCTGCAGCGCCAGCATCCAATATGGGTGCTGGTTCTAGTCCCGGTTGCTCCACTTCCAATCCAGCTCTATGCTATGGCCTAGGAGAGCAGTAGAGCATAGCCCAAGTCCTTGGGCCCCTGCACCCACGTAGGAGACCAAGAAGAAATGCCTGGCTCTTGGCTAACAATTACCGCAGTTCTGGCTATTGCGGCCATTTGGAGAGTGAACCAACGGAAGGAAGACCTTTCTCTCTCTCTCTCCTTCTCATGGTCTGTAACTCTACTTCTCAAATAAGATAAATAAAATCTTTTAAAAAAAGGATGTTTCAATATTAGAAAAATTAATTTAAATCAGCATGTTAGTGCATGAAAGCAATTGAGTAGGAATGCTATTTTTACCTTACTATACCTTGACACAATACACTGTCATCACCAAAAAATACCTTATCAAAGATGAAACAGAAGAAATTAAACAAAGAATATTTCCAGGAAACATTAACATTCCATAATACTCACTGGTGATACACACTACTAAACACAGCACCATTTAAGATATGAATGAAATACCTTTTCTACAATAAATGAGAGGGAATGCAGTATTTCAATTCTATCCAATGCATTGAGAGGAGGTAGGTAGAGCTCCAAATGTCAAATCAAAGGATTAGAGCAATATTCTCAAATGTAGAATGTCACTTTCTGAACTTCTAGAGACTTGTGAGGTGTTGCATTTGCTTCTTAATGGTAAGAAGTATCAACTGTAATAATTTGTCTTTTAGTTTGGAAAATGTGTTCTGTCATTTCCCAGTCCACTATACTTCTAAAAGTTCAGTTGCAAGTCTCTTGTGGGAATATAAGTTATGTTGCAGAATATTTGCATTTTACCACAGACTTCAATGTACCTGTGAACTCCTACCTATCTGGTCTGACTAATGCCTGTCCTTGCTATACAACACTAATGCGATGTTCATGCAGCTAGTTTGGCCCACATGCACTTTCAAAGTATGACTGAAGAACTAACCCTGAGTCAAACAGATGTCTATCTCACGTGAATATAAACCATTCCTGTAATGGATGAAGAAAGCATTTGCCAGATGACTGACCATATTTACATCATGTGTCTAAGCACTGTTATCTGTGGGCAAAGATAGAACATCTGATAAAACTGTTTTTGTAGGGCAATGCTTGGTTAAATTTATGATAGACCACTATTGCACTCTTGTTATTGCAGAAGCCAGATAGCTGAATACATTTCAAAATAATAGTAACCACCATGCATCCTCTCTTAGCAGTTTGAGGTTGACATTAATCTCTGGATTCTCATAATTATTTTTTATTTTTATCAGAAGTCTTTTTAACTTTTATTTAATAAATTTAAATTTCCAAAGTACAACTTTTGAATTATGGAGGCTTCCCCCCCCCACCTCCCCCCCTCACCTGCAACCATCCCATCACCCACTCCCTCTCCCATCCCATTCTTCAAGATTCATTTTCAATTATCTTTATACACAGAAGATCAACTTAGTACAAACTAAGTAAAGATTTCAACAGACTGAACCCACAAAGACACACAAAGTATAGAGTATTGTTGGGGTAGTAGTTTTACCATTAATTTGTACAGTACAACACATTAAGGACAGAGATCCTACATGGGGAGCAGGTGCACAGTGACTCCTGTTGTTGATTTTTTTTTTTTGTGACAGGCAGAGTGGACAGTGAGAGAGAGAGACAGAAAGAAAGGTCTTCCTTTTGCCATTGGTTCACCCTCCAATGGCCGCTGTGGCCAGTGCACTGCAGCCGGCACACCGTGCTGATCTGAAGGCAGGAGCCAGGTACTTATCCTGATCTCCCATGGGGTGCAGGGCCCAAGCACTTGGGCCATCCTCCACTGCACTCCAGGGCCACAGCAGAGAGCTGGACTGGAAGAGGGGCAACCGAGACTGAATCCAGTGCCCTAACCGGGACTAGAACCTGGTGTGCTGGCACCGCAGGTGGAGGATTAGCCTATTTAGCTGCGGTGTCGGCCCTATTGTTGTTGATTTAACAATTGACACTCTTATTTATGAGGTCAGTAATCACCCGAGGATCTTGTCATAAGCTGCCAAGGCTATGGAAGCCTCTTGAGTTCACCAACTCTGATCTTATTTAGACAAGGCCATATTCAAAGTGGAAGTTCTTTCTTCCAGAGAAAGGTACTGCCTTCTTTGATGTCCCCTTCTTTCTGCTGGGATCTCACTCAAAGAGATCTTTGATTCAATTTTTTTTTTTTCCCACAGTGCCTTGGCTTTCCATGCCTGTGAAACTCTCACAGGCTTTTTAGCCTTAACCGAATGCTGGGCTGATTCTGAGGCCAGACTACTGTTTAGGGCATCTACCATTCTATGAGTCTGCTGCATATCCTGCTTCCCACGTAGGATCATTCTCTCCTTTTAATTCTATCAATTATTATTTGCAGACACTGGTCTTATTTATGTAATCCCTTTGACTCTTAAACCTATCAGTGTGATCAATTATGAACTTAAACTGATCACTTTAACAAATAAGATGGCATTGGTACATGCCACTCTGATGGGAATGAATTGGATTCCCCTGGCATGTTTCTAGCTCTACCATTAGGGGTAAATCCAAGTGAGCATGTGCCTAACTGTACATCTTTTCCCTCTCTTGTTCTCACTCTTATATTTAACAGGGATCACTTTTCAATTAAATTTAAATGCCTAAGAATAATTGTGTGTTAATTAAAGAGTTCAACCAGTGATATTAAGTAGAACAAAAAATACTAAAAGGAATAAAATAGTAAGCTGTTTCTCGACAGTCAGAACAAAGGCTGATCAAGACACTGTTTCTCCTAGTGTCCATTTCACTTCAACAGATTTCCTTTTAGGTGCTTGGTTAGCTGTCACCGATCAGGGAGAACATATGATATTTGTCCCTCTGGGACTGGCTGATTTCACTCAGCATGATGTTTTCCAGATTCTTCCATTTTGTTGCAAATGTCCAGATTTCATTGTTTTTGACTGCTGTGTAGTATTCTACAGATTACATGTCCCATAACTTCTTTATCCAGTCTACTATTGATGGGCATTTAGGTTGATTCCAGGTCTTAGTTATTGTGAATTGAGCTGTAATAAACATTAACGTGCAGACAGCTTTTGTGTTTGCCAATTTAATTTCCTTTGGGTAAATTCCAAGGTGTGGGAAGGCTGGGTTGTATGGTAGGGTTATATTCAGGTTTCTGAGGCATTTCCAAACTGACTTCCATAGTGGCTTTACCAGTTTGCATTCCCACCAACAGTGGGTTAGTGTCCCTTTCTACCCACATCCTCATCAGCATTTGTTGTTAGTTGATTTGTGTATGTAAGCCATTCTAACCAGGGTGAGCTGAAATCTCACTGTGGTTTTGATTTGCATCTCCCTGATTGCTAGTGATCCTGAACATTTTCTCATGTGTCTGTTGGCCATTTGGATTTCCTCTTTTGAAAAAGGGCTAGTGCTCAGGCACTGAGTAATTATTTTTTATATACTTTCTTGCTGGCAATGGGAGGGGAAATTTCTCGGCCCTACTTGACTTCCCCACTGTGATAGCTCTTATTCTATCACAAAGAGAAGGAGTTTCATGTGAGGATTCCGCCAAACAGGAGGATACTTCAAAAATTTCATGGAAAATGGAAGTAAGAGATAAATGTATTATGGTACAGAAATTTGAAATCCATCAGTTTTTTTCATAATATGAATTTTGCCTGAACCTTCTGAGGATCCCTCATAAGCATGGATTTCAAGGCTGTTTTTGCCTACAAATGATTTGTTTTTAATTCTATTTTTCCATGATATGTTTGAAGTACACTCGTACCAAGTGAATCCATCTGAAAGACTAGACATGTTGGGGTTGACTGTGGACTCAGCATACCCACATAATCAGTGGAGCTCAGTCAATGTTCCATTGATTAGGGACCTTCCCATTATCTCCTCGTAAGAGTGGGTGGAGCATGCTGAAGCTATTGGTTTTTAGATATCTGTGTCAAGTTAGACTCAAATTCAAGATTCCTCAAAATGTTTATTCTAAGGAAGGTGTAATAATTTCCTTAGACTACTGCTATCCGAGTCAATAGCTATAGACCACTGAGGGGAACAATTATTGTATGACCTCAGAGTAACTGCAAAGCTCTTCCTTTTTTAAAACTGTATTTCCCTTAAGCTACTGGGATACAGGTCTGAAAATAGACTGAGAGTAGATAAGGGGTTCTGGCTTTTCCTGGGCAAACATAACACTGTCTGAAATTCATGGATTGAACACATCCTTGTTTAGCTGCCCATCATCTTGCTTTTGAGAATATTGTATTCCATTGATCATAAAAGTGATTTGCTATCTATGGATTCATACTATGTTTTAAACTGATTAGCTTTGGGTAAACTTCTTGATATTCTTATGTATTTCACTTTTAAATGAATACTACATTCATCCAAAGATATAGAGAATTTAATTACAGTTTCATTTAATGTACGGATTGAATTGAGAACATTTTAAAACATTCTATGCTTTCTTTAAACATATTTTGGATATTTTAAAAAGATTTGTTTGTTTATTTGAAAGAGTTGGATATTTTAAAAAGATTTGTTTGTTTATTGATTTGAAAGAGTTGCAGATTAGAGAGAGAATGAATGAATGAATTTTTATTCTACAGCTGGTTACAAAGGTCAGCACTGGGCCAGCATGAAGCCACGAGCCAGGAACTTCATTCAAGTCTCTCACATAGGGAACAGGGTCCAAATATTTGGGCCATTTTATGCTCCTTTTTTCGGGCCATTAGCAAGGAGCTGGACTGGAAGTGGAGCAGCCAGAACTTGAAAATGCACCCATAGGGGGTGGCTGTGTTGCAGGCGGCCACTTTAAATGCTATACTACAATGCTGGTTCTAATGTGTTTTATGTATTTTCTCTCTATAGTTATACTCTCAAGTATTTTATATTTTAATTATTCTGGTGAACAATTTGTATTAATTTTATTGCTTTGAAATTGTTCATTATTTGTTAGTAAAAATATGAATTTTAGAAGCATACATGGTCACCATTTAAAACATCTTTGCTTATAGTAATTTTTAAATTCACTCCCTTAATTTTCTAAACAATCAGGATCTCATCTGGAAATTTTTGTTGATAATTTAATATTATTAAAAATTTAAATGCTTTTATCAGTGATTATATTCATTTCTAAGTTCCATAGAAACAATCTTTAGTGATAATTCCTAGCCATTTTCCTCTCAAAAAAATCATGGTAATTAGTACATACTCTGATAACCACATTTTTATGCAAAAATAATAATGAATCCTAAAGCAGTTAATAAGAAGAAGAATCTATGCTTTGATTCACAAAATTTCAAACAAAAATTTAATTCTAATATTACAGACCCACAGTTGAAGCAATAGGACAAACCCTTGTAAGAAATTATTATACCATCAGTTCTCTGCTCAGAGAAATTATTGATATTTAAGTTAAGCTTATTGGTATATTGCCGGTACCATTGTGTTGATAACCTCTGGCATATAATTTAAAATCAAATTAAAAAATGATTTTATATGAACATGAATAAGTTTCAGATTGCAATAATAATATGTTATCAAATGCAATAACAGTGGCTTACTCTTGAGTTTCAATTCCATTGTCATGACTTATTGTTCATGGATTGAAAGAATCAATATCATTAAAATGATCATATCACCCAAAACAATTTACAGATTCAAGGCAATACCATCAAAATACCAAAGACATTCTTCTCAGATACAGAAAAGATGATGATGAAATTCATGTGGAAACACAGGAAACCTGGAATAGCTAAAGTAATATTAAACAACAAAAATAAAGCTAGAGGCATCACAATACCAGATTTCAAATCATACTACAGGGTCGCTATAATCAAATCAGCCTGGTACTGCCACAAAAACAGATGGGTAGACTAATGGAACAGAATAAAAACCCAAAGTCAATCCACACCTCTACAATAAACTTATCTTTGACAAAGGAGCTAAAATCAATCCCTGGAGAAAGGACAGTCTCTTCAACAAATGGTACTGGGAAAACTGGATCTCTGCACGCAGAAATATGAAGCAAGAACCCTACCCTACACCTTATATAAAAATCCACTCAAAATGGATCAAAGACCTAAATATACTAGCTGATACATTCAAATTATTATAGAATATTGGAGGAATCCTGAAAGACATTGGCATAGGCAAGGACTTCTTGGAAAAGACCCAAGAAGCACAGTCAATCAAAGTCAAAATTGACAAATGAGATTACATCAAACTTAGATGCTTCTGTACTACAAAGGAAAACATTCAGCAATGTGAAAAGGCAACTGACAGAATGGGAGAAATTATTTGCTAATTATGCAACTGATAAAGGATTAATAATAACCAGAATATATATAAAGAGATCAAGAAACTCAAAAACAAAACAACTCATTTAAGAAATGGGCAAAGGACTTAAACAGGCATTTCTCAAAAGAGGAAATCCAAATGGCCAAAAGACACATGAAAAAATGCTCAGGATCACTAGCTGTCATGGAAATGCAAATCAAAACTATAATGAGGTTTCACCTCTCCCCGTTAGGATGGCTTTCATACAGATATCAACAAACAACAAAAACTGGTGGTAATGTGAGAAAAATGGTACCCTAATCCACTGTTGGTAGGAATGTAAACTGGTAAACGCACTATGGAAATCAGTTTGTAGATACCTCAGGAATCTGAATATAGACCTACAATATGACACAGCCATACTACTCGTGGGAATTTACATAAAGAAAATTAAATTAGCATATGAAAGATTTATCTGTACCCCCATGTTTATTGCAGCTCAATTCACAACAGTTGAGATATGGAATCAACCTAGATGTCTGTCAACTGCAGATTGAAATATGTTCACCATGGAATAGTACACAGTTACAATAGTTAAAAAAATGAAATCTTGTCATTTGCAACAAGATGGATACAAGTGGAAAACATTACACCTAGTGAAATAAGCCAGGTACAAAAATACAAATACCATATGTTCTTCCTGATCTGTGGTACCTAAGAGGTAATCTATAGAAATGAAATTGACACTTTGAGATGTGATGGCTTGGAACAGCCCTTATTTTGACTATTGAGGAACAGTTTTTTTTTTTTCATACTATTTGAACCTTTACTTAGTGTAAATTTAATCTTATATATAGAAAGTTATTGAAAATAAGTCTTAGCAAAAAATAAGAATGGGAATAGGAGAGGGAGAATAAAGAAGGGTGGGCATATGGGTTAGAGGGAGAGTAAAGTGGGAAGAATCACTATGTTCCTAAATTTATATTTATGAACTGTATAAAATTTGTGTACCTTAAACAAAAGGTTTCTGGGTAAAACCAAAAAAAACACTTGTGTCCCACATCAGAATATGTGGATTTGATTCCTGGCTCCAGCTACTGACTACAGTTACTAATACAGATCCTGGGAGACATGATGATCCAAGGAGTTAGGCTCCTGCCACCCACATGGGAGACCTGAAGTGCGTTCCTTGCTTCCAGCTTCGGATCCAGTCCAACAATGCCTGTTGTGGGCAACTCACTTTCATTCTCTCTCTGCATCTCAAACAAATTACTAATTTTTTTCTGATGAACATTAAACGAGATTGAAATGATAATATAGTTATTATTTGCTTCAATTTAAGTGATATGTGCAAAATCTTAGATTTTCAGGTTATTTACAAATGGATAATTTTATTCATTAAAATGTATTTATACTGGCTAAAAGGTACAAAATAGCTTAATGTACTAGTGGAAAGAAAGATGGACAGATGGGTGGACAGATACACAGATACAGATATTCTCTTTCTACTATATGCATTATAAAGCATTATTTTAAAATACAAAGTGATTCATCAATTACACTCATCTCTAGGCACTTTCATTTGGGAGAGCTGGCTAACCTCCCACTCGCAATGTTGGGATAACACTATCCAAGCTTTTGTTCAAGTCGCTTATGCCCCACTTTATATCCAGGTTTCCACTATTGTGCCTGGGAAGACAACAGATGAGCCCAAGTATTTGGGCCTCTGACAGCCATGTAGAAGACCTGGATGGACCTCCTGTCGCCTGGCTTAATGCTGGCCTGTTTCTGACTGTTTCAAGCATTTGGGTAGTGAATTAGCAGATGGAAGATTCTCATTCTCCCTCTCTCTCTCTCTTTCTCCCCCCCGCACGTACACTTTCTCTCTCCATTTGTCTCCTCCTTCCCACCCCGCAACAATGCCTTTCAAATAAACAAATCTTAAAAAAATACAACTCATCTCCCATGGGAGAAAAATAACACTGTGCATTGATCATTTCAAAAACAAATTTAACAACAGTTAGATAGATGACAAAAAATGATTTCTATTAGTTTCTATTGTCATCAAAAGCAACATATTAACATATTTTAAAGTTATTGATTTTTATTTTTATTCTTATACAATATTAGGACTAGATTACTTGAAATCTAATATAAAACTAATTAAAACTTAATAGCTAAATAAAATAATTTAATAGCTAAATAAAGTAACTACTAGAATAAAGAAATGTACACCTTTCACTGTAGTGCACTAATTTACACTAAGAGTAGAAACATAGAAGTTACCATGGGCAGCCTTCTGGTTGGGAGTGTAAGTAGAATAATAGTTGCAGGTGGCATAAAATATGCTTATCTGCAAACAGAATTAATTATTCTACAGTCTCTATTAAAGAAGGAAAATTTATTCTTAACAAATTTTCTATGCAACAGGACCAGCTACTTTATCTTTTTCACACATAATAATAGATCCAAACATAAAAGGATGCCATCTGACACTATTCAATAAACAATAAATTTATTTAAATGATTAATATTTTTAAGGCCACAACACTAACTGTACTATTAGAAAGTTCAACACAATGAAGTGCTTGCATCGCCATTTAATTTTGAAAAGATTCGATCAGCCATTTGGAGTCAATAAAAGTGAAGGAGACAGCACAGTACAAGATTACAATGACCTTAAAACTTCTCAAATTAACTTGAATATGAAATGTAGACTTTTTCTGATCTTAACATTAGATCATAATTCATTCTAGGAAATCTGAATGACACAGGCTCCTGAAGTGATTTAAATCTGGTAATGAAATACAAAAGGATTCTTTCATTTTGTTCATAGATACTTTGCATATTAAGCTATAACTAAAACAAAACAATGGCAATATGATACTTACTGAGTTAATATAATCAACCCGGGTTCAATTTGGACCTTGCAGAGAACGAACCTCCCTAAAATATGATGTGATCCTATTCAAAATCACTGAGATATTACTTTGAAACCTAACAAGCAACCACCAAACTCCAACATCATGACATAAAAGCTGTGTTTTAGGTCACATTAATTAAACTGACAATCCAAAATTATGATTTCATGCCATTAGCAGTAGCAAAACTTTTTGAATTCTTCTGTCAACTCTCTTTGTGGTCTACACTTGTATCCAAACATGTCACAAAGCATCACATGATCTATAGAGTTTCTTACTTCTTGCTTGGTGAAAATTCTGAAGAAAATAATATTGGCTAACATCCTGCGTAAACATTTATTGGCTTATGAACAGTATGGGTAATTTGTGGATCAAAACACTTCTACCTGGCTTTCTAGCTTCAAATTATTTAAGAATAGAATCTAAAAATACAGTAAATCACCAAAGTACAGGATTATAATCCTATTACAAGAAAGTTCCTACTGTTCTCTGTTTGGCTTTGGATAGAGAAATTGGTACTCTTCGATATATTCAGATGAATTGAAAAAGTGCTAAGAGAACCATTCAAGATTAGTGTTCCCACAAGGAAATAGTATTTCCATGCCTAGATTGATGTCTTATTCATGTCTGGACACTTTTGTGTCACAGAGAGCTGATCCTTTTGGGCACAGATCAAACACCAAGAACTAAGGACATAATCACAAATGAGATTCCAGTGGAGTAAATGATTACTGAAGCAAGCAACCAGGAATTAAGCAATTTGTGGGACTGGCTGAGAAGGACTCTGGAGAGGCCAAAATATAAGATATGTTGGGATGGACACTTTCCAAAAGGGAGAGTTGGCAGCTTCAAGCAGAAGACAAGACACAGTACATTTCTCACTTGGAGAACTACACCTTAGAGGTTCCCTATGGAAACAGTAAAAAATACACAAATATATCCCACAATAGAATAAGAACCTGTAGCACTGCCAAATGGAGAAAATTATAGAAGTTAGTGTCATCAAGGAACTGCAAACACCACAGCTAAAGCAGGGAGATTTTAAAAATTTTATTCTAGCACTGACTTCCATTTCACAAGTGTGCCTTGGGGTATGTGTAAGGTAGGCAAAGAAATGAAAAAAGGAAATCTTAAATCATTGATCATGCTCTCTTCATCCTTTGTAAGTCTCAGGGTAATAGATCAGACTTGCGAAGCAGGGAAGGGGATGGAGGAAATTAGGTTATGAGCAGTGTAAGGAGGGAAGAATTAAATTTACAAACACGAAATTTTGGGGTTGGATTATACTTGAAAATGAGGCTGTATTTAGAGACAGAGTGGTTTGAATGTCAGGTTCGGGGATGATAGTCTGACAAAGCATTTGACAAGACAGTACAGTGCTTGAAATGATTCCTCTTGTCCCTAATTATTAGCCTATTATAATTATGTAGATTGATGTATAAAATCCTTAAGATTTTTGGTTCAATAACTATGAAGTGAGCTCAAGAATCTGCATTTTAAAAGCCTACAGCATAGAATTATTAAATCTAAAGACAGTACTTTGGTTAACGAGAAAATACTAGAAAACTATCCACTAAAGTAATGAGCTGGGGAAGGACCCAACAAACATATATAACTTAACATTGTCCTAGAGGAGATACGGATGCAAAACTGGAATGCGGAGGTAAAATTACCTATATATACGCAGGATAACATGTATACCTAAAAGAATGAAAGTGGCAACAAAAAACAATTGGAAACAGCAAGAAGAATCAGTAGGTTTTTGGGATACAAACTGATTTGCAGATACATGAATTTTTTACAGTTTCATATTTATTTTTTTGAAACTTAAAATGATTTTTATGGACATATAAAATGTGTATATTTATGGGGAACTATATGATGTTTTGTTATATGTTATGTAATACCCAATCAAAGTAAAAATATTTATTCCTTCAATCATTTGTCATTGCTTTACAGTAAACATACCCAAAATTCTATCTCCCAGGTTTTTAATTCAAGAGATAAATATACATCATGTTAACATCGTCTATAGTCATTCTACTGAGATAGAACTCCATAACTTCTTATCCTTATCTAACTCTAACCTAGGGCCTCTCCATCTATCTTTCCCTCCCCTCCTCACATCCCTCCCCAGCCTCTGTAACAACCATCATATTTTAATGTGAATAGGATCACCTTTTTTTTAGCCTCTATATGTGAGATCATGTAATACTTGTCTGTGTTTCGATTATTTCACTTAACATTGCTTACAGTTGAATCTATGTTGTTGCAAATAATGATTCCACCCAATAATATTATTTGTGTCTATGTACTTATTTAAATTTAGAAAGAAAACAATTTAGAAGATATGCATAGGTACCAACCTGAAAAAGTAACAACATGAAATATCTCCTTAATACTTAGAGACAAAGAGGAAGAAAATATTTAAAGATCAATACCAGAAAAAAAGAACACTACTGAAAACCAAAGCCTTGAATGGAAAAAGCTCAATATCAGGTAATTCTAGCTGATAATTGATAAACTGAAGGTACCCCTAACAATAGTGGCAACAGGATTTTATTTTTAAATTGAAGTATATTGTAAAGTACTTCTGTAAAGAAACTATTGAAAGATGAATAACCAAGAAATAGCTACCCTAAAAGAAGTATAATTGATGGAGGAGACTTAATAGGTCATCATACTTTAAAATACAAAATTAAAAGAATCTCTACTGGAAGTAGACATTGAGAGATGTGGTAATTTTAGTAGGGTGAATTGTTTCCCTCCAAAAGATATGTCCAAGTACCTGTGCATGTATTCTTCACTGGAAAATGGACTTGTCGATTTAACTAAGGTAAATAGCAAAGTGGGATTTTACTGGATGGGGGTAGACCCTAAATTCAGTAAGAATGATTTCATAAGAGGAACAAAAACATCAATAACCTGCATTTAAGGTCTGAAATATGTAAATTTAAAATGAAAGCTATTGGGGAAATCAGAAAGAAATTAAAACATAACAAGTAATAAACTTTAATGTGAGATTATATTTAATAGTCTTTTAGTCTACTGGAAAAATACAGATATATGTTTAATTCTAGAATTAGGATAATCCCTAGTAGAAATGCAATGGGATGTATACTTTCTACAGTTGTTGACAACAAAATGCAGGGTGTTTTTTTGTAAAAAAAAATTAATATAATAAAATAAAAGCATTTGTTAGTGGTAGAATAGAATAATACTGTAATCAGACCCACCTGTGTGATGCTGGCACTTTAGGCCCTATAAAGTCCTCACTGACTCCATTTTCTCTTCTGTAAAATGACAATAAAAATAGGTATCTCAGATTGTCGTAAATAGTGCATTAAATATATATTTAATTACTTGACTGAAACCTATTATCCTGGTTCAAAAGCCCTAGCTTTTCAAAAAGGTAACTTGTTCAACCTGTGATAGCCTTTATTTCCTATTTTTTGTCAAGAGCAATAAAGGTAGGATTGCGGGTAGGCATTTAAAAAGAGTCTCCTGGGAATCCGGGAAGCCCTCTGCTTTTCCTTCTCAAAGAGAAACGCCAGCTTGAATCTAAGCTTACTGACACCGCAGCCTTTTTCCACCATGAAGGCTGTGGTAAGATCACCGATTCTGAATCCGTCAACCTGCTGAACCACAGGCAGCAACTGTCTCTCTCTCTCTGGGTTTCTTGCTAGGTAGAAAAGCAAAGATTTCTATGTTTGCATATAAGTTCAGTCAATTAGCTACTGCACCATCTGAGATTTAATACATTGCCAACTGGTATCCAAGTTAAAATAATTAGTGTTAAACTCTATCATATCTGACACTTTTGTGTGTGTGTGTCTCCCCTAACCTTCCCAATTATATTCAGGCATGTTTCAGTTGGCCCATACATAAAAAGAACATCTCTTAATGACCCAAGTCCTGGACTTTTTCCTTTTCTCTTTTAACTGTGTTAACTGTCTGCACCTGCTCATGTCTCTTCTCATTTACTCATCTATGCACTGTGGAATCATATCGTCCTTATTACTCTCAAGAAAGCATTGATACCCTTCTTAATCCTAATGAAACTGTCCAATCATTACCTTATTTGATATCTCTGCAATAGTTGACTTGGCTAACATTTCTGGAAACACTGACTGAAATCCTTTACCTAAATTCTCCCCATTTTCACTGTTAATCTTACTGGCTCTGTTTAACATCGTGGCAAAGCTTCATTTCCTTTTCTGTATGAGACATGGATATCTCTTGTTATTATCCTTCTTCTGTCTACTTTTAGCATTTTCCCTGGACCCAATGATTAATAAATAATACATTTTAAGGGCAAATTTTTAATATCCCATAGGAATTCATACCTACCTAGCAGAACAATATTTGAAACATTCCCTAGGTGCAAAAATATCCCCCAAATCTAACTTAAATATCCATAAAAATGTAAGTGGAATTTTACAAGTATATCAAAGAAATACTTGTAGTTCTATGCTTACTTCCATATTAGCCACAACAGCCAAGATATAGAATCAACCTTGTTATCCCTTAATCTAAGAATGGATCAAGAAAATGTGGTATAGACACAAAATGGAATATTGTTCACTGATAAAAAGAATGAAATTCGCACATTTACAGCAAAGTAGATGGAACTGGATGTCATTCTGTTAACTAAAATAAGCCAGGCACAGCTTATACACCATGTCCTCTCTCATTTGTGGACTTTTCAACAGTCAATTTATGGGGTCAGCACTGTGCATACCAGGTAAAGCCACTGCCTGCAATGCTGTAGACACAGGTTCAAGTTCCAGCTGCTCCACTTTCAATCCAATTCCCTGTCTGGGAAAACAGCAGAAGATGGTCCAAACACCTGAGCCCCTGCACCCACGTGGGAGACCCTGAGGAAGCTCCTGGGTTTGAACTGACCCATTTCCAGCCATCATGGCCATGTGGGGAATAAACCAGTAAATGGAAGATTTTTCTCTCTCTGTAATTCTTACTTTCAAATAAAAATGCATAAATCACTAGAAAAAAGAAAAGAAGCAATCTAAATCTAGAAGGCAGTATCTGTAGGCTCCAAGCTTAAAGAAAATGTAAGGAGGGGCGACACTGTGCCTAAAGCACTGCCTACAGTGCTGGCATCGCATGTGGGCACCGTCTGAGACCCAGCTGCTCCACTTCCAATCCAGCTCTCTGAAAGGCCTGGGAAAGCAATAGAAGATGGCCTAAGTCCTTGGGCTCCTGCACATACATGGGAAACCCAGACAGAACTCTTGGCTTCAGATTGGTCTAGTTCTAGCCATTGAAGCAATTTGGGGAGTGAACCAGTGAATGGAAGATCTCTCTGTCCCTGTATTTCTGCCCCACCTCTCTGTAACTCTGCCTTTCAAGTAAATAAATAAATCTTCTTTAAAAAAAAAAAAGCATACAATATATTTTAAAAAAGAAAATATAAGGAAATGGAAAACTAGTTGACTAATTTCATCAGTTTATGGTTTGTTTATGTGTTGAAATACTGCAGTGTATATACAAGTGCTGCATGCTAATCAATTTTTAATGTGTCAGGTGTACTTTAGCAAAGACAATTTTTAACAGGATGGGGGACATGTTGGCAGCAGATAGTTTCTGCTAGACAGACAGTGTGCTTGATTACAGTACTCATTCAAAATTACCGTTCCATCTGTGCCCACGCCATATTTCCCTTTGTGAGGCGTAGATTCTCACACTGCTATTTGGCTCTATCATATGACTTCTCTTGCCAATTAAAATTTTACTTATCAAGCACAAAGCTTTTATGCTTGGTATGACTCTGCCCTCTTACCATTCACCCCGTGGAAAGCGCACCTGCTGGTGGCTGTTCCTTTACACTAGGTTTTAGATTGAGCAGGCACACAGGGGTGAGCCTTACTAACAAAATGGAACTCAGATAACTTGGCAATCTATCAAGAAACAGCTCTCATACAACACAAGCAAAAAAATAAAGTTTAAAATTTCAAGACACTAAAATGTCAGAAATGTTTCCTATTGCTACAAAGAAAATAAAAATATTAAAAACACAGTTAAAGAGGAATGACTATGTTTTCCAAACACAAGGTATTTTTTTTAAAGATATCACTCATGGAAAAGATTGTATGTATAATTCAGCTGAATATAAACCAAAATATGTTCAAAATTCTCATATTGAAAATACAACGAAGTGAGTTAATAGCAGGTAAAGTGTGGACATACCATTGGTTTTCAAAATTATAAAATCCTGATTAAAATATAACTAATGATACAAATAAGAAAATTATAAATCACTGGAAGAAAAGAAAGTATAGATCTATGGCCAGTTAGAGAAATGAAAGTAATTCAAGGATGAAAAAATATTTTAATTATAATAATAACCTTTAATAACATACAATTGTTAGCTCTTTTGAGCAACAATAATGTACTGAATATACAATTAAGTATGCATTTTCTCAGCTCTGATAAATTGGGATATGAGAACTATGATTAAGACAGTCTATGATTGTGGGAGATGAGGAATAAATGTAAAATAGTATTACTCTTCAAATAATAAAATGTTATAAAACATTGTGTGACTGTTGAGAGACGGAAAACCTAAGTAATTATCACACAAAATATTAGCGGTAAAAGAACTAACTTTACATTTATAAATGAATGCAAATACCTTAAAATCAGGGGATTGTTATCATTCCATAATAATAAACTACGTGATCTATACTGAAGATTAAGTCACAAATATTTATCTATTATTACAATATCATATTGGATGATATAACATACAAAAATTGCGAACAATAGAAGCTACTGACATAAAGACAATATTGCAGGAGGACTGTAAAAAATGGTCTTAGTCTGTAAAAGATACAAGAACTATTAGACACAGCCAATGTAGTGGCACAGAGGATTAAGCCACCTGTTGCAGTGTCAGCTTGCCATGTTGGAGCGCTACTTTGAAGCCTTTGGGAAGTGGACCAATAGATGGGAGCTTTCTCTGTCTCTTCTGTGTGTGTGTCTCCTAAAAGAAAAATACCCACAGCGTATATTAAAGCCCACAGGAACTGGTAGTTATTGAAACAGAATTGCTTCAGGTTTTCAGGGATACTTCTCTGCCAGGGATTCCGATATTTTGGAGAAACAGACTAAAAAATGGTGAAATTGAAAAGATATGCAGCTGAGCTGATACTTGTGGCACAAAGGGAAGTTTTTCATGGATTACATATGTTTTTGCTAAAATCTTTCAGGGATAACAAAGATTCCTCATGATATTTGTAATACTTTTTTTTTGTGGTAGAATGGGCAGAAGTTCCATAAGGAAACAGAGAGACGCAAAGAGAAATGGGGAGATTCATGCCTGAGCTGCCCTGATGAACAGCACTGATGGGAAAAGACAGGAAGCTACTTGGCAGGAAGTTCATATGAATACAACTGTCTTTAGCATTTTTGAATGAGCAGCCGCTTTACTCTTAAATAGTTTGTACTCTCCGTACTCTCTTTTCTTGATAGTTTTTTTTGGTACTTGTGATTTTTAAAGTCATAATTAGTAGATGAAGAAAATGCAGTAATACTCCAAAGATGAGGAAAGTAACATTACTTTAATCATTATTGGTATTTATTCTAACAATAACAACATCACAATATGAGTCATCAAAACGTATCTGAATGTACCAGGCAGTAAGATTGGTATTTTACATGTTATCATATCCAAACTCTGCTGGAAAAAAAAAAGTACTGTCTGTATTTATATTTAATTAAGGAAGTTGTTGTCAAAGGCCTACAAGTACTTGGATGAGTTTGAATTCCCATACACTGCCCCTCCCAGGTTACTCTAATTGTCTGAACACATCAGCTGTCTCTTAACCTATAGGCTCCACCTCTGGAAACCTATGGCAGATGAGTAAAGTGTTCCACAGAATGACCATTAGTTTGTGATCTAGGTATGCAGACATTTGGAATCAAATTTGTAATGAAAATTCCTTGACTGAATTCCCCGGGTGAGTTCCCTGTGATAAGGTGGTGAATGATGTTCTCTCCAACATATTAATCAGGCTTTTGTTAAGAATTAAACTAACTCTCTGGGTACTTCACACTACTTGAAGTTCTTTGATTGGCTTGGTGGCAGACACTTTATGTGGTGTCCAGCATCTAGATCTGCTGAAAGGCAATGCTCTCATTGTCACGTATTTTTCAAGAGACAGAAAGAACAAGACAGACACAGAGTTCTCATCCACTTCCTAGTTCAATTCTCAAATGTTCCCAGCAGCTAAAGCTGGGCCAGGGCAGGAGGTGGGAGCTGAGAAGTCAATGCAGATGGACTAGATGGGGGTCAGGAACCCAGTGACTTGAAACATTGCAAGTGCCTCCCAAGATATGCATTGGTAGGAAACTGGAGTCAGGAGCCTGAGCTAGAATTGAACTCAGGCATTCCAATACAGGACGCTAGAAACAACAATGAGTCTCCCACTCCATCTCATTTTTAAGGCATACTGTGCTTTACACCATATAATGGGTCATCCCATCAACAGTGATGAGTAATTTGTTTCATGGGAGGGCTGTACCTTCTATAGTCATGTTGATATTGAATATATTTACGGATCTTTATGGAGAAAGCACCAACTGATCTGAACAGATAGTATGGAAGGACCCTGGATGTCCTCGCTTCTGCCAAAAATTCCCACTCAAGTCAAGAGAGGTCTCCAGAAATTCCAGGAAGGAGTCAGTGTGGCACAAGACATAGGGGGACCTTAGCAAGTTGGGGAAAGGATTTCAGCATGATGCAATAGGAAATTATTTCAAGAGTGACAGCTGATATAGAAGATGCTCAGCCTACCATAGTCAACAAATTCTCTTGACTTGCATGAATTCCCCTTAAAGTCCTCATAGAAGGAGTGCAATTTGAAATATTAGGGATAACAAAGTACAGAAAGACCATTGAGTAAGTAGAGGTTTGGAGCAGGCATTGTGGTACACTTGGCTTAAGCGGCCACTTGGGACACTTGTATACCATATCTGAGTGCCAGTTCAGGCCTGGCTGTTCTGCTTCCAGTCTAGCTTTCTGCTGATGGATGCTAGGAGGCAGCAGCTAACGGTTCAAATGCTTTGGGCCCTGTCACCCAGTGTGTTTTCTTTGCCCCATCAAGTTAGCATGTCAGCAAAAAAATTATCTCAAAAAAATGGTTGACATAAAATTAGGAGAAATACATATGGCTTCAACCATGGAATGCATGCCAAGATGGCAGTTTACACTGTTAAGGGTGAGTGGAAATGAACCATCAAGTTTAGAAACCTAAACTGAACCTCAACTCAACTCTGTCCATTTAAATGTCAGGGTTTTTGTGATTTTTTAAAATTTAATTTATATAGAAATAATTCAGTTTTTCAAAAAAAAATTATTTTTATAAACTTGAAGAAGGGAGAGAGAGAGAGGGAGAGAGAGAGAGAGAGAGAAAGATGTTCTATCTGTTGGTTTACTACTCAAATGCCTACTCAAATCCAAGCTGGGACAGACTTAAGCCAGGAGCCCAGAATTCCATCGGTATCTCTCAGATGGGTGGCAGGGAGCCAAGCACTTTGACCATCATTTGCTGTGTACCAGGATGCATTGCCAAGAAACTGCATCAAAATCAGAGAACTAGGACTCAAATTTGTACATTGATAAGGGCTATGTATGTCCCAGGCAGCAGCTACTGTGCCCAAAATATAACATCAGCAGAAGATAAGGGTCCATTTTACTGTTAAATTGCAATGCATACACCCTGCTTGAAGACAATTAAATTGCCTCTAATTAGATTTAAATATATTATATACAAATATTTACAATAATTTTGATTCCTTCATTTGTCTTACATGGTTTCATTCTCTGTACTGTGAATTAAGTAATTGAATGAATTTCTCTTAAGAAGAATTAAACATAATAGTTCTGGAGCTATCATGAAGTATAAAATGTGGAGACAATAACATTTCAAAAGAGATAAAAAAAGAATGCATCGAAATAAAAGAAACCAAAATCTAGCTTAGTTACTTAAACAAAAACCAATGTGCCAGGTGTCCAGGGGAGGAAGAAAATAGTATGTGATCTTTAATGAAGCTGTACTTGTGATAAAGCCAGAAAAACTTTAGTTCCAGTCTGAAACAGCAATGAGTGAATATCACTAGATATAAAATTGCCATTTACCACAAAATCTAAAGTTAATTTGCATTTCTAAAAGTGGAGGGATTGCTATGATTGGGAAGCTGCAATAAAACCATGAGGTCAGTTTGCCCCTGCAACGTTTCCAACAATTACTGTACCTTAAAATGCTGAAAAAGTTATTTTCCTATAATCATTTTTAAAATTGTATACCCTTAGAAACTATTAAATTCTTTATGGGGTGACTGCAATAGAATCAAACTATGTAATGGAACATCTTAACTACTTGGAGTTGATACTAAACTTATAAAGGGATACAGAATAAAGAATAATTAAATAGACAGTTCTGGGTTGGCTCTAATCCTTAAGGAGCCCTGATCCTTTGCTGAATTCACCCACAAAGTTGATTAGGTCATCTTCTCTTAAACCATTTCCTTCCATACTATCTTTTCTTCTGAACACTGATAAAATTTGTAATTGTGTATATAGATATACAAAATGGAGGGGATGAGAGCCAAGTTCAATCCTGTTGCTAGGCAGGACTAAGGCAGGGATAATTTGATGTGGTTATGGGTAGAGAGGGAAGCAGGAAATCAGGAAGGGACAAAAATGGAAATGAGGTCTCTCAAGGCAGAAAGTCAAGAAGATCCCAGGTGGGAGAATCAGGGGAAAATGCAGGTCTATGTAGGACTATTTGGTAGGGCAGAGAGAGGGACTGTAGATAGATTATTATACAGGGTGTCTTGTGTTTCTTTAATACATTCAAATTTCATCTTAGGAGCCCATACAAATAATCCATAGCTTGAGGATAGTGTGGGTGTGAGGCAGTACAGTTTCAAGGCTATGTGTGTATATGTGAGTATAATGATTCCAAGTAAGAAATGTCTAAGCTTAGACAAGATTGGCATAAGAAAACATTGGAATGGATAGGTCAAGAAAATGTGCTAGATGTACACAATAGACTGCTACTCAGCCATAGAAAAAGAATTAAATTCTTTTATTTGCAACAAGAAAAATGGAATTAGATATGATTATGCTAAGTGAAATAAACTAAGTGATTGTACTAAGTGAAATTGTACTAAGTGAACAGAATGACAAATACCCCATGTTTTCTGAAATATGAGGAAGTTATTACATATAAACACACATATTAAAATATTTAATATTTACAAATGCTGCATTCACTGAATTATGCCCCTTCTATAATATCAATTTCTACTTTTTATGATCGTTGTCATGAATTCTACATTATGTGATATTAGTATGTATACTCCTGATTTTTAATAAAGTTGTATATGTTTATATTTTACATATATAGCAATATGTTAAAAATTGATAAACACATGTTTGATCATTGGGTTTTTGTTACTTTTTTGCATTATTTGAAATATTCTATAATAAAAAGATAAAACATCAGGAGAAAATTTTTCATTTCTTAAAAAATGTATTTTATCTGGGAGGCAGAAATGAAAGTTTCCATCTGTGGGTTTACCCTTTAGACACTACACATTTCCCATAGTTATCAATATTTCTACATGAACGATAGTGTTTCACTAGTGTCCACAAGCCTCTTGGAATCTAAAAAGAATGCACTAACTAGTTAACATTCTGTGAAGTCAAAAAGGCTTTGGATTCACTAGCAAAAAAATAAATAAATAATAAAGTAAGGATATTTCTACCAAATGATTTGGCCTCAATGCAAACATGAGAATACAGAGAGGAAGAGATATTTAAATCCACACTATGAGGCCGGCGCCGTGGCTCAACAGGCTAATCCTCCGCCTTGCGGCGCCGGCACACCGGGTTCTAGTCCCGGTCGGGGAGCCGGATTCTGTCCCGGTTGCCCCTCTTCCAGGCCAGCCCTCTGCTGTGGCCCGGGAGTGCAGTGGAGGATGGCCCAGGTGCTTGGGCCCTGCACCCCATGGGGAGACCAGGAAAAGCACCTGGCTCCTGGCTCCTGCCATCGGAGGAGCGCGGTGCGCCGGCCGCAGCGCGCCATCCGCGGCAGCCATTGGAGGGTGAACCAACGGCAAAAAGGAAGACCTTTCTGTCTGTCTCTCTCTCTCTCACTGTCCACTCTGCCTGTCAAAAAAAAATAAAAAATAAATAAATCCACACTATGTCTGAACTACAATCAGCCCAATTATGCTAAGGCTTATAATGCAATTTATGGATTATCACAACCCAGCCCTGTTTTTTGTTCTTTTCTGATCTTTGGATTTCGTCCATTTTTCTGCCTATTATAATTCATCCAGAAGATGATTCAGAGAACAGAAAAAAGGAATCTTAATGAAAACATGACTATTTGTGGAAAATCATCTTGCTAAGGAAAAACGTGTGGTAGGGTGAAGAGGTTAATGTATTGGGAAAAATGAAATTGAGAGATTAAATATGGATTTAAACTGCATTTATCCCTAATTATTTTAGATAGGCAGGTAAAAATGATTTTTGGCTATTTGCTGAGTTTTTATTATTTTAATCTTTTTTTCTAAAATATAAATTTATTTTTTAAAGATTTTCCTTATTTATTTGAGATGTAGAGTTAGAGAGAAGTAGAGACAGAGAGAAAGGTCTTCCATCCTTTGGTTCATTCCCCAAATAGCCTCAACAGCTGAAACTAAGCTGATCCCAAGCCAGGAGCCAGGATCTTCTGGGTCTCCCATGCAGGCACAGGGGCCCAAGGACTTGGGCCATCCTCTACTGCTATCCCAGGCCATTACAGAGATCTGGATCAACAGAGGAGCAACCAGTACTAGACCTGCAACACCGTATGGAACACTGGCACCACAGGCGGGGGCTTAACCTACTATGCCGCAGTGACAGCCCCAGGATGAACTCATTATAGTGTGTGTCACTGCTAGCCTCACATGGTCTTACGTGCACTCTCAAGACTGACGAGGTCTGGTGACAGACTCAGGTGTGACTCACCTACTGCCTGCCTGGCCAGACGTAGGGTTATCCCAAGCACACTTCTTCCTGTCACAGAAGGACACCAAGGACCCACAAAACTGTTAGGGTCTTCAGTGCCAGGCTGGTAAACCTCAACAAGCAGATACTAAGGGTCCTCAACCCAGGCCAGGGCCTGTTGATGGAGCCTCTGGATCTACTCTGGCACCAGGTAGAATTGTTTTTAAATCAGCTTATCAGTTTTATATCAAGTTTCTCAGTCTTGTATCCCAGCCAGAATCGCCAGTGCCTTGTACGGTGACCTTAGGCTATGATTCCATTCAAAGCAGACAGAAAATACCAGAGTGGGCTTTAGTCCTATCCTCAGACTATGCTTACATGAGTGCACTGTTGGCTTTGAGTATGAGCATTGTGGCACCAGCAGGTAAAGGGCTAGGCGTGTGAACAGATCCCAGCCCCAGGAAGAGGCTTGGTGGGATGGATTACACATTAGGCACTATATCACTTCATTCTGAACAACACAGCAGTGGAAGGTTTGGAACAAATCTGAGTCTGGGGCCTCCTTTAGGACCAAAAGTGTGAAAAGGCTACCACAGTGGGCCAGCAGAAAAATCTCCGCTTAAAGTGCTATCTACTGCTAAAATAGCAGAAAGGTATGCAGGTTCAGAGAAAACAAACACGGTCTTAGTTGTGAAAGGAAAACCACAAATAATGCCAAAAACAACCAATTGTCCAATGTACCACAACATTCTACACGAGCAAGCACCAAGAACTCCCACTGAAGCATGAACTCATCTAACAAGCTCAACAAGGTCACGGAAACCAATAACCTAGAAACTGGGATTTTCAAATACTTAGATTAAGTTTTCCCACTTAACTGTTTTAAGGGAAAAAAATCAAGGTGACTCAGTGAAACTATTCAGTATTCCTAGATATACACAAATGTATGTCTAGGAAAAAAGTATATAGAAATTGTTCTACTGAAGAGTACACTATGGAAATTTAACAAGCAGTGGTAGGTGTAAATAACAGTATAGATCAACCAGAAGAAAAAAATCAGTGAGCTTGAATGTAAGCTTTTAGAAAATACACAGTTAGAGGAGACAAAAACCTAAAGGAATGAATAAATATCACAGGACAGATAGGTCAATGTAAGAGCAAATATCTGTTACTGAGATAGCAAACGAACTTGAGAATGCCAATGGAACAGAAATCATATTCAAAGAGTAACAACAGAAAGCTTACCAAACCTAAACAAAGTTATAACTACCGAGGCATGTGAATATCAAAACTCACCACTAAGGTTCAACCCAGTGCAGTCTGCACAAGATATTTTATAATCAAGCCCTCCAAGCCTAAAGAGAGACGTCATAAAGCCCCAAGAGTAGACAAGTAATACTTAAAGATGTTCCAATTTGCCTAGTATTTTTTTCCATAGTTCTTAGATATTCTTTTGTTTCTACAATCTTTTTTTTCCCTCTTGCAATGTTTAGCTTGAGTGCTTTCCACTGAGATATCTTCACGCTCAGAATTCCTTTCCTGGGTTGTGTTGAGTCTACCAATAAGCCCAATAAGACAAAAATAGCATTTCTTCTTATTGCTAATGTTACTTTTTGATTCTTAGAATTTCCATCACTGTGGAAATATGTTCTTGCACTCATTCTACTTTATCCTTAGTCATAGCTATTTAGAATTCCTGATCTGATATTTTCAATGTTCCTAGTGAGTCTGATTCTCATACATATTTTTTCTCTTTAAGCTGTATGTATGTATATATATGGACATCTTGATAACAGGTGTGATGTCTTCCATCAATGGAACAGTTGTAAATAGGCCTTTAGTACCATGGTGGTAAGGTCCAGTAGAAGGTAGAGGATTCTAGTTGTGTTTCAGTGACCCCGTACCTGTGAACTGTGAGATCAATGGGATTTCAGTGGCTCCTTATCCATAGTTTGGACAAGATGGCTAAGGAAAGATGGAGTTGAGTACTTTAATCCTTCTACATGGAAGGCCAGAGTTTGCTGGAGTTTGGGATTTCCCTTTCACAGATTACTAAAACTGTGGTAAAACCCTGACAGATTAGGTTCTAGTTAAATAGCTTATCTTGATGGGAGATGTTAGACTTGTATCCACAAGTCATACAGAACCTGTTAAAATTAATGAAAGTGAAAAAATAAAAAAAGAACATAATGCTCTGGCTTATTTCAAATGTTTCTTTTTCCTTGACCTGTGTTCGAAGCATGAGGAGATATTTCTCAGATATTCACTGTGAAAAATTGGTCAAAGCCCTGGAGGTGAAATTCGCAACAGTCTAGAGGGTTGCATTGAACAATACTTGGGTTCTTGGTATTTCTATCATTATTATCACTCTCAGACTCATCCATGCAGAAGCTGATCCTCCAACAGTTTATGTTTCCTTCCTGTACATTGGTTCCATCAGAAGTTTCTCCTTATGAGTTTCTGCTTCAGCAAGCTTAGATTCTATGCACTTGCCAACAAGTCTCCCTAATTGAGAGGAATGAGAAGCATCAGTTTGCCCTGTGACCCCCATATCTTTGACAATTTTTAGATGTTTTTTTCCAATTTATTTCACATTTTATTTTTATTAGGGTGCAGTAATAAATTTTAATGTCTCACGTGATGGATTGAAAACTAGAAAATGCTCGTTTGTTTAATTATAGATTTCGAAGATATTTGGGAAGAAGGAGGGATTCTCATGGGAACACTATACCAGCTTAAACTGCATCTCAAGGTATATTTTATATTAGACAAGCATAGACCAAAACGGTACAGAACTTTATGGGCTTGATGTCTGTATCACTTACAATAAAAAAGTTAATGCTGATATTATTCAACTTTGCTTACATTACATTGTTCATGCTGCATACTATAAACTTTGACAATACTGCTAATGACATTTGTTGAGAACAACCAGTGATTTATGCTAGGCTACCAAGGTAAAGTAAGTTATTGTTCATTAACTGGCAAAACTGTGGGATAAGACGGGCTGACAAAACAATTGTGTGCTGATAAATTGTGGTGTAGGTATTTGCAAGGCTGGCATAAATAATCTTATTTCTTCAAGGTGTAAGCAATAGATAGCAAGAGCCCATTAGGTGTCATGCCAGTGAAGGGCCCAGAGGGCAATGCCACATACCCCTTGCTTTCCCATGGCGATCATTCCTTTATGCTATGAACTCTGTGGTCTCATTTCAAAGAGGAGTCTAACATGTGCTTCTGATCTTTTTTAATAACAGAACAATCATTGTTGAAAAAGAATTCTAGTTGTATTTGTGCTATTATTTATAAAAATAATATGTTTATAAAACTGATGTATTTACCTCTGAAGGCAAACAGGAAGCAATAGTCTCATTGTTTTACTTTAATGTTGAAATAGATTCTTTTAAATGGAAACTTAATTACTTGCCAAGCTAAATATTTTAAAATGTACACTGAAGTAACCCTCCCTGCCATGTTTACAAAGGAGTGTTTATATGTGGGGAAAAATCAAAATATTCTATATTCTAGCATAAATCACCGGTTGTTCTCAAAAATTCTAAATACTAATCATTTTGGCTGAAGTGCTAATGAAAACCAAAATACTTAAGGTACTTACTCATACATTTTTAACATCCATGACAAAGCAATATTGAAGTCTGAGCTTTATCAGTAATTGGAAAATTGTAAAAACTACAGATTTTATTTAAAGGAAATTTTACTTAAAATTAAATATAATAACTATCTTGCTTTTAATTTATGCTATATTTCAAATACTCTTAGTATGACAATCGAACATTTCTCAGAAATATAAATTTTCTTTTATTTCTCATTATTTTGATAAAAAGAGAGGAAACATCTGTAGGGATACAGAATATGCTGCACACTGCACTCATTCAGTTTCATACTGAGACTTATGTGTGTGCCTTGATTCTGTCAGAATATTAAACCCTGGCCTAGTGCTTTGTTCTCTGATTAATTCTTCATACATGCTCTGTAGCCTTTTTTTTCCTTCCAAGTATCCCTGGTTATGTCCCCTTCTTTGTATATATACCATTCTTTGTTCTCCAAACAGTCTCTGATACTCAGAACATAGTCCAGCAGCCAAGGTACCACCAATATTCATCAAAATGATGATTGCAGATGTCTCACCATGATTGCCTGCCTTAGACCTTATTTTTCAAATACAATGAACTCATTTATTTTCATAAGACAATATTACTGAATGCCTTGGTACTTTCAAAACCTAAACTGCAGATTTATACAAAAGGAGGCAATATAATATCAGAGCCAAGTTCTTGTAATAACTTAGATAATTTTCGTAGATTAGAAACGTTTCTCTAATCTTTTTTGTGATCCCTTGAAAGTTATTTCATGGATTTATGTCTTAAATTATCCCTTTGTAAAAAAAAAAAAAAAACTCAGAAAAAATAAAGGAATTATGTGAGGTTGTAAGAGTTTTGGTAATGAAGTCACACAGAAGAAAAAAACTTGAAATTTTATCATGTTTATCAGCTTTTAATCATTTTATTTACTTCAGCTCTGGCTACATATATGTAATTTTAAATTATGAATTTGTAAAAATTCTAAGAAATGCAGATTATTGATAAGTAACATGAATGAAAAATTAGTCGACTGTATCTTACTGTAGACAAGTTAGTTATATCAAGTAGGTTTAGAAAGCAACACATAACAAAATGATTGACGATACCAAATATTGGTGAGGATGTGAAGCAACTGGACTTCTCAATATTTCTGATGGAAATGTGAAATGGCATAGAACCTATCCTATACCAATCCTAAGAAATGGGCATGACTTCTTGTTAAATAATATGAATACAGAAGGAAAATAAGGAGACTATGGTGGTGTGTAACAGAAGAGTCAACTTTTACCATTTAAATAGTCATTGGATAAAATGACTCAAACTCCCCATACTCATAAAAAGTGATTTGCTCTCCTATTCACTTTAAAGCTTCAATCATTTAAAAATAAAATTAGTTTTACTTTTCAATTGATTTTACTCTTCCTTTAGCTAAATACATTGATGAATATAAAAAGGAGGTTTGGTGCTATTAACAAAGAATTTGGAAGAAGGTAAGATGAGATTTCTTCATTAGTATTTTTCAAAAACCTATTGGTTTTTGTTTAATCTTCCAATAATGGATCAACTGTTAAGTGTCATAAAACTTAGTAGTAAAAATTATGGTACCTTTCCTTGCTTAGTGATTTATGAAGGAAAAATAACCCTTAGGAATCAAGTGGCTAGGATATAAAAACTTGGTAGAGCCATGAATTTTTTATGTGAATAAGTTTTAAAATAGCTCCCTTTCAAGCTCTGCTTATTACATTTCACATGCTTTTCAAAAATATATTCTTAAATTCCATTGGTATTGACATTGAAGAGACCCACATCGGTGTAAATTTTAAAGTTATATATTGATGGCCGGTGCCACGGCTGAATAGGCTAATCCTCCACCTTACAGAGCCAGCACACCGGGTTCTAGTCTCAGTCCGGGCACCAGATTCTGTCCGGTTGCCCCTCTTCCAGCCTAGCTCTCTGCTGTGGCCAGGGAGTGAAATGGAGGATGGCCCAAGTGCTTAGACCCTGCACCCCATTGGAGACCAGGAGAAGCACCTGGCTCCTGCCATCGGATGAGCATGGTGCACCAGCCGTAGCACGCTGGCCGCGGTGGCCACTGGAGGGTGAACCAATGGCAAAAGGAAGATCTTTCTCTCTGTCTCTCTCTCACTGTCCACTCTGCCTGTCAAAAAAAAAGTTATATATTGACCCATTATTATATGGAAGACATTGTAATTGACTAAGATGTGGAAGCAATGAAGAAAGAAAATATAAGATTATCATTAATGTGTATTTCAGAAAATGAATTAGTTTTAATGTACAATTTTAATGAATTTGGTAAAATGCACATGCTTTTCACATGAAATATTCCTTAAAAAGTCAAAAATGTACTTAGAAATTTGCACGCATATAGTTCATTTTTCTGGGAAAACATAGCCAAACATTTTACTCTATTTATCTCCTAACTAAAGAACGGCTTACTTTTCATTAGGTTTATCTCTCGTTACTTTTGAATGTATTTTGCTCATGGCATTTATTAATTTCTAAGCCTATATTGTGGAAGTATAATTTATTTACAAGAAGAGACAATTAAGTAAAAACTGTAAATAAATTCAGTTTACAGACAACCTTGTAAACGCAGCCTCATTCCTAAATCAAGACATTGCTGATTAATTTTTCACCACTATAGGTCATTTTGACTGGTCTAGAGTGTCCCATAAACAGGATTATATAGTATGTATTTCATTATTTTTAACCTTTATTGCGATTCATTTATCTTTGTTGCATGTATCAGTAGCTCATTCTTTCTTAATGCTGTGTTACATTCCATTCCACTGAATGTGCACAACTGCCTTATTTATTCAGTGCTTCTGGACAAATGTTTTGTTTCTAGTTTGTGACTCTTAAGAACAAACCACTATGAACGTGTACCAATTATTGTGCCGTCTTATGTTCTTTTGTGCAATCTTACATTCTTATTTCTCTTGTTTAAGTACCTGGAGATAGGATTATATGACAAATATATTCTAAACCAGGGTGGGGAGCATCAGGCCCATGGGCCATTTAAGGCTAACAAAATCATTTGATCAGGCCCTGAGACAGCAATCACAAGTGGGTCTCTAAATTCAATAGATCTATATCAGGATAATTTTTAAGTTCATAATTTAGTATATACCATAAATTATAAGTGCCCAAATGATAATTGGATAAAGTAATGTTCAAAGTGAACATTAAATTTCCCATGTCTATCAGAAAAGTATAAAAATTCCACTTGCTACATGTTCTCACAAATATTTGATGCTGTTAATTATTTTTACTCAAAGGTCTTTGAAATAAACACAGTAATATAGGACAGAATTTCATTTTGCATTTTACTGATGACTAAAATATTGAGCATATTCTGCCCATTTTCACTTTGTTGCCTTAAAATTATTATAATAGGTTTATATATATATTGTAATCACTTTGTCAGAAATGAGTAACACAAATATATTCTCTCATTATTTAAATTTTTTTTAAATGTCTTAATTTTCTTTTCAATTTTTTTTAATTAAATTAAATTTAAGACTTTTTGCCTGTGGGGTTCAATATGTTGGCGCAAAAAATCCTTGCTGACTCCAAGGTCACAAAGAATTTCTTCCCCTTTTTCATACACAACTTCATAGCTTTAGGTTTTTCATTGTGCCTATGATCCAAACTGAGTTGATTTTTCATGTGTTATGAGACAAAAGCCAAAGTTCATTTCATTTTCCATATGGATGCTCAAGAATTTTAGCAAAATTCATTGAAAATACAATCTTTCCACACTGAATGACCTTGATATACATTATTAAAATCAATTACAGTGCTTGTTTCTGTTACACTGGCCTATGTATTATGTGTTTTTTTTATGATAGTCTCTTTAATTCCATGTAGATATATCATGTCTTAAAATCATGTAGTATAAAGCTTCAAATTTGTTTTTGTTATAGAATTACACATTTTACCAGATTCTTAATATCATGCATCTACCATATCAGTATCATGTCTACAAAATATCCTGTGCCTTACACATTAATGCTTCACTCCTTTTTCCATGGAATCCACCCATCGTTGTATTACTCTCTCATTTTGTCTTTTTCAGGATATTATGTAGTTGGAAGAAAGTTACATAGCAGGAAGTTGGAATCAGAACAGGAGTGGAACTTTAACAAACAATTCCAATATGGGCAGTGGGTGTCCCATTGGGCATTTCAATCCCTGAGCCAAATATTTGCCCCCTTAACACCAACATTATGTCATTTATACCTGTAATTACCCTCTCCCTTCCTTTACTGAGTCACTGTTAAACCAATTACAGATGCTGTCAGATTTATCTGTAAATGCGTCAGTGTGTGTCTCTATAAACAAACACACTATTTTTAAAACATAGCAACAATGCCATCATCATAATCACAAAGTAAACAATGATTTCTTAATATCATCAAAATCTATTCAATGTTCCAATTACTAGTTTTTTAAGTTTTTTATTTTTGTGTTCTTTACCTGAATGAGAATCCAAAAAAGTTCCTTGTATTTGAAATTTGATATATCCCCAAGAGTGTTCTTATTATTACATCTTGAATTTCTTAAGCTAGAAACTTAACTCCTTCTATTTGGGAAAGCTTCTGTCAAGCCTGAAAATGTAGCTGTCATTGGCCATGTCTCCATGAAGAAAAGCAAGGTATTAGGTGTGCTTTCTGTAAGAAATCATATCTGCTCCACTAGTTGGTAGATGAGAATTTGCTCTAAGCAGCCTAGAGTTCTTGATACTCACTCACTCTCTCAGACATCATGGTTGTCATCCTGACCATATTTTGCCACAGAGTACAGACTTAACATGCTAGAGACTGACCCCTATGCCATAGGCATTGGTGTGGGCTGTTACAACATAGGAAATTATTTCATTTAAATGATAACATTTATTCATTCTCTTCTGCCCCAGTCTTATGAATTTTTTTTGCAAGGAAAAGAAGTATAGCACAATCTAGCAGCAATGATTGGAAATAACTCCTGAAATGTCAAGAACTTTCTCTTTAAATGATAATTAACAGATTAAATGCCAACAAGTACATTTAATAACCCTGATATTTTATATTTGGACCATAGCCGACATCATCAGTAAATTTTTTCACTTAAGGCTCTCATAGTAATCTGATCTTCAAATGAAATGTTATTTATTTATATAAATTTAATTACTCAACAGTAACCTCTACTAAATGAGGCATGGTTAGTGAATATAGAAAAGCAACACAGAATATATTTTGCTAAAAAATAGGAAATTATTTGAAATTCAAGAGTGTGCCATTTTGGCTTTTGCCTTTAAAACATTCCTTAAAATCAATTTTATTGCACTATAATAACAAAGTGTGTAGGATGCAGGCATGAGGGGCACACAGGAACATAGGCATAGGATCTGAAATAGTTTATTAGCTGTGTTATTTTTCAGTCAATGTTCCAGGAAATTAACTGAGAACAACTCAGAGGCAGCCAGCCCAGCACCAACACCAGAGGACAACGAGAAGAAACTAGTGTGTGCCGAGTTTTAACCACAGCATGGATGAAAATGTGTGTTGGAGTAGGAAGTGTATACTCCTGCTCCCCCTTTTCTACATCCCAACACTCCCCAAATCCTTGATATACACCCCAGCAAACTGATCCTCAGAGAAGCAATTTCTTTAAGGTATTGTATTCTCTTTATATCTCCTTGACTTGCTTTTCTATGAGCAACTCACATTGAAAGCTGATCATTTGAGGACACCCCAAGCAAAGGGAACCCTGTTACAATCAGCACAACCACAAAAAATTCAAGTTTCTCAAATTCACATCCAATGCTTCAGAAAATATGATTTATAACTTATTAACGCATGCAATGAATATTTACTTTAGGCATGGTATGTGCCAGCTATTATTGTAGAGAGCAGGTGTAAAGCAGAGACTAAAACAACAACCCCTGTCTTCATTGAGCCACTTTTTTAAAATTTATTTCATTTATTTACAGATAGAGTTAGATAGTGAGAGAGAGAGACAGAAAGAAAGGCCTTCCTTCCGTTGGTTCACCCCCCAATGGCCGCCACGGCCAGAGCTATGCCAATCCAAAGCCAGGAGCCAGGTGCTTCCTCATGGTCTCCCACACGGGTGCAGGTGCTGGAGCACCTGGGCCATCCTCCACTGCCCTCCTGGGCCACAGCAGAGAGCTGGACTAGAAGAGCAGCAGCCAGAACTAGAACCTGGTGCACATGTGGGATGTTGGTGCCGCAGGCGGGGGATTAACCAAGTGAGCCACATCACCGGCCCCATGGAGCCACTTTTAAATGTAACTCAAAAGAACATGGAAAATGAAGAGGCTTCACTGATAGCTCTGCAAAAATATTCACTTGTATTTATTAAGCAGCTCATGTGTTATAGGCACTGTGTTAAGCTGCAGGGAAACAGTTTGGAAATTCCTTTCCTCAGAGGCAGAGCCAAGATGGCGGAATAGTGAGGGCACGCAACAATAGTCCGGGAAAAGATAGTTTAATAAAAGTGGAGTTACTGTAGCCTCAGGAAAAGACTCAGGAAAAAACTGCAGAGGAAACTCTTCAGGAGCTAGTGGATGTGAAAAAGAGGACATATGGGGAGAGCAAGGTCACCCACCACATGGAAGCCAAGCCGCGGGAGCCCAGCCGCAGAAGCCCAGCCGCAGAGTCTGCTGGAAGGGGAGGTGAGACAAAAATCTTGGTAACCCAAGACATTGGTGGGGAAAGGCAGAATGAGGCCTGAGGGCCCACTGGGGTAAGTGCACATGGCTGACTGGAGCAGAGAAAAAAAAGAATAAATAAGGGGAACTGGCATGGACACTAGCCTCTCTCTCCACTCACCTTACAAAGCCAAGCAAGACAAAGAGCAGGCACGATTAGCCAAGCAGAAAAACCTGACTCTGGTGGGGAGAAATAACAGGAGGTTAGATCTAGTGAAAGTGTGTGGAGCTAAGGAACTGAGACTGTAAAAATCTGAGGGGGGGACGAGAGAACTCACCGAGTACACAAACTTGGTAACCTTGGCAACCTAGTGAGAGACTGCAGAGAAATGTGAGACCACACTGAGGGCTGCATAAACTCTGTGTGGTTCCAGGGGTAGATCAGACGAATACCCACAGAGGCCAGATTTCACACATCAACTACCATCAATTCCACTCAGCTGTGCACAATTACTTCCCAACTGAGTCAAAAAGAAAAAAAGAGAGAGAGAGTGAGCAAGTGAGAGAACAATCAGATTGTTAAGGGTTTGGCACACCCTTAACCCTGAAGAAACAAAGAGAGCTCTCTAGCCACACCCATCACAGCCTCTAAGGATCCATCCAAAGCAGACAGTCCAATTAATCTAGAGTCATAGTGTTACGAGAAAAAGCACCACACCGAAGAAACCAAAGAATATCTACAATATGCCAAACAAGGTAACAACAGCAAGGAAGACACTATGATGCCGCCAAATGAAAAAGACACCCCAATTCAAGATTATTAAAATGATGAGATAGAAGAAATGCAAGAAGCGGATCTCAAAAAATTGATAAGAACATTAAGAAGTTCTCAAAAACAAATTCTTGAATTACAGAAATCCTTAATGGACAAGATAGAAAATCTCTCTCATGAAAATGAAATATTAAGGAGGAATCAAAATAAAATGAAACAACTAGTTGAACATGAAACTGTGATTGTGATGAGAAACCATAATGAAATGAAGAATTCAATAGATCAAATGATAAACACATTAGAGAGCCTTAAAAACAGAATGGGTGAAGCAGAAAAGAGAATATCAGACTTAGAACACAGAGAACAGGAAAGTATACAGTCAAACCAAAGAAAAGAAGACGAAATTAGAAATCTAAAAAATATTGTTGGGAATCTACAGGATACTATTAAAAAACCCAACATTCGGATTCTAGGAGTTCCTGAAGGCATGGAGAGGAAGAAAGGATTAGAATGCCTTTTTAGGGAGATACTAGCAGAAAATTTCCCAGGTTTGGAGAAGGACAGAGACATCCTAGTACAGGAAGCTCATAGAACCCCTAATAAACATGACCAAAAGAGATCCTCACCACGACACATTGTAATTAAACTCTCCACAGTAAAACATAAAGAAAAGATCTTAAAATGTGCAAGAGAGAAACGTCAGATTACTCTCAGACCATCTCCAATTACACTCACAGCTGATTTCTCATCAGAAACCCTACAAGCTAGAAGGGAATGGTGAGATATAGCCCAGGTACTAAGAGAGAAAAACTGCCAGCCCAGAATATTATATCCTGCAAAGCTCTCATTTGTGAATGAAGGTGAAATAAAGACCTTTCATAGCAAACAGAAATTGAAAGAATTTGTCGCCACTCGTTCAGCCCTGAAAAAGATGCTTAAAGATGTGTTACACACAGAAACACAGAAACACGGGCATCAAAATGAAAGAAGGTAAAGGAAGGAAACCTCACAGCAAAAGATCACAGGAAACTCAAAGCATATATTAGAAAATATCTTTGGCAATGGCTGGGCAAAGTTACTACTTATCAATAGTCACATTGAATGTTAATGTCCTGAACACAGACACAGACTGGCTGATTGGGTTAAGGAACAAAACCCATCTATCTGCTGCTTAAAGAAACACATCTTTCTAACAAAGGTGCATACAGACTGAAAGTGAAAGGCTGGAAAAAGGTATATTATGCCAACAGAAATGAAAAAAGAGCAGGTGTAGCCATCTTAATATCAGATAACATAAACTTTACCACAAAAAATGTTTGGAGAGACAAATAGGGGCACTATATAATGATTAAGGGATCCATTCATAGGAAGATATAATGATTATCAATGTATATGCACCTAATTACAGGGCACCGCTTTATATAAAAGACTTCTTAAGGGACTTAAAGGGAGACTTAGACCCAAATACTATAGTACTGGGGGAATTTCAATACTCCATTCTCAGAAATAGACAGATCAACAGGACAGAAGATCAACAAGGGGACAGTAGATTTAAATGACACTATAGCACAAATAGAGCTAACAGATATCTACAGAACTTTTTATCCTACACAGAAAGCATTTACATTCTTCTCAGCAGGACATGGAACCTACTCTAGGATTGACCACATACTAGGCCATAAAGCAAGTCTCAGCAAATTCAAAAGAATTAGAATCATACCATGCAGCTACTCAGACCATAAAGTAATGAAGTTGGAAATTAGCGACTCAGGAAACCCTAGAACATATGCAAAAATATGGAGATTGAACAAAATGCTCCTGAATGAACAATGGGTCATAGAAGAAATTAAAAGAGAAATCAAAATGTTTCTGGATGTAAATGAGGATAACAGTGCAACATACCAAAACCTAGGAGTTCCTGAAGAAGTTCCTGAAGTTCCTGGATACAGCAAAAATAGTGTTAAGAGGAAAGTTTATATCAATAGATGCCTACATCAACAAATTGGAAAGGAACCAAATAGATGAGCTTTTAATTCATCACAAGGATCTAGAAAATCTGCAGCAAACCAGACCCAAATCTAGTAGGATAAGAGAAATAATTAAAATCAGATAAGAAATCAACAAGATTGAATTAAAAAAATATTACAAAAAATCAGCCAAACGAGGAGCTGGATTTTTGAAAAAATAAAATTGACACTCCATTAGGCCAAATAACTAAAAAAAGAAAAGACCCAAATCAGTAAAATCAGAGATGAAAGAGGAAATGCAACAACAGACACCACAGAAATCAAAAGAATCATCAGAAATTACTACAAAGACTTATATGCCAGCAAACAGGGAAATCTATCAGAAATGGATAGATTCCTGGACACATACAACCTACCTAAACTGAACCAGGAAGACATAGAAAACCTAAACAGACCCATAACTGACACATAAATTGAAACAGTAATAAAGGCCCTCCCAACAATAAAAGCCCAGGACCAGATGGATTCACTGCTGAATTCTACCAGACATTTAAAGAAGAACTAACTCCAATTCTTCTCAAACTATTCAGAACAATCGAAAAAGAGGGAATCCTCCCAAATTCTTTCTACGAAGCCAGCATCACCTTAATTCCTAAGCCAGAAAAAGATGCAGCATAGAAAGAGAATTACAGACCAAAAAATATCCCTCATGAACATAGACACAAAAATCCTCAATAAAATTCTGGCCAATAGACTGCAACAACACATCAGAAAGATCATCCACCCAGACTAAGTGGGATTCATCCCTGGTATGCAGGGATGGTTCAATGTGCACAAAACAATCAAGGTGATACACCACATTAGCAGACTGCAGAAGAAAAACCATATGATTATCTCAGCAGATGCACAGAGACCATTTGATGAAATACAACACCCTTTCATGATGAAAACTCTAAGCAAATTGGGTATAGAAGGAACATTCCTCAATACAATGAAAGCAATTTATGAAAAACCCAGAGCAAACATCCTATTGAATGGGGAAGCTATTCCACTGAGATCTGGTACCAGACAGGGATGCCCACTCTCACCACTGGTATCCGATATAGTGCTGGAAGTCTTAGCCAGAGCTATTAGGCAAGAAAAAGAAATTAAAGGGATACAAGTTGGGAAGGAAGAACTCAAACTATCCCTCTTTGCAGATGATAGGATTCTTTTTTTAGGGGACCCAAAGAAATCTACTAAGAGACTATTGGAACTCATAGAAGAGATTGGCAAAGTAGCAGGATATAAAATCAATGCACAAAAATCAACAGCCTTTGTATACACAGGCAATGCCATGGGTGAGGAAGAACTTCTAATATCAATCCCAATTATAATAGCTACAAAAACAATCAAATACCTTGGAATAAACTTAACCAAGGATTTTAAAGAACTCTATGATGAAAATTACAAACCCTTAAAGAAAGAAATAGAAGAGGATACCAAAAAATGGAAAAATCTTCCATGCTCATGGATTGGAAGAATCAATATCATCAAAATGCCCATTTTCCCAAAAGCAATTTATACATTCAATGCAATACCAATCAGGATACTGAAGACATTCTTCTCAGATCTGGAAAAAATGATGCTGAAATTCATATGGAGACACAGTAGACCTCGAATAGCGAAAGCAATCTTGTACAACAAAAACAAAGCCAGAGGCATCACAATACCAGATTTCAGGACATACTACAGGGCAGTTGTTATCAAAAAAGCATGGTACTGGTACAGAAACAGATGGATAGACCAATGGAACAGAACAGAAACACCAGAAATTAATCCAAACATCTACAGCCAACTTATATTTGATCAACGATCCAAAACCAATCCCTGGAGTAAGGACAGTCTATTCAATTAATGGTGCTGGGAAAATTGTATTTCCCCATGCAGAAGCATGAAGCAAGACCCCTACCTTTCACCTTACACAAAAATTCACTCAACATGGATTAAAGACTTAAACCTACGACCCGACACCATCAAATTATTAGAGAGCATTGGAAAAACCCTGCAAGATATAGGTACTTGCAAAGACTTATTTGAAAATACCCCAGAAGCACAGGCAGTCAAAGCCAAAATTAAGATTTAGGATTGCATCAAATTGAGAAGTTTCTGTACTGCAAAAGAAACAGGAAAGTGAAGAGGCAACCGACAGAATGGGAAAAAATATTTGCAAAGTATGCAACAGATAAAGGGTTGATAACCAGAATCTACAAAGAAATCAAGAAACTTCACAACATCATAAAACAACCCAATTAAGAGATGGGCCAAGGACCTCAATAGACATTTTTCAAAAGAGGAAATCCAAATGGCCAACAGACACATGAGAAAATGTTCAAGATCACTAGCAATCAGGGAAATGCAAATCAAAACCTCACCCCAGTTGGAATGGCTCACATTCAGAAATCTACCAACAATAGATGCTAGAGAGGATGTGGGGAGAAAGGGACACTAACCCACTGTTGGTGGGAATGCAAACTGCTCAAGCAACTATGGAAGTCAGTCTGGAGATGCCTCAGAAACCTGAATATAAACCTACCATACAACCCAGTCATCCCACTCCTTGGAATTTACCCAAAGGAAGTTAAAATGGCAAACAAAAAAGCCGTCTGCACATTAATGTTTATTGCAGCTCAATTCACAATAGCTAAGACCTGGAACCAACCCAAATGCCCATCAACATTAGACTCGATAAAGAAATTATGGGACATGTACTCTATGGAACATAATACAGCAGTCAAAACCAATGAAATCCAGTCATTTGCAACAAGGTGGGGGAATCTGGAAAATATCATGCTAAGTGAATTAAGCCAGTCCCAAAGAGTCAAATATCATATGTTTTCCCTGATCAGCAACAACTAACTGAGTACCAAAGGGAAACCTGTTGAAGTGAAATGGACACTATGAGAAACAGTGACTTGATCAGCACTTGTCCTGACTGTTGTTGTACAATGTAATACTTTATCCACTTTAGTATTTTTTTTTTTGTTCTAGTACTAGTGGTTGAACTCTGTAATTAATACACAATTATTCTTTGGTGTTTAAATTTTAACTGAAAAGTGATCCCTGTTAAATATAAGAGTGGGAAAAAGAGAGGGAGGAGATGTACAATTTTGGACATGTTCAATCAGACTTGCCCAAAACGGGAGAGTTAGAAATGTGCCAGGGGTTTCCAATACAATCCCATCAAGGTGGTATGTACCAATGCCATCTCGCTAGTCCAAGTGATCAGTTTCAGTTCACAGTTGATCACACTGATAGGTATAAGAGTCAAAGGGATTACACAAACAAGACTAGTGTCAGCTAATACTAACTGATAGAATCAAAAAGAGAGAGAACGATCCAACATGGGAAGCAGGATACACAGCAGACTCATAGAATCACAGATGTCCTAAATATCACTCTGGCTTCAGATTCAGCCCTTAAGGCATTCAGATTTGGCTCAAGAGCACATGATAATATTTTAGGCATGGTAAGCCAAGACGCTCTGGAAAAAAAAGAAAAAACTAAGACCTAAATGAAAGATCTCTGTGAGTGAGATCCCAGTAGAATGAATGGGGCCATCAAAGAAGGAGGTACCTTTCTCTGAAGGGAGGAGTGAACTTCCACTTTGACTAGGACCCTGTCGGAATAAGATCGAAGTCGGCGAACCCTAAAGGCTTCCATAGCCTCGGCAACTCATGACTAGAGCCTAGGGAGACTACTGACGCCATAAACAAGAGTGTCAAATTGTTAAATCAACAACAGGAGTCACTGTGTACTTACGTCTCATGTGGGATCTGTCCTTAATGTGTTGTCCAATGTGAAGTAATGCTATAACTAGTACTGAAACAGTATTTTTATACTATGTGTTTCTGTGTGGGTTCAAACTGATGAAATCTTTACTTAGTATATACTGAATCGATCTTCTGTATAAAAAGATAATTGAAAATGAAAAAAAAACTTGGTGTTAAATTGGAAGTTGCATAGAAAATTAATTAATTTTTAAAAAATATCATGTGGGATCTCTGTCCTTAATGTGCTGTACATTGTGATTTAATGCTATAACTAGTACTCCAACAGTATTTTTCACTTTGTGTTGCTATGTGGGGGCAAACTGTTGAAATCTTTACTTAATATATACTAAACTGATCTTCTATATATGGGGAGAAATGAAAATGAATCTTGATGTGAATGGAAGGGGAGAGGGTGTGGGAAAGGGGAGGGTTGCTAGTGAGAAGGAAGTTATGGGGGGGGGGAGCCATTGTAATCCATAAGCTGTACTTTGGAAATTTATATTCATTAAATAAAAGTTTAAAAAAAAAAAGAAATTCCTACCCACAGGTGACATGAGATGCTAACACATAGTCTTAAATCAGTAACAGTGTAGAAGGAAAGTGAATAACAGAAACAGCACATAAAAATGCTGGGCATTGTTTGTGGATGAGAATATTTAGTTGATGATAATGAAAAAGTCTAATTAGAGAAAACATGGCAGGATATGGATACACAACATTGATAACTTATCTTGAAAGGGAAATCCCTGGACAGATAGCTTAGATATAACTGAGTTATCTTTGTATTCACTGTATACTGAATTATATGACAAGCCAGTAACAGCAACAATTTCAGATCACTAACTGTGGGAGTTGAAATTTGCAAGCTTCTTATGACTGGATGTTTGCTTTTATAATTGAATGCTTATTAAAATTAACAATATCATACCTACCTGTGACATTTTTAAAGACATCTTAGAAACTGGCATCAAAATTACTTTTTACAATTTTTTTTCTTTTGATAATGCTGAACTTTTATCATCCTATTTTTTATTTTCTGATCAGGGGGTAACATTCTTCTTTCAACAAAATCTTTGTATAAGCTCGTACTTACCCCAGAATATTCTTTCTAATTTACTGATTGTAAATTTCCTCTATTCCTAATTAAATTTATAATTTATTTATTTGGTCTCAATTTCCCCTCCAAGACAGTCACACACACACACACACACACAGAGAGAGAGAGAGAGAGAGAGAGAGAGAGGGAGAGAGGGAAGGAGGGAGGGAGGGAGGGAGGGAGAGAAAGAATCTTCCATCACTCAGTTTATTATCCTGATGGATACAACAGTTGGTACTGGGGACCAGGCTGAAGTCAGGAGTCTGGAACCCAATCTGGTCTCCCACATGGATGTCAGGTACCCTGTCAGGGAAGGAGAAGAAGCTGCACTCTAAGCGGCCCTGCAAGAGGAAATCACCAAACCGCAAAAACTGCAAAACTGCATCACCATAGCTATGAGACCCTGGGAGGGCGGTGGTTGGGCAGGGCTGACCTTTCAAAACTGTATAAGTGGACCCTCAGACTCTATAAGCAGAGGTTACTCAGCCTCTCTCCCCTGTCTGTAGTGCCTTGTGCCCACAGGGACTCTCCTGGTCCATAGTGCCATGTGCCCGCAGGAATTTGGCTGAGTAGTCTCTCCCTCTAGATGCTGCAATAAAGAGCTTTAAGGTGTGTACCTGAGTCTTCTCAGTCTCCTTTGTTGAACCCATCATTGGCTTCCTAGCAAGTTGCTAATGTTTGGGAAGCCGACAGTACCCAAAGATGTGACCAACATCTGCTGACTTGTGGGGTTCAATTTGGAATGCGGCTGTATCAGAAGTAGAGCCAGGACTCAAAACAGACACTATAGGATGTGGGCATCTTCAATGCTGAGCCAGATGCATGCCACTCCTCACAATTCCTTAGGAACATTTTCCTCACCACAGATGGCTTAGCACTCCCACCTCCACAGGAATTATTTACTTCTCTTACAATGCACAGCATTATAGATTACTGTCTATACCTTCCACTGGACTATAATCTTCATAACAGAACTCAGAGGGTCCCGTGGCCTTGCCAGGATTTTCACAGTATCTGATACAGAGTAGATCCTTGTTTTGCTGGACGAGGCAATCCAGAATGCTCCTTAGAACAAGCTTTCTCTTATGAAGAATACTGAACTTCCAGTATAGTGAATATAGTGAATATATATATAGTGAATATATAGTGAATATATAGCTTTGAGAGAAAAAGGGAGAGGACACACTAAATAACTTGAGCCATTTATTCATGACATAAAATTATTGAAAACAAAGCCCTCTCTATTTATTGTGTTCTAACCAATACTTCTCTAGAACCATAATCCAAATTGTTTGTATGCTTTACATATGGAAAAATGGATGTACACAAATCCCTAAAGAAGCCAACCCAAAGAGCAGTAGCAGGAGCAGCAGCAGCTAGGGTAGGCATTGAATCCGGCAGTTAAAATGCTTCTAGGATGCCTGCGTCCCTTATCATATTGCCACCATTCAATCTCAAACCCCTGAGAACATCTTTCTGCTAACACAGACCCTAGGAGGCAATGGTGATGGTTCAAGTGATTGAGTTCTTGCCATGCACATGATAGACCTGCACTGAATTCTCAGCTCCTGGCTCCTTCAGCTGTTTAGGGCACCGGGGAGTCAATCCACAGATAGGAGCACTCTTGTATGTGTGTTCATCCTTCCTTTCTTCTCTCTCTCTCTCTCTCTCTTTCTCTCTCTCTCTCTCTCTCCCCTCTAAGATAAGTACATACAAATAAAAAATAAAAGTGTCCTGAGAATCATTATTTGAAGAGTTATCTAGAGCGGATAGCCTTCCACAATACAAAGTCATTTAAAAATGCAATAGTACTGAAAATTTCTAAAAATATATTTTTAGTCCTCACTGGATTTATAACTAGCTTCACATTTTCAGTGTCAAAGGTAATTGCATTTAAAAGTTTTTATCAACACTGAGTGGTTTAATTATCTAGCAGACACAGACACACTATATATACAATTATATTCTTTGATTAGAATGGGGCTTATACAGAAAGAAATTTGGGAGGCTGCTACTGTTACTACAGGCAAGGCATAAAGTAAATGGGCTTTGAAAAGAATGTGACAGAAACAAACATAAATAAGTAAACATACAACATAGGAGTGACAGCCCCTCAACTGATCCGTATGCATTTGTGTGGATTAAGGTTTTCAATATTTCTATTCATATATATGGTCAGGCTAAATATCATATTAGGAGCCATAAAGTACAAATTTTAGTAAACAAAAAGTGAAATGGAAAACCACAGAGATATGAAAAGAAGGAAAATATTGGCCTCCCAAGGGACACTGACAATTTAAACGAGGTCCTGGCAAAACAAATCATCAGACAAGCATTATCTTCACACATGTTCCCACTTAAGCACTGATTTTCCCTTTCCAGAAAAAGATATTCCATTTTCTGACCTTTGCAGAATTATTGCCACTCTACTGTGACTGCTACTTTTCTGCTTGCACAAGTACATTAAAAAGTAAGCAATAGGGATTTAAGAGTTTGTCAGGATCAAAATTGTACATAAAAAGAATATATATATATATACATATATATATATATATATATATATATATATATATATATATATGAAGACTTCAAAAGCAATGTCCTTCCAATCTATTCCCAATTTAGGAAAATTTGGGAAAACATCTGTCGGTTAAATGTACCCATATAAATATGGCACCTCTCTAGAAAATTAAATGATATTTAATTAAATGATATTAAACAAGCATAGAAAAAGTAAAAGCCACATAATGCAAATATTTTAGTTTAACATAAATTAATGCATGTTAGTCACATACTATAAAACATATTAGTTATATATTAGTATTATAAACACAGTTAATATTTATTTAGTATGTTAAGTGACACTCCTGCTTGTAAGGCTAGGAAGTAGACTTGGTATATATACTGTGGATACAGACAGTCTAGAGATTGACCAGTACTTCCAAACACAAATGATTTGACAGAAAAGTATCTTTATCGGCCGGCGCCGTGGCTCAACAGGCTAATCCTCCGCCTTGCGGCGCCGGCATACCGGGTTCTAGTCCCGGTCAGGGCGCCGGATTCTGTCCCGGTTGCCCCTCTTCCAGGCCAGCTCTCTGCTGTGGCCCGGGAGTGCAGTGGAGGATGGCCCAGGTGCTTGGGCCCTGCACCCCATGGGAGACCAGGAAAAGCACCTAGCACCTGGCTCCTGCCATCGGATGAGCGCGGTGCACCGGCCGCAGCGCGCCATCCGCGGCAGCCATTGGAGGGTGAACCAACGGCAAAGGAAGACCTTTCTCTCTGTCTCTCTCTCTCACTGTCCACTCTGCCTGTCAAAAATAAAAACAAATAAACAAAAAAATAAAAAATTAAAAAAAAAGAAAAGTATCTTTATCGAGTTTTTTTTTTTCCCCGGAAATACCTAACTAGTATTTTTAAACACAAATTTCACATATTTCATTTCATAATGTTTAAACTTTGCCATTAGAATTCAAAGAACAACTAGCATAATCAACTTAAAGAATATACTCATGACTTTTTAAATTCTATCATTCATGTACTAGAATAAAAACACTACACGGATACAAAAGAAACACAGACAGCAGCAAAAATGCAAATAACAGTGATGAAAAAGTGGTATATTCCAGCTCCAACAGCACCTTCCTCTATTCAATGTGAGAAATTAAACTAAGGAGGCTATATACTTCTACCAAAACTAATTTTTTCTGGTTTAATTATTTTCTCTATAAGAAAGCTACTTTGCTGCAGCAAAATGTGCATTATCACTGATGGAAAACCTAAAAATGAGAATCTCCTATCATTTATACTGAGTAAAGGAGGTACAATTCATGCAAAGTGTAGAATTTGGGCTGTCCTTTTTCCATTCTTACTCTATTTAGTTTTTGTCTCTCAAGTATAATCTAATATGTCGTTGGAAATCAGTACTTACCAGCTTGGTACTTACAATATGAGAAAATTTAGATAGGAAATAAAAAAAATAATCAAATATAGCATGAATGAAAAGTATCAGACATGCCTATTGAAATTAATGCTAAAATTCTTAGGTGTGTGCACTGTGGGGCAGCAGGTTAAGCCACCACTTGGGACACCATATCCCCTACTGGAACAATGGTTTAAGTCCAGGCTACTCCCTTCCAAACGCAGCTTCCTGATAATACATCAGGGGAGGCAGCAGATGATGGCTCAGGAATCTCAGACGTAATTCAGGCGTGTGGCTTCAGCTTGGCCACACTCTGTCTGTCACTAGCATTCAGGGAGTGAACTAGCAAATGAAGGATCTCTCTCTCCCTCTCTGTTCAGTCTTTAAAGTAGATGAAAATAATTTTAAAATTTTTAAATAAAAAATTTATTTATTTATCTGATGCTTTATAATTTCTTTAATGAAGCCCTTACATTAATGAAAAACTTTTAACCATATGGCAAGTTCAAATTAACCTAAATCTCATAATTATATGCTTATAATATAACATCATGTCTCTTGGTGAAGGAACACTTTGAATAAAATTCCACACCAGAATGTAATTTATTCTATATGTAGGCTTGTCAGTTACATTTACATATGGATAATCATAATCATAAAGTGACTTATGAGCTTTTTAGTTCACTGAGATTTCAATGAAAGAAAAACAACTGTATAATTACTTGCTCTTTTCACCCATTAAAGGAGTAGGAGTGGGGTTTTAATTTCTTATTTGTTAATAGTAGCGATAAGATAGACTCTTCCTGGGACTGGTGCTGTGGCACAGTGGCTAAGCATCCGTCTGCAGTGCCAGCATCCTATATAGGCACCAGTTCAAGTCCCAGCTGCTCCTCTTCTGATCCAGCTCTCTGCTATGACCTGGAAAAGCAGTAGAAGATGGCCCAAATCCTTGAGTCCCTGTATCAGTGTGGGAGACCCAGAAGAAGCTCCTGGTTCCTGGCTTTGGATTGGCTGAGCGCAGGCTGTTGCAGCCATTTGGGAAGTGAACCAGTGGATGGAAGCCTTCTGTCTCTGCCTCTGACTCTCTAACTCCACCTTTAAAAAAAATCTTTTATATAGGCAAGCAGATACACTAGAGCTTCTAATATTATACTCTTTATTGTCAATTCTTTTTTGCTTCTAAAGAAGGGCATATTCTCTAAAACACACTTTATTAATTTTTATTCTAAATATAAGACATTTTTCTTTTGACCCTTTGGAAATATATAAATTTCAGACCCTAAGAAGATCTGAAAAATAAAAGTAATTATTTTAAACCATAAATTGGAAGATTATCTTAGAATCAGTGGCAGATAAGTTAATTGGGAAAATGATAAAATAAGGTAGATGGATAAAAGTAATATTGATAAATGTATTCCGGAGCCCTTTCTGACAGGCTTAATTCAGTTTAGGAAAGGAAACACCATGAACCAATTTGCTCATTGAAGAAATCCATTGACCTTATCCCATGTGCCAGCCACTTTTATACACTAAGATATAACTGTGATTAAAGCATATTAAAATATTCTTTCATGTAATCCTTAGGGAAACGCAACTGGCTCCTCTTGAGTGCCCTCAAGAGAGATGAAAAGTACTCAGAGGAAGAGAAGTCAGACAAAATACTTAAGTGGAGACAGTTTTGGTTTGATTTAGTTTTGTTTTCTCAGTACCTAGATCAACGTTCCTGAACCAACCACTCTTTGAATGAAGAACTGCAAATATTAAACATACAACTAACAATTCTACTGTTCTTATCGCACTTAAGAAAAACACTATTTCAATCCTGTTTTATTCTAACACAACATCATTCATGGCTACTCTAGTGTAAGAGAAACAGAGAGCTCATTTTCCAGCATGCTAGTCTTTTCCAAAACTGATTCTCTTTTCTACCTTTTAAAGAATTAAATTCATTTGAAAGGGCAAGTATGTAAGGAATGAGGGGTCACACTCCACTCAATGTCTTCAATAATGTTAGGAAAGGTCTACATTATTGCAATGATAGAGGGGCATTTTGTGTCTTGCAGCAGTATTTAGCATTGAGTGTGGGTCAATATATATGTTCTCTACCTAAACACAAATGGTAACTATTAGTTTTGGCTGTTCATCATATTTTAGGCATTCAAAATGAATATCTCTCAGGACACATGCCAAGAAATCACATTTATTTATTTTATTTATTTTTTTAAGATTTATTTAAATGGGAGAATTAGAGAGAGAGAGAGAGTGAGAGAAAGAGAGAGATTGGTCTTCCCTCTACTGATTCGCTCCCCAAATGGCCACAATAGCTGGCACTGAGCCATGCTGAAGCCAGCAGCCAGGAACTTCCTCTGGGTCTCCCCCAAGGGTAGCAGGGCCCCAAACACTTGGGCCATCCCCTACTGCTTTCCTAGGCTTGTTAGCAGGGAGCTGAATTGGAAGTGGAGCAGCCAGAACTTGAACTGGTGCATATATGGGATGCTGGCACTGCAGGCAGCAGCTTAACCCACTACACCACTCTGCTGGCCCCAAGAAATCACATTTCTATATTGTACATACACATACTTGGACTCCCAACAGCATCACTAATTAGATTCTTTGAAAATAATGTGAAGGGCATGTGTTGGAACAAAAGTTAAGACACTGCTTGGGATGCCTATAGCCAACATCAGAGTGTGTGGTTCAAGTACTGGCTCCATTTCTTATTCTACCTTCTTGGGATACTTATCCTGGAAGGCTGCAAATGATGGATCAATTACCTGGGTCCCTGACACACATATGGAAAACCCAGATTAAGTTCCAGGTCTTTGTCCTGCTTAAGCTCTGGCTCTGCCTCAGCTATTTCAGTTATTTGGGGAGTGAAGCACAGTCTGTCTCTGTCTGTCTGTCTGTCTCTTTCTCTGTGTGTGTGTATGCCTATCTCTTTACTATTCAAATAAAATGCAAAAATGTAAAAGTAAAATGAAAAATTTGATGGAGATCAAGGTAAAACATAATGTAAACTCAAAATCATGGAAAAATTATAATGTAAAAATTTTAAAGGTCATTATTAGATAAAAAGAAAAAAAGAAATATACAGATAGCATCTGCTTACAAAACTCAGTGAATATGTGGCCATCTACAATCCTGCCTTGGAAGGTAATGTGCACAACTTAAGAAGCAGGCTTCCTGATTCACAGTCACTCCTACAGTGACAATTCACACTTCCTCAACCTTTATAAGAACCAATTTTCCTCTCCATCGACCCTCCTCAAATGAGGTCTAAAGGGGTAGGCTGCCTGACACGTCTTCCCCAGCACAGAGTGACCACCAAGGTAAGTAGCAATTCATCACATCCCTGATCTCAATGACTGCTGTAGGATAGCATTGACCAAACTTGCCTGATTCTGAGAAATCACCTGTTAAACGTACATCACTTGGAGGCCTTCAGCTAGAGATTCATGTTCACTGAGTCTGGGATTGGGCCTGGGGATATTTCTTTTCTAGCAAGTTTTTTGGGTGAGTCTTCTGATCAAGAAGTTTGTGAAAAAATCTTTCTGTTAAGCACTTGTTCTCAAACTTTGCCCTGAGAGTGCTTATTTATTATTTATTAGAAAGGCAGAGGACGAGAGAGTGGTAGACAGAGAGAGTGAATTCACTTATGTTGGCTCAAATCCCAAATGCCTCACAATGGCCAATGGGCTGGATATGGACAAGTTTCTCACGTGGATGACAGGAACCCAATTATGTGAGCCATCACTACTGCCTCCCAGGGTATGCATTCATAGGAAGCTGGAGGCAGCAGCAAGAGGCAGGAATCAAACTCTGATACTGCAGTGTGGAACTAGGGTATCCCAACTGGAACCTTAACTGCTAGGCCAAATATCCAACTGCTGAGGGTATCAAAATGTACTAATGTCCAGGCCTCACTGCACACCAACTAAATCAGAATCCACTGCAGAACAAATAGACATGGATAGGTACTACTTTTTTTTTTTTTTTGTTTTGTTTTTTGTTTTTTTTTTTTTTACAGGTAGAGTGGACAGTGAGAGAGAGAGACAGAGAGAAAGGTCTTCCTTTGCCGTTGGTTCACCCTCCAATGGCCGCCGCGGTCGGCGCGCTGCGGCCGGCGCACCGCGCTCGTCCGATGGCAGGAGCCAGGAGCCAGGTGCTTTTCCTGGTCTCCCCATGGGGTGCAGGGCCCAAGCACCTGGGCCATCCTCCACTGCACTCCTGGGCCACAGCAGAGGGCTGGCCTGGAAGAGGGGCAACCGGGACAGAATCCGGTGCCCCGACCGGGACTAGAACCCGGTGTGCCGGCGCCGCAAGGCGGAGGATTAGCCTGTTGAGCCACGGCGCCGGCCGGTACTACTTTTTATAAAGATTTTATTGAACTACAATATACATACCACTAAATGCACATAATTATGCAGAAAAATTAGGATTTTTATGTCATCCTATCATACTCATAATCAACATCTAAATTAAAAACAAAGCATTACTAGTACCAAGAGTCCTCACTATTGCCTCTCTCAAATTCTTTTTTTTAACACGTGAAATAACAGTCATTGTCATTTCCAGGCTATGACTCAATGAAGTCCCATTTATAAATATACACTGGATATATGGCATCTACACGAGGCCAGTAGCATGAGGCATAGTCGAGGACTTGTCTGAAATGCAGGCCATCTACCAAACTCATCCAGTCTTCACAGGCAGAACACACACATTTTAACAATGCCTAGGTGGCTCTGTGTGCATTATAGTGTGAGAAGCACTAAAGTGAACTGAGACAGAGCTGCTTCTTGAGTGGTAAACTCAGAACGATGTGAAGCCTGCAGTAGCCAGTCTACCATTTCTGTGATTTTTATCATATGAGTTGAAGTCCTTTTATTTTTCTTTTTTCCCCAAACCATTTTCACTAAATTCAAAAAAATCACTGTTTCATAATGACCTACTGAGACCCCTCCTATTCCAAGACTTATTTTAGGCTTTACAAGTCCTTTGTTTAAAACTTAACAGACTTTTTTGGGATTTGTATTTCTCCTTGTTTAACTTCCTAAGTCTTTTTAAAAATGCCCAGGTAGCTGGGTTACCTTCTCACATATTTTCAGGGTGCTAAAGATGCTCATGTTCCTGGACATGTTCTAATGCCTCACTTCGGCTTTCTTGCCTTCTCTACCACTCTATCTACCAGCACAATGATGGGCAACAAGAACAATCGTCAGTGCATCCTTCTGTTTGGTGGTATGAACATGTGAAAGACTCAATACCTTAGAAACTTGGGAGAACAGAGAAAATGTTATTGTTGCAAAAACAAAAACATGGATGATGGAGAAATTTAAGTAGCATGTTCATCGTAACTGACAACAAGCCCTTGGAATGACTTATTAACACTGGTAAGCTATTTTCAAATGATTTAATTCAAGTAAAAAAGTATTTGGAGTGGAGTGTTGGTGCAACTCTTTACTGAGGGGTTTCTATAAGCCATATTTATCTTAGGAGCTCAAAAAAGTTATGACAAAGCATTCAACAACCCATCGGTATCTCAGTCAGAGACTTCAACTCTGTCTAGAACCTAGCTAAGAAGGGGAAATCAAGTCTACAAGAGTGAATGAAGGAAAGAAAACATCGTGAAATCTGATTGAGAAATGAGATAGCAAAATAGGTAGCTCCACATGTTCTCCTCATTCCAAAGTTCCATGCTGTCATACACTCCCAATCTGCCTCCATGACGTTCATAAAGTCTAAGAACTTGCTGTTTTGTCTTCAGCCAAGTTCCTCACTGTGAGACTAATGGACCCAAGAACCATGTGAAATAAGGCATATCACAGAAGGCCATAATCTCAGGTCCTTAAAAGATACCACTTTCAGGGACAGAAACAGAGTGTTTTAGATTTGTTTTCCTTGCGGAGACTGAAAGAATGACAGTCCTGTCATGTAGCTGAACACAAGTGTCCTGATTCTTGATGGAACTCAAGAGCCAACGTTCAAGTGTGGCAGAAAGGAGCATCTCCTTGTGTCCTGTTTGCTTTGTTCACTCCTTCCTTCCTTCCCCTTTAGAATTATAGCTTTTTTCTATCATACTTGTTTAGTTTTTTATAGATTTATATAAAGGGAACAGACTGCACATACTTCAAATATATAGTTTTATAAACATATTGATATTACCCAGCCTTCCCTCCCTCTTCCTTTAATTTCTGCAATGACCTACTTTGAATTTATTTAATAATCATAACTTTTTACAAATATATCATGTTGGCAATTACTTAGTTTCAATCAGTAAAAACACCCACTTTGCCGGCGCTGCAACTCACTAGGCTAATCCTCTGCCTGCGGCGCCAACACACAGGGTTCTAGTCCTGCTTGGGGTGCCAGATTCTGTCCTGGTTGCTCCTCTTCCAGTCCAGCTCTCTGCTATGGCCTGGGAGTGCAGTGGAGGATGGCCCAAGTGCTTGGGCCCTGCACCCGCATGGGAGACCAGGAGGAAGCACCTGGCTCCTGGCGTGGGATCGCCACAGTGCTCCAGCTGTGGCAGCCACTGGGGTGTGAACCAACGGAGGGAAGACCTTTCTCTCTGTCTCTCTCACTGTCTAACTCTGCCTGTCAAAAAAAAAAAAAGAAAAGAAAAAGAAAAACACATACCTTAATAGATTCTATTTTATTCCACATTTTTTTTTGACAGGCAGAGTGGACAGTGAGAGACAGACAGAAAGAAAGGTCTTCCTTTTTTTTGTTGGTTCACCCCCCATTGGCCGCAGCAGCGGCCGGTGCGATGTGGCCGGCGCACTGCGCTGATCCGAAGTCAGGAGCCAGGTGCTTCTCCTGGTCTCCCATGGGGTGCAGGGCCCAAGCACTTGGGCCATCCTCCACTGCACTCCCTGGCCACAGCAAATAGCTGGACTGGAAGAGGGGCAACCGGGACAGAATCCGGCGCCCCACCATGAACAATAACGTGCTTGCTTTAAGATACACCTTACTGCATTTTACATTTAAATCTGTACTTCTTCAAATATTACTAGTAACATGCTAGTAATTTTAATTTACTAGTTTAACTTACTAGTAATTTTAATAACTAGTTATCTGTGGAAGTAAAGATGCTAACCAGGCATGTGCAGATTTCTGTTTGTGTAGATATTTCTGCTATAGCTGATTCCAAGCTACAAATTAAGGTCACTGAGCAGAATTGGAAATAAATGTGTGTAATTCATCCATACATCCGTATGAACTTGCTCTAACACACATTCAATATAATAGGTTAAGGCATAACTGTCCCTATGGTTTCAGGTAATTCTATGATATAGACTAAAGACTTCCTATAGCAAATATATTCTCAACATTTATTGAAACTCTTGCCTATATCTAGGACTTGTAATCTCACTTACACAGTAAAATCTGCTTTGGTTCAATATATTACAATTGATCTTCCTGTACATTTTAATGTTCTTTTTATGTTATATTTTTAAAAGATAGGTGCATTTAAAAGTTTATAAAATAAGATCCAAGCTCAAATCTGACCACCAGTATTTGGTTATCTGGGGGCGATCAGTATCATCATGTCTAAAAGTACTCAGATAAATGTTTCATTTATTATAAAGTCTGCTGCCAAAGACCTAAGGATGAGAGCAACAGAAATGCAATAATAGAGCAGTATATTAAGAGAACACTTTGCACTATCATTATTACTTAAGTAAATGAAGTAATCTCTGAGGGCATCTTCATATACAGCATAGCAATTTAACTACCTAGACAAGAATGGGGCCCAGAAATCCACAGAAAAGAATCAACGATTTAGGATAAAGGCCAGGACTCAACATTTCTCTTTCTGTTTGCTCCTGAGTTTTCCAATATCTTAACAAGGCAGGATTGATGATTAAGCAAGGGCTTCACATAATGGCAAACATTATAATCAATTCTACATATATTAAATAGGTCAATTTGTAAATAAGTGCTACAAATTTTACAGTATTACTTCTGCTTCCTATTCAGTTCCATTGTTCCAACTTGCTAATGAAAGAATTTTATGCAGGTGTTGTTCATTTAAAGTCACGTTTAGTGAAAATGGCAAATGTTGCTTGGTTGCCAATAATCAAGCCCTCCAATACACTATTGGTATTTAACACTTGCAAGCTATTAACATTTCTGTAGTTAAGAAGACAGCAGTTAAGTGAGAGTGAAATTTAATACTTAATTTGCATGTGATTGATTTCAATTTTATTCATTTGTGTTTGGTGAAATATTCTCAAATAAATCTGTGTTGCAGATTTGAATATGTCATCACAAATACCCAGACCATGGTGGATCTTTCTATGTTTAATGTCTTTTGGTCAGACAGTGGCCAAATTAGCTGCAGACAACTAATACCCAGCCTGTTGTGTAATGACAAAAGGCAACTCCATTTCAATATTCTAAGTCAAGGGGCTGGTGCTGTGGTACAGTGGATTAAAGCCCTGGACTGCAGCACTGGCAACCCAAATGGGCACTGGTTTGAGTCCCAGCTGTTTCACTTCTGATCCAGCTCCGTGCTAATGCACCTGAGAAAGCAGTGGAGGATGACCCAAGTACTTGGGCCCCTGCACCCACATGGGAGACCTGGAAGTGGGAGACCCAGAAGCTCCTGGCTCCTGGTTTCAGATTGGCTCAGCTTTGGCCATTGCACAATTTGGAGAGTGAACCAGCAGATGGAAGACCTCTCTCTCTCTCTCTCCACCCCCCCATAATTGTCTTTCAAATAAATAAAATAAATCTTCATAAAAATATTCTTAGTAAAATGCTGTGGATATGCTAATATAAAATATATTACTATATATATTTCACTTAATGAAGGCTCTTTCATAATTATGATCAACTTTACAAGTGTATTAAGCAATAACATGTTTCATCTACAGTTTTCCACATGTAAGAAGAGAGCTCTATTCTATAATTCTGTTTTGTGTGATCACTAAGCAAACTGCATAGAATATTGCTTTCATCTTTTTGTTTTGTCTCATTTTCTTCCAGAGACATCTTCCATCTGCTGGTTCATTCCCCTGATGTTATAATGACTGGGTTTGGGCCAGGTCAAAGACAAGAGTTCTATTCTGGTCTCCCTCATGGGTGGCAGGGGCCCAGGTACATAAGCCATTTTATGCTGCTTTCCCAGAAACATCATCTGGGAGCTGGATTGGAAGGGGAATAGCCAAAACCTGAACTGATGCTCCATATGGGATGCCAGGTTAGAAACAGTGCCACACACGAGCCCTGTCATTTTTAACACAGAAAACAAGCACTGTATGCATGGATAATAAAAATTACATGCACTAAATCTCAAAAGATAAAAATTAAATGTTGTGACATTCATATTAAGTATTGAGTAAAGAAATCAAAGTAGATCAATTATTGCATTGTAGTTTTAATATATCCTGTAATTTGCAGTAATTGAGTTATTTTAAATGCATTGACCAAATAACGTTTTGTTCTTGAGTGTTGGCTTTGAGTGTTCTCAGAGGCCAAAAACTCATTTATCTATACACTTATTTTTATTTCTTGGTATCTATACTGTATTATGATACAATTTTTTTCAATGTAAAACAGGGCCGGTGCCACAGCTCACTAGGCTAATCCTCTGCCTCGCGGAGCTGGCACACCAGGTTCTAGTCCCGGTCGGGGAGCCAGATTCTGTCCTGGTTGCCCCTTTTCCAGTCCAGCTCTCTGCTGTGGCCAGGGAGTGCAGTGGAGGATGGCCCAAGTCCTTGGGCCCTGCACCCACATGGGAGACCAGGAGAAGTGCCTGGCTCTGCCTTCGGATCAGTGCGGTGTGCCGGCCGCTGGCCACGGCGGCCATTGGAGGGTGAACCAACAGCAAAGGAAGACCTTTCTTTCTCTCTCTCTCTCCCACTGTCCACTCTGCCTGTCAAAAAAAAAAGTAAAAAAATCTAATTCTGATAACAATTAAAACAGTCTCTAGGACTGATAAAGTATAGAATTTGTGTTAATGAGGATAGGTATGAAAACTATTTCCTCAGTCAGTATCATGAAAAAGGGTACAAACTACGTAATGCAAAGTACTTAATACAAAGTACTAAATACAAAATAGTTCTGATGGGGAGAAGTCAAAGTCACTTAAGCATTTTTATCTTAGCTTTAGTTGAAAAACTAAAATATTGCACACAACATATTTGCAGTTAGGCCAATACATAAAATAAGATATCAAATAATAATTCTCTTAAAGTGTGGTAAGTACCTTCCATTTTTATTAAGGAATATTATGGCTGGAATTAGCTAGAAAATAGCAGCTACTTCAAAGGAGATAAAATGTTAATTCTGCCACAAAACTCTAATGAAACACCTAGTTTTTCCATAAATAATATAAATAATAGCAACCAATCTTCTTAGAGAACCTCTATTATATTCCAGGAAATAAATGGATTATCTCAGTGACTCCTCCCCAGTGACATAGCAGATTCCACGAGGACAGGTGTTTCTTGTTTGCTGAGGTATCTATAACCCCAAAAAAGAGTGCTTAGCAGAGATTAATGAATATTTTGAATAACCACATGGACAAACCCATATAAAAATAGCCAAGGAAGTTACAAGTATACTATTGCACAGAAAACGAAGCATTTCTCATCACACTGCAGTGAGTGTGAATGTAAGAATTCAAAATTAGGGCTTCCTTTCCTAACAGCTCATCATTTGGTTGCATCTATATCTATCTATCTATCTATCTATCTATCCATCCACCCATATCTATATCTATATCTATATCTATATCTATATCTATCTGTGCTTTGAATATCAGTGCAGTTGAATATGTATGACTACTTTTATACTCAGATTAGCATTTGAGTTTTGTGCAGAATTTTCTATTTGGTGAAATAAACAAGCAAATTTCAGTCAAATTCTTTTCTAAAGTTCATAGTGTTTTCTTTAACATCTCATTAAATGAAAATATGATACAATCTAGGATTCTTGTCTTTCCACTGACATTTAAACAGAGACTAGATTTACTCTCAAGTTCAATGGACAATAGTTGACATTTATAATGAGAACCAGAGAAATGTAAAGGATGTCAGAAAAACAAAGATGTTCCCTGGTATTCTGCAGCACAGGTGAAGTTTCTACTCTTCTGTCCTAAGTATGTCCAATTTGGCCAAGGACAGTCACATGCCCTTTTGTAACCCAACATCTCTCACTCTGGGTCCTTACCTGTTTCCCTGCCTAACATCTCCCTGTTGGCAAGTCCATCCTCCAGCACCTGCTATCCATACCATCTGTTTGCAAGTGAAGCAAAACAAGACCTGGTCCTTTCAGCCAAAAGGCTCTACAAATGCTTTTAGCTTTGGAGAAAGAATATTGTCCACTACCTTCTTTAATGTATTTTCATTATTTTGGCTACACAGCCTGATCCATTTACTCCCTTGCAGCTACCAGGGCTCTGTGTTGTTGCTTTCTAAAGCACAGGAAATCTGCTGAGACGTGGCCTTCGAGGTGCCACTTTCCTTACTTGTCCCCAGGACCGCATACTTTTCACTGCGGATAGATCAGGTCTTGGTTGACTGTCCCAGAGACGTGCTGCCTCCGAAGCTACAGGAAACATTCCTTCCATGCCTCTTTCTGGCGTCGCAGTCCACAACTGAACGCCCACATCCCAAGTGCTCCTGTGGTTTGACAGTCTCATGTGACCAGATGCGTAGGCCCTATGGCAGGATTTGAACTTACAGCCAATCCCAATAAACCACTCTATATCCAATCTCTGCATCTTTTATAACAGAAGGCTACTTTTTAACCATGCCATACATTGCCACCAGCCAAGAAACTATATTTCTCCAACTTCCTTTTAGCTAAGGGGGATCTTGTAATTAAGTTCTAATTGGTGACATATACACATAGATGAGTTGTGGGAAATTTGTGGGAAGTCTTAAAAGAGGAGGGACTTTTCTTCCAATCTTTTGACTGAGCAACAGAAGATAAAGTTCTTTTTTTAAAAAGAATGAAATTCTTTCAAAATTTTATTTACATAATTTGAGAGGCAAAGTATCAGAGGTAGAGATGGATTTGTAGAGAGAGCTCCCATCTGCCAGTTTACTCTCTAAATACTTGCAAAGCCCTGCCTGAGGTCAAAGCTTGAAACTGAGAATTCAATCCAGACCTCCCAAGTGGGAGGCAGGAACCCAGTTACTTGAGCCATCACCACTACCTTCCAGCACTTGCATTAGCAATCAGGAGCCAGGGTCAGGTATTGCATCCAGATTCCTCACCATGGAATGTGAGCATCTAATTACTAGGCTAAACACTCTCCCCTGGCAATCAGCTTAAGCCATTAAATCAAGACAATGTGTTAAAAAGAGCACAGAACCAAGAAAGAAGTTGCTTAGATCAGAGTACAATGGACTTACATGTGTTATGTGGACCTAGAACCAGAACTAAATGTTTACTCTTTCTTGAAATGACGCCAAAGTTATTCTTATCATCCAAATAATAGTGCTAATATTAACACAATTATATGCCTTGTACTAGTTTCATTTTATGACCTAATTAATTTCAGTTTTTGGAACATGATAAAATAATCATGCATTAAATCAAATTGTGTATGCAAATATGCAAACATGCGTACAGATTTGCCTAAAAATATGCACCTGTTATCTCCCCAAGACCACGAGTTTATTCAAGGCAGGTGTTACATAATATTCTCCCCAATAGAATGTACTTCAACGAACACAATAAGTTGAACTAGAAAACTAGGAGCCATAGAAAGCAACAAAAAGACACTTAGAAGATACCCAATATAGTAATAATTCCATCTTGTTCAAGTGATCATATTAAGTGTTCAATTGATCATATAGGATTAAGTGTTAAAGGGATCATATAAATAAGGTCAAGAATCTAGTAATAACAATAGATAGAATTAAAAAGGAGAGAATGTTCCAACATGGGAAACATAGAATGACAATTGCTTTAAATAGCACTCACCTCAGAATCAGCCCTTAAGGCTTCCTGGTCTGGCTGAAAAGCCTGTGAGAGCGTTTCAGGCATGGAAAGCCAAGACACTTGGCAAAAAATATTCTACATGAAGGACCTCTGTGAGTGAGACCCCAGTGGAAAGAAGGGGCCATCAAAGAATGGTGTAATTTCCTCTGAAGGGAGGAGAGAACTTCTACTTTGCTTATGGCCTTGTCTAAATACTGACAGAGGTTGTGGACTCAAAAGGCTTCCATAGCCTTGGCAGTTCATGCCAAGAGCCTCAGGTGATCACTGGCATCACACCTAAGAGTTTTAGCTGTTAAATCACCAACAAGAGTCATTGCGCACTTACTCCCCCATGTAGGACCTCTGTCCTTAATGAGGTGTACTATGAGAATTAACTGTAAAACTTTTTCTCAATTTTTTATATTTTGTGTGTGCAGGTGCAAATTGTTGAAATGCTTATTTACTATAGAGTTGGCATTCTGAGTATAAAGTTAATTAAAAATTAATCTTAATGGAGGATGGGATAGGAGAGGGTGGAGGAGGTAGAATGGGAGTGTAAATGGGAGGGCAGGTAGGAAGAACCACTATATTGCTAAAGTTGTACTTATGAGATTTGTACCCATTAAATAAAAGGTATCTTTGGAAAAAAAAGAAGATACCCAATGAATATTGGTTGTACATATAAACTGATATAAAGGAGCTCCAATAAAGGAGCTATTACTGAGAGATGGCTTAAACCTAATACTATGGTGGTAAATGTTAAACCACATATACCACCTCCACCACCACTCCCCAAAAAAGGAAGAAGCAAGCAAATTGAAGTGACATAAATACTAACATCATGGCAAATTTCAAGCCAGAAATGGTTTAACTACAGGCTCATAAAATTCGGGAAAATTTAACCATCTCTTTTCGTCAACAGGAAGAGGCAGCTGCAACATGTTTTTCTCTCAATGGAGATAAATGCAGCCTTCTCTTCCGATGAATTTCTGTGATAAAAAGTAAATCTGATTTAGAGCCTTGAATTTTTAAAATATCTCTTAATGTAAAACTTACTTAAAGAACTTCTTGATAGCTGAGAATGGCTCCAATGTTTAAGTACTTATTAGTACTTACCAATATTTAGATCACTTTCTTGTCTCTGTGTTGAACACATATCAAGGCCCAATTTGATCAAGAGATCAAGTAAAGCAGTTGTGAGGTCAACAGCCAAACCTAGGTTTGTAAGGAGAATCCACCCAGAGAATTCTCCTCTTCCAGAGATTGAAAATATAAGACTTTCTGAATTAGAAAAATTTCTCCTTCAGCAGGTAAGAGAGACCAAAATGTCTTCTGAACAGATTTTAAAAGCCTTTAGATGGAGCCGATGCCATGGTGCAATAGGTTAATCCTGCAGCTGCAGCACTGGCATTCCTTATGGGCGCCGGTTCGAGTCCCGGCTGCTTCTCTTCCAATCCCGCTCTCTACTATGGCCTGAGCTAGCAATAGAAAATGGCCCAAGTGCTTGGGCCCCTGCACCCACTTGGGAGATCCAGAAGAAACTGCTGGCTCCTGGCTTCGGATCAGCGAATCTCTAGCCACTGTGGCCATTTGGGGAGCAAACAAATGCAAGAAAGACCTCTCTGTCTCTCCTTCTCACTGTCTGTAACTCTACCTCTCAACTAAATATTAAATAAAATCTTTTTTAAAAAGCCTTTACATTATTGGCACAGACTTTAGATTAATGGTACATCATTTATAGCTGTCATGTGGCCTATGCCATGTTTACACAGAGAGCAACTGTGGGTGTACGTTTCCTACATAGGCAGCTAATCCCTCCTCTAGGCAACATTTGTCAATTAAAACTCTGGGTCAAATCATAGCAACTCTACTTTCATCCCTAATATATGAAAGCCATACACTAATTTCCAAGGAAACTAATGAAGGAAGACAACCACCAAAGACAGTTGTGGCAAATAACTATAATGTAATGTCTTCATAGTTCTTAATGCTTAGTTGAAGATTGTCTTCTAACCATAATATAACCTTTGCTGTACAGAAATTATCACAAGAAATAAAATCGTACCTATTCACAAATGGCATTTCACAGTTTATAAGACAGTAACAAGAACACTGTTTAATTTTGATGATCTGAAAAACCCTAAATATGAATAGGGCATAAGTGACATCTACAAAGGCTATGACATACACTTTAGTATAAGATATATTTAAAGTTGCAGTTATCTGAGGGATCCAAATTGAAATGTTTCTGGAACCAAAAAATAAAAAGATCTTGTAAGTAATGCGCTTTGAGCCATTTTTAAAAACAGAAAGGATTGAAAAACTATTTCAATCCAAATTTGATTTGTCTTATTTTATCTTGTGCCTATATATATATATATATATATATATGAAGTATCTACCCACTCAACAGAAAGAAAGGATGAGAGAAGGAAGCGAGGGAGCACACACAAACATTAAGGAATGTTTATGCACACAAGGACAAGGTTATAGTCAACAATTCCTACCTGTTCGCCTGAAATATTCACACACAATATTGTAAGCAAATTTGCTGTGAGGCTAATTTGGAGAGGAATGTATAAGGTGTTGGCCTATTCAACTAATACCTCTTAGACTAGTTACAGTGCTTGGCTTGAAGATAACTCATGAAGTTCCTAGGAAAAATCTGCAATGAAATTCCACATAAAATATACCGTAAGAAGCTGCAAGGTAAATTAGAAAGAGTTTAACATAGGGATTCACATCAGATGGTTGAAGCTGGATTTTTGACAAGAGCAGGGACATGCTTCAGCATAAACGGATGACAATTTCTTCATCAAACTATCAGTCAGTCCACCCTCATCACAAAGAAAGCAGAACAGTTCTTCCATTATTTTCAGGCACTATCACGCACCTGAATCAAAGGCCTGCTGGGGCTGGCACTGTGGTGCAGTGGGTTAACGCCCTGGCCTGAAGCACCAGCATCCCATATGGGTGCCAGTTCGAATCCCGACTGCTCCACATCTGATCCAGCTCTCTCCTATGGCCAGGGAAAGTAGTGGAAGATGACCCAAGTCCTTGGGCCCCTACACCCACATGGGAGACCTGAAAGAAGCTCCTGGCTCCTGGCTTCGGATCGGCACACCTCCAGATGTAGCGGCCATCTGGGAGTGAACCACTGGATGGAAGACCTCTCTCTCTCTCTCAACCTCTCCTCTCTCTGTGTAACTCTTTCAAATAAAAATAAATAAATCTTAAAAAAAGGCCTATTATCATTCTGAAACTACCAGTGCTGACCCTGGTCCTGATTAATCATTATTTATATATCCGCATATAATTCACAAACACCTAACATTAAAAAATGCACCATTTTCTTTAAGTTTTGGATTTTATATTGCTCCTCTTTTGAACCTTTTAATCTTCAAAATACATAGAAAGTTACTATATATGGTTTAGCAAAATTAAAACGGGCACACAAAATTTAAAAGAATTTACTGTATCATAATACTTGAGTTTCTGATTCATGCTTTGTCTATGTGAGAATAAATTCCTCAGGCTGTGATTAATTTCCTTTGTGTTTGACTTTTGACCTACCAAATGTAAATAAATTTGAGTACGTAAATTGGTTAATATATTATATATATATATATATAAATATAAAGATTTTATTACTTTTTATTTGAAAGGCACAGTTACATAGAAGGAGTAACAGAGAGGGAGAGATTTTTGATCCTCTGGTTCACTCCCAAAATGGCTGTGATGTTTGGAGCTAGGACACTCTGAAATAATGTAAGCCCAGAATTTCTTCTGGGTCCCCACGTGGGTGCAGGGGCCATCTTCTGCTGCTTTCCCAGGCACATTAGCAGGGAGCTAGTTTGGAAGTGGAGCAGCTGGGACTTGAACCGATGCCCATATGGGATACCAGTGTCACAGGTGGTGGTTTATCCACTATGCCACAACACTGGCCCAAATAGGTGGAAATATGTTAACATTTAATTTCCCCTTCCTGAAAGCTTCATTGAATGTTTAGAATTTCATTTCTGAATTGGGTTCACAAGAAATACAGATCACAGAGAGTACTTAGGACACTTTAGTTCAATTATAGTATTTGAAATTCTGTTTAGAAAGTTCACAAGTTGGTTGGTGCCACGGCTCACTAGGCTAATCCTCCGCCTACAGCGCCGGCACCCTGGGTTCTAGTCCTGGTTCGGGCGCCGGATTCTGTCCCGGTTGCTCCTCTTCCAGTCCAGCTCTCTGCTGTGGCCAGGGAGTGCAGTGGAGGATGGCCCAAGTGCTTGGGCCCTGCACCAGCATGGGAGACCAGGAGGAAGCACCTGGCTCCTGCCATCGGATCAGCACAGTGCGCCAGCCACTGCGGCCATTGGGGAGTGAACCAACGAAGGAAAACCTTTCTCTCTGTCTCTCTCTCTCTCTGTCCACTCTGTCCAAAAACACAAAGTTCACAAGTCCTCATTCCATCTTCTACACTGGGACACAGGAGAGCTTATTAGCCAGTGTTCTTTGTACAACTAAACTGCTCACTCTCCAGAAGCTTTGCTCCAATTTCTCTCATTTGATAGCTGTCAGAAAGCATCCTCCATAACCTTTGGAAAATGTAGTAGAGACTCATGGATATTTTACAGTTACAGAGAGGAGAGGAGGTTTGGCAGAAAAGCTGTTAATAAGTGAGCACTGAACATAAGTGATGGGTAATCAGACAGGTTCAGTAGATTTTCAACAGTGCTCTGGAGCTTGGCTTCTGTGATGGCTTTCACTGATGTGCCTGTTTCCCTGTCCCATGTATTTTTATCAGCAGTGCCACACTTACTCACACTTGAAGTCTTTCTAGTCAGAATCATAGTAGATGGCTGGGGATACATGGGCTGCTGAGACCTACTAATAGGAGATTTCTTGATCACAGGTTCTATAATTACAAATTATATTTAACAATAGGTTATATTAACAAATTCAAGTTTTCAAATGTTTTTAAAATACAAGGCCTTTATTTCTATTTATGAAATAATAATTTGTCCAAAATTCTGGCATGAGATTTTTTGCCCAATATCAGATATATTTCAAATTTCCTTAAAACCAGTGCAGGTCTGGGGCTGGCGTTGTGGCTTGGTGGATCGAGCTGCTACCTGTCTTGCTGACATCCCATCAGATCATTGGTTCACGTCTTGGCTGCTCTGCTCCTCTGCTCAACTGTTATAGACCCTGCACTCTCATGCGAGACCCAAGATGGAGTGCCTGGCTTCCGGCTTTGGCCTGGCCCAGTCCCAGCCATTGCACGCCCTTGAGAAGCGAACCAGCACACGAAAGATCTCTCTCCCTGTCTGTCACTGTACCTTTCAAATAATAAACAAAGTGTTTTTATTTTAAATTGTTTCATCTGGAAGTAAATGGCATTATCATTTCAGTCATGAACAATCTCTGGGTATAACTTATGAAATATCATGTGTAAGATTCTCAAAAATATTGGTTATATTTTTCTGAAACATGCACGAAAAACAGTGATTCTAGGTATTCTTAATCTTCATTTTTTCAGAGAGAAGCGCCTAGAAATGTGGAAATCTTTCTTTTTGTTTTTATGAAATAGGTATGCATTCTTTTCTGGCAATACAAGCCAGTTAACAGACATATGTAGATAGATACACTGTTTTGCACAACAGCGTAAAAAGTTTGGCACAGATGATCAATGAATGGCTTTTTGTCTCATCATCCAAAATTAATTTTCCCTAGAAAGTAAATATTTTGAGGCTGACACTGAGGCAGAGAAGGTTAAGCTACTGCCTGCAGGACTGGCCTCCCAAACGGCACCGGTTTGAGACCCAGCTGCTCCAGTTCCCATCCAGCTCTCTGCTATGGCCTGGGAAAGCAATGGAAGATGGCCCAAGGGCTTGGGCCCCTGCACCTGTATCGGAGACTCAGAAGTGGAGACCTCGAAGAAGCTCCTGGCTCCTGGTTTTGCTGACCCAGCTCCAGCCATCACAGCATTTGGGGAGTAAACCAGCAGATGGAAGACCTCTCTGCCTCTGCCTCTCCGTCTCTGTAAAACCACCATTCAAGTGAATAAAAAAACTCTTTAAAAAAAGCAAATATTTTAATGTATTAGATATTTAGTAGACTGAGTTTCTGAAGTTATGTAGTATGCATAGACCATTCAAATACTTCAGTAGCTAGCATTTTGCTGTGATCTACTTCTTAGCCTATGGTTGCTTAGGGAACACTGTCAAAAATCATCTGTGCCACAAGTCTAGCAAAGGTGTAAAACCAGCAGCAAAACTTCAGAGCTAAAAAGCCAGTTTCTGCTTCACACGTACCACACATCCATCAGCAATTACAATATTTTGTAATTTGTCCAGTGTAGTTCCTTTGTCAAGGTCACCCATAACTTCTAACACCAGCATATCAGATCCATGAAAGGGCTGTGATGGATGAGGAATAAATCTTTATTAAATTGTTGGGAATCTCAGTGCCGAAGTCTGACTTTCACTGTTTTATGGTTAAAATTCCCTTTTCCCTTACGGCTGCCAGTAAGTACCTCGTAGACCCAGGAACCACGGAGGAATGGCACAACCTGCTTGCTGAAGCTACAGCACATGGCGTGGTTTCCTTCACCTACAACCGCAGCCAGGACAGAAAAGGAACTGCAGATGCGACCTCGGTCTTTCTGAGGAGGCACGTGGTTCATGTAGGAGTGAGAAAATCCAAGAATGGGAGTAAAAGATTTATAACGCCGTAAGGTGGAAGATACATGTCTTTTAAACACACATAAAAGTGTTCTTTGTACACGCACACACACACACATAAATTCGGCTTTGGATTTTTAGAGTTTCATTTTTAATTCTGCAATGTCGTTTGTAGGTCATTCTGTCCAACCACAATTTAAAGGTGTATTTATGTTGTCTCAGGAGCCTTTCCTCCTTACTTAATGTATCTAACATAAAAAGGCACAACCCCCATCCCAGGCACATATTGCTTGTTAAAAAAAAAATGTATTTCCAATTCAGACTCCAGCTACTCGTCCAGGCAATTTCCTTTGTGCAGTGCACAGAATGAACAACTGTATGTATATGACAACCAGGCCACAACTGAATAGACACAGAATAAAAAAATCTAGTATTACCTATATGATCATTAAGTAAACTGAAAATAGATCTTTGCAAAAATTAAGAGTGGGAATATGAGTGGGAGGAGGAGGAAGGGTTGGAGCATGCATGGGCAGGAGGGAGGGTGGGGGGATATGTGTCACTACGCTCCTAAATCTGTTTATATGAAATATATGAACCTTATATAACGTTAATATTTTTTTAAAGAGGGCGAAAGGAATTTAATAACAGTTTGAGAGTCCGATAGCTAAATGACTTTTACTGACTTCCTAAGACCTCACCTCCTTCAGCAGAGGCCACTCTAGTCCTAGGGGGCCAACAGCAAACATGAAACAAGCCAGTGTGCATTTGCAAAGTGGAAGTAGACTACCAGCCTGCAGCCCAGAGGCATGTGGTCCTCTCTGCCTCCTACACTTGCCTTAGATGCTGGTGAAAGATCTAGAAGGTCTTCACTAAACGCTACCCCATATTTTATAGAGTAAACACTTAGTTACTCTCTATTTGAATTTGGAGTCCAAAATGAATATGGAAAAAAATGCAGCTCTTGTCATTTGTTGAGACATTGGTCCCACATTGACAACTTGTGAATGCGTACCCTGGGATATTCCCTGTGAGACACCTGCAAACTTCTGCAGTGCATGGACATTATTCTCTCTCTCGTAGGTGCATATTTATTTATCCTGGAGGCTGAAGAAGCAAAGAAGGTTACATCAGACAGGTAGAAAGCCCCGCAGCTCAAACTTGAACCAGAACATTGGTATCTATCATATTTGAGAGACACCTCCTGGAGATTTCAAGATGCCTGAAGAGGCAAAAGATGCACTAATATTGACCAGGGGAAGACAACGGAAGAAAAGTGGAGGGAGTGTATTCCCAGGGAAGAGTCCGAGAGATGATTGCAGTGGAAGTTCTAAAGAAGAGGATGCCCTAAGTGACAGGGAAAGAACGGACACACACCTCCTATGATTTCACTGAGTCTAATCTCTCTAATTTCCTAACACTTTCTCCAGTGCAGCCACATCCCTCGGAGTAGTTCAGGTGGAAACTGCTCTTAGAAATGTGAGGTCCAGCACAGACACAGATATTGAATGGGGCAAAAGAGTCTTTAACACCCCACGAGCACATATCAAAGCCTGGTATGAGCTTGTGTCATAGAAATTAAATATATATATATATATATACACACACACACACACACACACACACACATATATATATATATATATATATGTATCCGATAAGATTGTTAGCAATGAAAGGAAGTATTACATTATAGAATGATTCTCAAAATAAGACATTGTATATTTTTTGAAATGCCAAGCATTTAGTGTATTTATAAAGAAGCAAACCCCCTAAAATGTTGATTTTCAATGATGAGACCTTTCTCTTTATATGTCAAAAGCCAGGAGTCCATAGGAAGTTCCAAACTCCGTGGAAGGCCCTGTAAGTTACAGAGCTGTTCACAAAGCTGTGCCAGCGTGGAGCTGCTTGGTTTCGACTTGGGCTGGAAAACTAATGAAGCACTTGCTGTTTTAGTCTTGCTGCCTGTTACTCAAAAAATACAGTTGTGAATTACTGAGTACCTAACAAGGCTTAGGGAAAGAGATCTGTTAGTAGTAAATCACCTGTTATTGGTTTTTACCTACAGGAAGTAGAAAATATTCTTGTTTTCTTTCTTTATGGGTACCAATATCTCTTTAATCACTGTATGATATAACTCAACAACTGCATGCCCGCTGTTTTCATTATCATCGATAAATAAACTCTGGTGTGCTGTAGCAATCCAATTACCAGCCTTATATTTCTGGGTAGCTGAAGAATGTCATGGCCATTGCATTTAGTGGCTCAATTATGAGATTGCAAGGAAAGACTAAGCAAAAATCAAACCAATGTATCAAAATGTTTAAAGCTATTATTTAATTAATTCTCATTCCAGAATTTCTGTCCAGTTCTAATTTTTCAGACACCCTACCTTCTACCTTAAAATCTCTCATGAAAAAGTAAAGATCAGGCCGGCACTGCAGCACACTAGGCTAATCCTCCGCCTGCGGCACCAGCACCCCAGATTCTAGTCCCGGTTGGGGCGCCAGTTCTCTCCCAGTTGCTCCTCTTCCAGTCCAGCTCTCTGCTGTGGCCCAGGAGGACAGTGGAGGATGGCCCAAGTGCTTGGGCCCTGCACCCGCATGGGAGACCAGGAGGAAGCACCTCGCTCCTGGCTTCGGATCGGCGCAGTGCTCCGGCTGTGGCAGCCACTCAGGGGGTGAACCAATAAAAAAAAAGTGCCTCTCTCACTATCTAACTCTGCCTGTCAAAAAATAAATAAATAGATAATAAAGAGGTAAAGGCCCAAGTTTAGAAAGAACAAGAAGCACTAGATTTAAACTGATGATTTATTTCATTACCTAAAACTAACTAGAAGAAGTTAGATTGTTATTCTAGTTTATGTTAGTGTTGTCAGAATAACAAAAGCTTCTTGCTGTTTTGGTTTATCTTTAATTTCTTCAATCATTCTTAATATGCATTTAATAATACCTATGCACTTGATACTATCAAATGCACTGTGACTTTAGCTCAATAAAATTGACAATTCTTTCAGGAGTTCTGAATTTGAATTCTGGAAACGTTCAGTTTTCTCCCTGATTATGTACTGTATCCACACTTTTTACTCTAATTCAATTGTGAGCTATAAATAAACGGGACAGTTAATTCTTTCTATGAAATCACTTAACAGCTCTGAGATTGTGATATTTGTCAGTTGCTGATTACCTTTCTGTACGCCAAATTGTGAAGTGCACACTCTAGTCTTAAGGGAGGTAACTATCAGGACTTCATGAATTGATGAAGTGAATAAAAGCATGTGCTGCAGTGGCATAAACAGGACTTTAGATATGAGATGATGTCCACCAGAAGAGCAAGAGACTAAAAGTTAGGCAGCTTGGTTATAGAAATCAAGTATTAAATGGCTGTATGATTTGGGGTAAGGTGATTAATTACTTACACATTTCATGTCCCTCATCTATGAGGTCAGAGAATTAGCTAGCGTATCTTTAAAACACTTTCAAACTGCAAAATGTACTGATTCATAAATTATTGGACAAATACTCCAAATCTTTATTTCACTTAGGTATATGAAGTTGTAAAACAGCATACTCTCCAACAAACTCTTTCACTGCTTGATTCAATGATTGTTATATTGAAGCAGGAAGCTGGACAATATTAGACATTTGCCTCTATTAATTTTACTACTACTATAGCTAAATAGATCTAGGTGTGATGAACATACCTATGGCTGGTATATGAAGAGCATACTTATATAATCAAAGGTCCCTATTAATTCTCCCTACCTGGGTTGACTTGTAATTAAAGAAATACACTATTACATACTATTTAGCAGAAAGTTATTCACAAATTCATAACATGAATCTACTTTGAATTCACAGAATCAAAATCTCAACATAGTTAATAATTCAAATTTTTAGGAAGTAAAATCTTTTACAGTGACTATCATCATTTAGAGTATGTAGGGGTGAATAATGGCAGCATGAATGAAAGGTAAAAACCTATTGACTCAGTAATATGCTCTGAGATACAGGAACTGAACTTCATGAAGATATTTTTGAAAAGATGGAAAATATAATCAGGCAAATGTTGAAATGAAAAATGATAATTTTCATGGAAGAAAACATAAGATTCTGATTTAGAGTAAGGATTTGTCTGTGTGTTCTGCTATAACAGAGTACTTGACACTGAGTAATCTGTAAAGAGCACAAAAATCCTTTCTTTTACTGCTGGAGGCCAAGAGCTCAGGTGAAGGCTTCAACAGTTTTGGGGTCTGGTAATGGGCTGCCCTTTGCTTCCAAGATGACGCCATAGTTGATTGTGTCCTTGGGGAGGGTCAGGAATCCTGTGTCCTTAGATAACTGATGACTGGGAAAGCAGAAAGGAACCCAGCTCCCTCTGTAGGCCTTTCCTAACAGCATCAACCCGTGCACGAGAGCCGACTCCCACAACCTGAGGACCTCCCAAAGTTCTCCACACTGGAGGATTAAGAGGTCAATGCCTGAATTGTAGGAGATATATTTAGACCATAGCAAAATTTTTATTTTTTATTAATTTATTTTTTTGACAGGCAGAGTGGACAGTGAAAGAGAGACAGAGAGAAAGGTCTTCCTTTTCCATTGGTTCACCCCCAATGGCCAATACAGGTGGTGTGCTGCGGCCGGTGCACCATGCTGATCCAAAGCCAGAAGCCAGGTGCTTCCTCCTGGTCTCCCATGCGGGTGCAGGGCCCAAGCACTTGGGCCATTCTCCACTGCCTTCCCTGGCCACAGCAGAGAGCTGGACTGGAAGAGGAGCAATCGGGACAGAATCTGGCACCCCAACTGGGACTAGAACCCTGGGGTGCTTAGGATTAGCCTAGTGAGCCATGGCACCTGCCGAGTTTTTACTTCATGATTGCAATTATTTGTATAGGCTTCATTGCAAATATTCACTATAATCCTGTGGTTTTCCTAGGGTTTCTGTTTTCTACTGCATATAGTGGTCCCTGGTTTTTGTCTGTGTCTGTGTGTGTTTTGTATTAATGCCTCTTCATTGCCTTTCCAGTTTGCCTTCTTCAATGCAGCTTTCTATTTAAATCTGAAGTAAATGACAATAAGGAAGGGAAACCAGATGGCCAACCTTGATGACCAGCAATGCGAGTGCTGTAGCAATTGCTTCCTCCTGGAAAGGTGATTTTCAAATCCTTTTTATGAAAGCGCAGTACCTGGTATTTTCTTCTGTCTCTTGTTGGGCCACTGATTGCCAGGTTGCAGTTCAAGTCACTGTTATGGAGTCCCCTTTCCTTCCTATTACACCAGCTTACAGGGCGATTCCAGGCTTTCAGTACCACTTGGAGTATAGATCCCCAGATAAGCTGGTTCCTCTGAATGGTGTGTGCTGTGTGTGGTTCCTCTGACTTGCGTGTGATGGACGCAATGTAGCATATTATAATATACCTTATGGAACATTTATAGCGATTCTTACCAGTTTTTATTATCACTTATTTTTTTCACAATTGTCAACAAAAAGAATCTTAAAAAGATAAACTGCATCTTTTTCTTACTGCAGTAGAAAAGCAGTACCCTTCGGTGTTATAAAACTTCATTATGATACAGTCGTAAACTTGTATCATTCAATCCTAGGACCAGTAGATTACAAGTTCAGTTTCATTGTGGCAGTGTGGATACTATGGAACTGAGTGTGTTTTCTGTTCATTTTTCTTTTGCAAAGGTCATTGGTTAAAAGGGAATCTTTTCAGATATCTAAACATCACAAGTAATTTGTCTGCCTCATAACAAGCCTAGAACGTCTATTTATTATTTCATAATATCTTGTCCTAGAAATAATATTAATATATATGCTTTTCTGAAAGTATAAACTTTCTTTGTGTTTTCATTAACAGTGTAACTTCTTTTCATTTTAGCTATATTTTGTATGACACATGAATTATGGGTATCCCTGATATTCTAATAAACTGATTAACAATCTATTTCTCATTTAAATAAAAAAATTCTAATTGTTCATTTGACATATTTATTGAAACTTGCAAATGTAGCTTACATGTAACATGTTCCAAAAGTGAATATAAATCTTCTCTACAAATGTGGTTCTTAATTTTTTTAAGTCTGTCACTCTTGACATAAATGCAAACCTTCTCATAAGGACTCTGACAAGACTCCTGTTCCACCTCAAGGCCTGCCTGGATCTTACTTTAACTTTTCAAGCTCCCCACTTCTCTCAGGCGTCAACAGATTTATAAATGCCATTCCTCGAGCCCCTTTCCCCGACCCATCTAGTTAATGGCTTAGTTACTGTGTACTCATCCTTCAGATCTAAGTTCATTTCCTTAATATTTATTTAAAGTACTGCTATGGCCGGCGCCGTGGCTCAATAGGCTAATCCTCCACCTGTGGCACCTGCACCCCGGGTTCTAGTCCCTATCAGGCCCTGGTTCTGTCCTGGTTGCTCCTCTTTCAGTCCAGCTCTCTGCTGTGGCCCGGGAAGGCAGTGGAGGAGGGCCCAAGTGCTTGGGTCCTGCACCCACATGGGAGACCAGGACGAAGCACCTGGCTCCTGGCTTCAGATCAGCACAGCGCCCGCCAGCCATAGAGGCCATTTGGGGGGGTGAACCAACGGAAAAGGAAGACCTTTCTCTCTGTCTCTCTCTCTCACTGTCTAAGAAAAAAAAAAGAAGTAAAAACTCCTTATTCTTGGCTGTTTTCTAAGACAATATTTTTAGAACTTAAACAGCTAGTAAGTAAAAAATAAGAAAATGTTACATGAAAGAACAGAATGTTTTTGAATAAGGGTTTAATACACCTATTTTTTATTAAACTAATCCATAAATAAGCAATAAACATTAACCATAATAAGACAATTAAAACTTGTTTTTATTCTCAAGTGATTCCAAGACGTCTTCCGTGTTGCAGAAGTTTTTCCTAAGGATATCTATTACCTATTTCATATATTACAATATTTAAAGCAAAACTACAAATTTATCAGTTTCACTTTCCACATAATTTCTTTGGCTTTCAATTTTTGCCTTAAAAATAAGAATATCGAGGGACCTGCATCACAGCACAGTGGATTAAGCTACTCTCCATGCTGGCATCCCAAATAAGCAGCGATTTGCGTCCTGGCTTCTCTACCTGTGATCCAGTTCCATGCTAATGAATCTCGAAATGCAGCAGAGGATGGCCTGAGTTTCTTGGTCCCCTGCTATCTATGTTTGAGATGCAGATGGAGTTCTCAGGTCTTGGCTTAGGCCTGGCGCTGCCCAGGTCATTGCAGCCATTTGGGAAGTAAACTAGCAGATGGAAGATCTCTCTATCTCCCTTACCCTGTCTTTCAAATAAATAAATCTTTCAAAAAGAATATTCATTCAACATAAAATTCATAGTATTTCATATTTCATATCTTAAGTTAAACATTATGACCTTTTCCTATTCTTCCAATAAGATGCAAAATGGTATCTTAAAAACTGGTATGAATTCAACTAAAATAACAATATGTAGATCACAGAGAATGAATTATCTGAGTCCCTTTGGGTAAGGAATTCTGAGTATTGTGTTATCCAGGAATATTCTACTTATAATAAGACCCAGAGTTTGCAGGTTTGGAGACATACACAGAAAAATCATAAAGCTGACCGATATTTCAGAAAGAGCACCTATTAAGGAGGGTGTAATGACATTTTTATATGTCAAATTTTAAGGTAAAACCTCAAGAATCAAACTTTCTCTATGTATTTTACACAATACCACACGAGTGTGGACTTCTAAGATCTACCTGTAGTTTCATGTATAGTTTTTGGTTTCCCTCTTAAAGAACTTGCTTTCTGAAAAGAGGGGGTTGTTTTTACTAACTGTGTCAGACTAGGTTTCCAGGTAGAATCAGGGGGCAACTAAAATATAAATGCAATGATGGGATGTCACTATGGTTCTCTGATTAATGGGCCTTTCCAGCAAAATGATTCCTTAAGTAAGTATGCAATGAGTTTTGTCTTTCTTGATACAGACAACACCTGTGTTTACACACACACACACTCACACACACAATCTGAGAAAGGACATTTTGGTGAGGGGAGAAGACAGAGCAGCCTGCTTCTAAGCCCAATAGAGGTAGAGATATCTATGAACATGGTTACGGCTCTGAACCCTAAAGGACTAAGAGTGGCACCGTTGTCCCAACTCAACTACTATACAGATTCTGTCATGACATTTAATTTTCCCATTCCTCAAAGTTAGACATTTTATAAGCACCTGAAAATATAGTATCCTTGACATTAATATCCATATTTTTGTTTCTGGCAGTGCTAACACTGAAATCTCTAGGGGGACTTAATTCGGAAGACAACAAGTGGAACAAAAGTAACAAAAGCAGAAACCAAGACAACAATGAATGAGGTTGAGAATCTTCACACACACGTACACAAAAATCTCCACCACAATAATCGCAGATAAACTCTGTGTGTCTATGTTGGTGGAGGGCCCCTGAGCAGTAGGGGGCAAAGGTCCTAAGACTCTTCCTCCATACAGGTAGTGGCCATCCACCCCAATAGACAGTAGACATTTAGATTATAAATATTCTCTGAAGAATATTTAAATAGACTCCTAAGGCTTCATCATCTCTTTCATATACTTGTTGCCATAGTCACAAAATAGCACCTCCACTAGGTTAGTAGTACTTCCACCAGGTTGAAGCTGTTTTTTCTTTGTTTTATTTGTTGCATGCCCTGAGCACTTTTTCACTTTCTGTTGAATTGGTTTATATCAGTCAGGGTTCTCCAGAGAAATGTAACCAATTGAAATAAGGCATTGCTGAAAAGTCCAAAGATCTACTGTTTACAGATTGGAGACTCAAGAAAGCCAGGGGCAGAGTTCTCTCCCATGTCTAATAGCCTATAAACCAGGAGATCCAACTCTGTGAGTTCTCATGCAAGGTCTAAGAAGCAGAGGGCCAAGAATGTAAGTTCCCATCAAAGAATAGAAAGGGATTCGTGTCCCAGCTCATGCAGTCAGAGACAGAATTTCTTTTTCTCCTTCTTCCTTTTCCTGTTCAGGCATTTGAATGACTGGATTATGTCCCAGCATTGGAGAAGGTAACATGCTTTGCTCAGTCCACCAATTCAAATATCGATCACTTCTAGAAACACACTCAGAAGCATACTCAGAAAGAACTTTTAACCAGGTCTCTGGCACCCCAAAATCTGGTCACATTGACACAAATATAAAAAAAAAAATATATGGCTATATTCAACTGAGATATCACCTCCCATTTTTATGCAGGCAAGAGGAGAGAGTCAAATTGCAAATTATAGTCTCTGGGCCCTCTTGTTGGCTGGGTATCTTATGGACTAGGCAAACAGTGGCATCCATAGTGGACTGGACAGTAGTAATAGGACACCCAGGGTGTTATTTTCTTCCCAACATCAGCCAAATGTTATTTGACTGTATTAGTCCCCTGGTTGGGCCATCAAGGAGAGTTTTTTGGTAAGAGAAACTCAAAAGAGTTTGCTGTTTGTTAAAAGAAGTTAACTTAAGAGAAACCATGATATTATGTAGCTGAGTAGTCTTCCAAGGGAGGGCAATCATGGGCAACACACCTCCCCTTTTAGTTAAGATGGTGAATAGGCAGGTGAGCCGGGTAAGGAATAGAAAATTGATTCTAAGATGTGCCTCGTTCATACAGGAATAGAATGCATTATGACACTGTTTTCTAAGTGCACAAAATTGGGTTTATATGTACAAGCAGTAGAGCCTTTACTGCAAAAATCTAAGTTCTATATTTGTGTATTTATCTATTTAAATCTTGAAATTTATTTAGAACATAAAAGAATTTTTTAAAGGGGGGATGGGTTTTGTTCAAACTGGTTAAATGAACACTATGGGGAAAAAAAAACTCCACAAAGATAATCAGACAAGAAATAGTAAATAAGGTCAATTCTCAGGAGTCTCCGTGGATCAAACTTCCCTGAAAGGCATTCTCTGGCCCTCCAAGACCAAGTTAAATCTCCCTCCCATGTGCTGTCCCTGCACACAAGACCACAGCTGACACTTCCAAGTATTATTTCATTACTTCCAGAAAACACTGCAACATTCAATGCCAAGTGCATATCACATGGCCTACAAGACAGTAAGAATAAATCAAATATTTTTTAAATAATGAAGAGAAAATAGTAGCACTATTTTTACAATCTTTTCTTGCTAGTGACTTAACTGCCTAGGGAACAAAGACTCCTTTATTCTGGACTCATTAATGTATTGCTCAAAAATGTTTACATTTTCTTGATTGCTCACAGGATAAAGTCCAAAGTCATCACAACACACGATATCCATCCCAGTTGGATACCACTCCCTTTGCTACCCTACACCACACATCCAAACACACTCAATACTTCATCAGTCATACTTCATTTTATGTAAGATGTCTTTGTATTTCCTTGTTTGTATAAAATTTAATTCTTGTATATGATTTCCCATTTATTCTATTTTTTCGAATTCCTACTGTCTACCCAGCTTGAATCTTCTTCCCAATTTCAAACCTCAGCTAGAAACAGCTTATTTCACCAAGCTTTATTCAGATTTAGCACAACAGTATTTGTTCTGGTAATTTCTATCATTTAGCTTTCCCATTCTTCCAGAGAAGATGAGCCTATGTGACTCTATGAAAGGGACAGTGTTTGGTAGTCCCTCTTTTCAAACTCCTGTCTTGAACAAGGTGCTGGCTAGCTAAATGGCTTCTTTCACTTGTGGCACCACCATTTCCTTCTGGCTGCATTTATAATACAAGAAACAACCCAGCATTAAGAAAGGAAGGTGGAGGTAGGAGGGTAACTGAAAAAGAAGAATAGGGGAAAGAGGGGACAGGCAGGGAAGAGGCAAGAGGTGAGGTGAAAATAGAAGCAAGCAGAGGGGAGAAAATTTGAGATGGCTTACCTTCCAAAGTTATCTTGCCCATGGACAATATCAGCTAATAGTATTCAAAAGTTCTACTTAAGAATGTGGAGGCAGTAGTGATAAACTCCATCAATGGACAGTGTTTCATCTTGAGAGTAGCCTGCTTAGCTAAAGCTAGATTCAAACAATGAGAAGACGGTGGAAGAGATACTTTGACATTGACAGTGGGGACAGCTTTGTAGGAACACTGCTCAGAGTTTTAGTCATGAATTTAAAAATAAAATATACACTATAGAGAACAAATCAAAGCTCAGTTGATTTTCTTTAAAAGCATATTCACTTCTCTTTATCAATCATGCAAGACGCTAACACTCAATATGAACATTATTTATTATTTGCTATCTAATTGCATGTGAGCCATACAGTTTCCATTTCATTTCTATAGGTTCTCCACATCTTTCCGTGAAATCAACACACTCACAATATTATTCAAAATACATTTTTCATAACACATTCATGTATGAGTTTACCAAGAACAGAGAAAAAAGGATGGATAAAAATTTCAAAAGATGAGTATCAGAAAATATTTCAAGCATGGAAAATATTTTTCTTCACATTGGATAACACATTAAGGACAGATCCCTCATGAGACGTAAGTACACAGTGACTCCTGATGTTGATTTAGCAATTTGACACTCTTGTTTATGGCGTCAGTAATCTCCCTAGGCTCTGGTCATGAGTTGCCGAGGCTATGGAAGCCTTTAGGGTTAGCCGACTTCGATCTTATTCCCACGGGGCCATAGTCAAAGTGGAAGTTCTCTCCTCCCTTCAGAGAAAGGTACCTCCTTCTTTGATGGCCCCGTTCTTTCCACTGGGATCTCACTCGCAGAGATCTTTCATTTAGGTCTTCTGTTTTTTCCAGAGTGTCTTAGCTTTCCATGCCTAAAATATTCTCATGGGCTCTTGAGCCAGATCCGAATGCCTTAAGGGCTGATTCTGAGGCCAGAGTGCTATTTAGGACATCTGCCATTCTATGAGTCTGCTGTGTATCCTGCTTCCCATGTTGGATCATTCTCTCCCTTTTTCATTCTATCAGTTAGTATTAGCAGACACTAGTCTTGTTTGTGTGATCCCTTTGGCTCTTAGACCTATCAGTGTGATCAATTGTGAGCTGAAATTGATCACTTGCACTAGTGAGATGGCCTTGGTACATGCCACCTTGATGGGGTTGTATTGGAAACCCCTGTGTGGGTGCAAACTGATGAAATCCTTACATAGTATATATTGAATCGATCTTCTTTATATAAAGATAATTGCAAATGATTAAAAAATCTTGGTGTTAAACTGGAAATTGCATAGACAATTAATCAATTTTTTTTTAAAAAAAATCATGTAGGATCTCTGTCCTTAATGTGCTGTACATTGTGAATTAATACTATAACTAGTACTCCAACAGTATTATCATTTTGTGTCTCTATGCGAGGGCAAACCGTTGAAATCTTTACGTAATATGTACTAAATTGATCTCCTGTGTATAAAGAGAATTGAAAATGAATCTTGATGTGAATGGAAGGGGAGAGGGAGCGGGAAAAGTGGAGGGTGGGGGGAGGGAGGGAAGTTGTGTGGGGGGGGAGCCATTGTGGTCCATGAGCTGTTCTTTGGAAATTTATATTCTTTAAATAAAAGCTTTATAAAAAAAAAAAAAAAAAAAAAAAAAAAAGAAAATATTTCAAGCATGGAAAATATTTTTCTAACTTAAAACTTTCAAAAGTTCTTCCTGCACTTTTTTTTCACCATTGTCTACTGTATGTTCAACTGCATAGATATTAGTGCTGATTAATTTGTTATGTCTGAAAAAAAAGAAAATTCTTTGATTTTATCATCAAAGTTCAATCCAAAGGCCAAATAATCCGGTGAAGGTGCTTTTTAAAAACCTCTATCTTTGCAATGGTAACAGAAGTCACTCTTACATAAGTACATTGAGTGCCCTTTCTAAGAGCAACTTAATCGATATTAATTTAGAAAGGAATGCTTTCCTTTAAGGGAAAATCTTAAAGTTTTCCATATTTTTCGCCTTAAAACAGGAAGCCAAATTAAGTCATCTCTAAGGTATCTTTCCGTTCTAAGTTTCTCTGCCAGGGACATAAATGGGCAAGGAACTGAGTCAGAGAAAGATAAAGAAGGAAGTAGCTATTGATCCGAACCTTGAATGATGGGCAGAGTTTTGACAGGTAAAGGTGGAAATCAATCCCATTTTAGGTGAAAAGGACAGCAGAAGCAAATGGCATCGAGGTGGAATAGTAAATAGATTTATAAAGAATCATCATCCTACTTGAAGTGGGGCCTTGAAGTTTCTCTGCCTCTCTTGCTCTCTCGCCAAGCACTTTAGGTAGGAGAGTCTGATATAAGAGGTCTACAAACCACACTAAGCGGTACTGAGCTGACTCCATCAATACAGGATTCGCCACAGTAGAAAGGCTCAGGATCTCACAGGGAGCTCAGCTCCTCTGGGAATTTTCTTCTCTTCCCCCAACTTGTTTTCCATGATTTAAGCATCGGCTTGTTATTTCATCCTTGTTATTCTAAGAGGTTTATTATTCTTGATGAATAGTGAATTATTCTAATGGTGCTTATTATTCCATTCATTATGAGTTGAGGCTGATTAGGAGTGAATAGCTGCTAAGGAGCCATTCCAATAGCAAAATTAGACTTCTATACTTTTATGGTGCTTATTTTTCAGTATCAGTAATTGCTCTAGTAATTTCTATCACTTAACCAGCCCATTCTCTGCTTTAAACTACAGAGATATAGCCCAGTGATCCTAAAACAAAGACACTTTTATAGAGTAAAAGGAATGTTATTTTCAAATGGCTTTATATTTAACCGAACGTCTCACAAATTATTTCACAATCGTGCTTCACTTCTAATCAATGGAATATGGCAATCATCATGCAATGATACTGCTATGGCCACTTTGCAACATGTATGCCCCCTCCCCCCCAAATTTATGGAAAATGGAGTGGTAAGTTTATTATGGTGCAAATTTTTTGAAATCCATGCAAGTAAGAAGAATTCAGTAAGTTCAGGGAAATGTATATTATTTTAAAACTATACACAAATTTCAAACTTTTTATACTAAAATAAGCTACTCTTTTACTTCTGTCATTTTTTTAAAACAAAGATTTGTTTATTTATTTTAAAGACAGAGAGAAAGAGAGAAAATATCTTCCATGTACTGCTTTACTCCCCAAAAGGCTGCAAAGACCAGAGCTAGTCCAGGCAGAAGCCAGCAGCCAGGAACTCCATCAATGTCTCCCATATGTGTGGCAAGGGCACAAGCACTTGGGACAGCTTCCAAATCTTTCTTAGGCCCCCCAGCAGGAAGCTGGGTTGGAAACAGAAAAGCTGGGACTTGAACCAGTGCTCTGATATAGGATGCCAGCTTTGCAAGTGGCAACTTAATGTACTGGGGCACATCACTGGCACCCCGTGAACTTCCCAAAGTCTTCCTTTATAAGGAATTATCTTGCTAGCAAGGCAGCTTCAGTTCATAGTCATGGGGTTTCCACATTGTTGTTTATGATCTTCCCTTATGCCTGCTGGCTATCTGGACTTTAAGCTTGTTTCTCCAGTCCTTTATTATCATGGATGTAATATATATAATATATAATATGCATATAATAATATAATATTATTTCCTAATATGCATATATATGCAATATACAAAAATGCATGTTCTGATATGTACAACATAATGGTGTTTGAGTCAATAACAAATTGAATATAGGATGGTGGTCCTATTTATAATGTAGCTGGCGAATTGTCACCTAGTATTTTTACTGTACACTATGTATACATATGTTTAGAAACAAGTGCTTACCAATATATCACAATTGTCTTATAGTATTTAAAACACTAATAGGATATACAGATTTGTAGCCTAGTAGCAACAGGCTACACCAAAAAACCTGTGTCCAGTAGCCTACACCACCTAGGTTTCTCCAGGTATATTCTATGTTATTTGCATAATGATGGCCTCACCCAACAACACATTTCTCAGATGTGTTCATTTTATTAAATCAGGCATGCTTTGCTAGCCCTAATACCATCTTCACTCTCATGTTCCCACTATTGGAGTAAGGTGTTTACATTCTGTTGCTGAAAAATAATTTATTTCCTAGTTTTCTCCATAAATTAACTCAAAAATGTTAAACACTACTATTATATATTACCTTCTGAGAAATTCAGTACTGTGATTAGACCCATAAAACAGAAAATATAATTTTGTCACTAAAACAATTAAGATGTCATTAGACTAGGCCATTTCTGGTACACTCAGCTCCCACAGAAAGAAATAAAAACCCAACTCAGCATAAATTCTTGGTCTAGAAAAGAAACTTAAGCTTATGCAAACTGAAATTCCCAACTAATCTCTAACAAGAGACTTTACCAATGAGAATTCATGAAATACCCTCTAACTAGTCGCTCTGCACTTTCAACCAATAAAATGTTTTGTCTTGCTTCTAAAAATACTTTTGAAAGATTTTTCCCCATGCCCCTTGGTTAAACTCAAACCTCTTGTGACTTGGTCCTGCCTGATTCATGAATTACTGCTCCAAAACATTTGTTATAAAGGGGCTGACATTGTGGTGCAGCTAGTTAAGCTGCCATATGTGACACCAGCATCCACTACAGGCGCTGGTACCAGCCCTGGCATCTCCACTTCCAACTCAGCTTCCTGCTAATGTGCCCCGAAAGGCAGCAGAAGATGGCCCAAGTCTTTGTGCCCCTGCACCCACATTGGAGACTCAAATGGAGTTCCAGGCTCCTGGCTTTGGCCTGCCCCAGCCACAGGCACTGTGACCATTTGGGGAGTGAACCAGAGAATGAAAGACTTTTCCCTCTTTATGTAAAACTCTCCCTTTCAAATAAATAAATCTTATTGAAATGCATTGGGTCTAAGGTCACTTTTTAACAATGTCATTAAGTACATGTTGTACAGAGCATTCTAAAATTAAGGCAAGGCAGAAGGACAGAGAGCAACAAATAATAATCATTCCTTAAGTTATTATTTTATTTTTTAAATATTTATTTTATTTGAAATCAGAGTTACAGAGAGACAGGGATAGACAGAGAGAGAGAGAATTTTCCAATTGCTATTTCAGTCCCCAAATGTCCACAAAGGCCAGGGCTGGGCCAAGTTGAAGCCAGGAGCCAAGAGCTTCATCTGGGTACCCCACATAGGTGTAGGGGCCAAGGACTGGGCCATCCTCGGCTGACTTCCCAAGAACTTTAGCAGGGAGCTGGGTTCAGAGGTGGAAGAGCTGGGATGTGAGCTAGAGGCAAAAGAGATGCCAGCCTTGCTGGTGGCAGCTTAATCTGTTAGGCCATTATGCTGACCACTAAATTATTGTTTTAATTTACCTCTTACTATCAATGAAAAAACCCACGGCACTGATTATTGGTATTACTAACTTTTCTTGTTTCCAGGTCTGAAGCTTGCTTTTCTCTTAATCATATTGCAAATGAAGTACTTACTTTTCTTCTATCCCTGTTTGAATACAACCTCCTTACTAACATAGTGTTTTTTTTTTAAATTTATTTATTTATTTGAAAGTCAGATTTACATAGAGAGGAGAGGCAGAGAGAGAGAAAGGTCTTCCATCTGATGGTTCACTCCTGAATTGGCCTCAATGCCCGGAGCTGTGCCGACCTGAAGCCAGGAGCTTCTTCCAGGTCTCCCACATGGGTTCCGGGGCCCAAGGATTTGGGCCATCTTCCACTGCTTTCCCAGGCCACAGCAGAGAGCTGGATCATAAATGGAGCAGCCAGGTCTCAAACTAGCGTCCATATGGGATGCCAATGACTTCTTACTATTTATTATATACTTCTTATTTATTTCCATCGATTACCTGAGTGTATTTGGCAAGGCTGTATATTTGTATGGATCTATGCATGTAGGTATATGTTAATAAACGTTTATTTGGATATTTTGCTGCTTTGAAAGTACGGTTGATTATTGGATTCTGGTTTTTGAGTTTTAAGCATTCTTTGTATTTAGTGCAAATTATATAGGTTGTACTTTACAAATATTTAAGTTCTGATTTATATTAAACTTAACAAATCGATGATTGAACTCTTAATTGATGTTTTTTTCCTTCTGAATAAAACTTGTTCATCTTCCAATAATTGTCACTTTGGTAATGATCTTAGTACTCAAAACTGCTTATACATTGCTTTTTTCTAGTATTTTTTGTTAGCTTTTTAAGAAAAAATACTTTTTCCTCATCACTAACTCTAATCTCCCTATAGCAACATTATTTATCAATTGCAGTACAGTAACTGCCTCCAGATTGGTATGTCTTCTTTCATAATTCTTCCAAAAATTATATTTTTAAAGCTACATGGTGTTCTTCCAGGAACCTTTCCCCATCTATCATCAAATTAGACTAGATCTTAGAATTAATATCACCACCTACATATTTACATTCAGAAGTATACAAATACCAGTGCAACTTCAAACTTTATTATGTGCCAAAATCACTTAGAAAATTTGAAGAAATGTAGATTTCCATAACTACCCCCAGTGAATTTAAATTTTGTAGCCCTGGAGAGGGGACCATGAACGCACTTCAGTCAGTACCGAAGCTGATGTCCACGTGTCATCAATGGCGGCCAGCTTGCATTGGTTCCCGTTTGTGGATGGAGTAACGAATTACAGTTCACAGAGATGAAAGTTAGAAAAGCCAAGCAAAAGTTTGTTGAAGTACTTTCCAAGGGAGGAATAGATAGGTGGAGACTAGTGGCAATCTTTTTTCCCTGTTTGTAGCTTATATCCCTGAGGTATGAGGGGTGTTGACTGGCGATTAGCTGTAATGATCATGATTGGCATTTATTTATTTTTATTTATTTGACAGAGTTATAGACACTGAGAGAGAGAAAGGTATTCCTTCTGTTGGTTCACCACCTAAATGGCCACTGCAGCCAGCGCTGCACCAATCCAAAGCCAGGAGCCAGGTGCTTCCTCCTGGTCTCCCATGCGCGGCCCAAGCACTTAGACCATCCACCACTGCCTTCCGGGGCCACGGCAGAGAGCTGGACTGGAAGAGGAGCAGCGGGGACTAGAACACAGTACCCATATGGGATGCTGGCACCGCAGGTGGAGGATTAACCAAGTGAGCCACAGCGCCAGCCCATGATTGGCATTTATGACTGACATCTAGGTCCTGCAAACCTTCAGGTTCTCTGTGCATGCAGCTATAGACTAGACTTTTCTAGCTGGGCCGAACTCCTACTTTATCATGATACTTTAACCACAAGTTAACCACAAAGCGCTTGGTTTTGGATGGGTCCCTGCAGACAACAGGGTGCCTATTACCTCCCCTGGCAGATGGCTTGGGGGCCCTTCCCCGGTTACACATGGCCTAATTATCTACCTGACAGAAGAACCACAGGTCTATACCTATATGTTGACGAATGCCTTCAGGGCAGCAACTTGGCCTTGTTCAATGCTGTATGCTGCATATATGATTTTGCATACATCACATTTTTACTGAATATTTTTAAAGATTTATTCCTTTATTTGAAAGACAAACAGAGAGGGGAAGAGACAGGCACACATGCACACAGATATCTATCTTCCATCCGTTGTTTCATCCTGCTAACAGCTGCAACATTTAGTGAGTGACTGGAGAGTTTTAGCATGTATGTGGATTAGGGGCAGAGGGAAATTTTATTAAGTTATTCAGCGATCAATTCACTTAAGCCTTTCTGTGCAATATTAATATCACTTCAGGACCCATTTCCAATTACCTGCTCATTTGGCACTGTGTCTCATCTATACATTTAGCAGACTGTATAAACTTGATAAGAACTATTTGGAGACGATCCAGACCACCAGTAAAGAAAAAACAATGGACAATTATATTTCAGTATGTCTACAATAGTTTCTTTATGAGAGCTCCAGTTGTAAATACAGAATCCTGACCTTTACCCACTCACCTGTGTTTCTCTACAGTTCAACATTTCTCTACCCTGGAGCAATAGATTCCAATTATTTGCTCAACTTCCTGAAAGTTTAATAATTTTATATTGGGATATGAACATGAAGGAAAATGGTATGTCACACGATCATCAAACACCTTCTTAGATGGCCAAAGAAATATGAGACATCAGGTTTACACTAACGTTGTGGTAAGACTGCATGGTCTAGGCCTGAGCTGTGGTGTGAAGGGTTAAACCATCACCTGCAATGCAGGAATCCTCTATGGGTGCTGAGTAGAGTGCTGTCTGCCCTGCTTCCAATACTGCTCCCTGCTAACATGCCCAAGTCCTTGGGACCCTGCACCCATGTAGGAGACCCAGAAGAAGCTCTTGTCTCCTGGCTTGGTCCTGACCCAGCCCTGGAGATTGTGGCCTTTTGGAGAGTGAACCAGTGGATGGAAGATCATTCTCAATTTTTTTCTCACTCTCTCTTTGTGAATCCACCTTACAAATAAATCAATCTTGTTTTAAAAAAGACTACATTGTCATGGATTTTTTATTACTGTTACTTCACTTCTGCAACTAAAATATGCTCTTAGGGATTTTATATTATCATGAAATTTTGATACATACCATTTGGAACTTCAAGAACAAGTATAATATTTTTTATTTGTATATTTTTACTAAACATGCAATAGGAATCATATTTAATTTTCAAGTAAGTCAAAATTAGTTTTAAGTGTGGATTGAATTTAACTGGATAACATTTATGCCTAAACATCACATTATTTTCACTACATTATTTTAAAATGTTTTTCACCCGGCACACCAGGTTCCAGTCCTGGTCGGGGCGCCAGATTCTGTCCTGGATGCCCCTCTTCCAGGCCAGTTCTTTACTGTGGCCAGGGAGTGCAGTGGAGGATGGCCCAAGTGCCTGGGCCCTGCACCCCATGGGAGACCAGAAGAAGCACCTGGCTCCTGCCTTTGGATCAGCGTGATGCGCCGGCCGCAGCGCGGTGGTCACGGCGGACATTGGAGGGTGAACCAATGGCAAAGGAAGACCTTTCTCTCTGTCTCTCTCTCTTACTGTCCACTCTGCCTGTCAAAAAAAAAAAAATGTATATGTGGAGATTGTCAGTGTAGTGTAGCAGGTAAAGCGGTTTCAAGTCCTGACTGCTTCACTTCCGATCCAGATCTCTGCTATGGCCTGGGAAAGCAGCCAAGAATGGTCCAAGTGGAGAGACCTAGAAGTTCCTGGCTCCTGGCTTCAGATTGGCCCGGATCAGCCCATTGCAGCCATCTGGATAGAAGACCTGTCTGTCTCTCACTCTGCCTCTGCCTCTCTGTAATTCTGCCTTTGAAATAAATAAATAAATCTGAAAAAAAAAAAAGAGATTTGTTCCTTTTATGTACAAAACTAAATATTATATATCTAATTTGATCTTTGAGTTACAAACTTCAATAAGATTATATTTAAAAATACAAGTACATATAAAACAGAGAGCAATGCTAGGTTTCCAACCTGAACTTCAGACAAGTAATTTTCAATTGCTTTCTCTGATTTCAATCTGCAAAATCACTAATCAAATAAAGACTACATATATTAAATGTTTGTCTTCAGTATTCAAGGGATGAAGATGTTTCCACTCAAATTGTAAAACACCAGCTTTCTGTGATGTCTCGAGATTATTCCGTGAATCACCAACTAAGGATATTGAAGCTTCCAAAACTCAATACACAGAAAGCTTTGATGTCTCTAGCCTCTTAGAAGCACCATGGTCCTCTAACGTCATTATTGGTAGACTATTATGCCCATTCGCTAATGAGAAGTTACTGATGTTGTATTCCCTATCATACCTCCCACTTCCCCCCACCCACCCACAGACATTCACATCCAGTGGAAAAGCCATCAGACAGAATTATTCAACCACTTCTGCCTTGCAAACATATCTGCACCATTTATTCTCTAGTGGAAGGAGACACAGCTTCTAAGTCAGTCTGCTATTTTCAACAATCTCAACTTCATTTCTCTGAAAACAGGATTCTGTAACCTACAGGTGATGGTAACCCAGCCTCTAAAGTTAATATCTTGTAGCTGAATTTCATTTCTTTTCCCAATGAAACTAGATGTCAAAATGGTTAAGACCAAGAAAAAGTCTTATAGTGCTTTTTAGGGGGAAAGAAACTTATTGTAGTTGATCTAGTTTTTTTTTTTTTTTTCCCACCAGAAATGAAATGCTAAAGGCAACTAGATATTGAGAATTAAACCATCCACTTATTTAAATGGCAAAGTGCAAGGCCAGTATATGGATAAGCTATTATGTAAAGCAAAGGATAATTTTTTTCCTTGAAATATTGAGGCATTGCACATAGAAAAATATACCATTTAAAACATTTAACTTTTGAGGGTTCTAAAATAGTCTTTGTAAATCTTATTTTAGATCCTTATAATAGATTCTTAGATATTATCTTTTAATTCTTTAATCACAAAGTGATACAAATAGCCTGCTGAAAGTAATGAAATGCTGTCTCATAGAATAAATCAAGGATAATCTAATCGTTGTCCCTGTATATTAGTCCTATGAGTCTAATATTGATCGTTGCTATTGTATATGTTAAGATCTGTTTTCAGAAATAGTGTCTCCTGGAATTAGTTATTGGTACTAAGGGATCAAATTAAATATACTGAGTAGGAAAAAAATCAAAATATGAATACCCCCGTAACTACAAAATGTCAAATATTTACATTAACAATTTATGGCAATAATAAAATTGAGGAATTGGCTCAAGTGCTACCTCCTGAGAAAGGATTCCCATGATCACCTTATTTTATCTGGGAGCTCACTAAACACCCTCCCTGTTCCCTTCACTGTGCAATTTCCTCTTTTGGTTACTAATTCTATACACATACCTAATCTGCTTGCTCGCTTGCTCACTCTCTCTCTCTTCTCCTCCTGTTGCTGCTTTGATCCAAAATACATACACTTTGACAAATAATACTATACCCCTCCAAGAGTAAATCACTTCAATTTTTTCTTCCACGAACTTCTTCAGGGCTAACTTCTAATCTCTTTGTCTTCTCCTTGTTATAATCAAACAATCCTTTAATTCTGCTTTCTAGGTAGCTTGACGCACTATTACCAATGATTTTCTCATAAGAAACAAAATCCCCAATACTCAAAATATATCAAAGCAGTATTCAAGTTTACACATATTTTTACAATTTGAAACAAACTAAAAACAAATACAATCTGGAGACTTTCAACAAAACTCTGTGCTCTGTCAGAGGATTCCTGATATGAATTACTTTTATAGGTTCAATTTCGAGAAACATGGAGTTTTACAGATTGAAATGTCTTTTCATCCAGGAATACTATGTGATCCCTAATTGCTTTATCTTGTTTTAATTATATGGTTTTATTAATGTAGATAGTCCGCTTCCCTGGGTAAGTTTATTTTCAGGCATGAACTTTCACATGAAGCATGAAATATCTTTTTGTGAATTTTGGTAATATACAGACATAAAAAATATAATTTGTCTTTTATCTAAGAAGCCTGACCTCCAGTGAAAACACTACGTACAATGTTTCAGGTCTCACCACCAACAGTTAAGTTTTGTGTGGCGGTTTTCTGAAAATTACAGGACCTAGCCACAAAAAACACAATGTGCACAGTCAAGAAAATTGCAAAAAAGAACTGAGCTCCGTATGCAGTCCACCCAGGATGTTTCCTATGTATTCCTAGCCCAGAAGCCTACCTTCCACGTTCTGCTTAATGGGGACTCACTTCCCAGATATGGCCAGCAACTGCTCCTTATTGGAAGTCTCGATAGCCTTTGGTTCTAAGGCTCACTGGCAGGGAGACGAGTCTCCTTATTTGCATGTCACCCACCTGACCATCATCCAATGCTGGGAATATGAGGGAGCCAGTGCATCTTTCTGCGTTTTGTTTGCATATTGCAGTAACTTGAAAAGGCTCAATTTTTGCTTTCAGTTTGGCTCCTTGTCCTAACTGACCTCCTCAACACCTGACTGCTCAAGAGCATCCAACATTTTAACAGATATTTTAAAGTTTTCTTTAAATTTTACCTTTTAGAAAGACACTTTACTACCCTGAGATAATAACTATATATATTTTATTATATATACATATATATATAATTTTTTTTTCTCCAACATACTCAAATGTGTTAGCACCTGTAATACAAAGCTGAGTAATAACTGTGGTTGGTAATTCTATGTAAATCCTGACTTTAACATAAACATCTGTTATTTGTTCACTGCTAGTATTTCACTTATATCTTTGATAGATACACTCTTTAAAAGGTTATGTGTCTTCCATATATCAATTTCTAACACTATTTACAGCTTATGAAGAGCTGTTATATAACTCCTATCCATGTATAATACTTTTTTCATCAACTGGTAGAAAAGTAAATTCACTGTACTATTTGATCAACAAATAAATTGTACATTCTTTCAGAAACTCAAATAGGTGACTTTATAAAGTGATCCTGAATAGAAAATTATAACAAATCATAAATTCCACCACCACAAGCTAGTGAAAAAGCAGTGATTTTTGAGAGAATCATTGGACTTTAAATTTAACAAAGCATTCAAGCCATAAGGCATGTAATAAAAAGAGTTACAACAATGAGACGAAATCAGCAGGCAGTTTAATGGCTAATATAGCAAATAAAATAAATACTACATTAATGCTGTGACATATACATATGCATGTGTCAAGCAACACATTTTTTATTTAGACTACATGAATGTTTTTATTAAACACTGAAAGTTTGTTGTGGAGAGCTAAATATAATCTATTAAACTCAGATACATGTTTTACAGCTTAAGTTTCCTGTAATTCTTTTAAACCCATCAGAATAAAATTGAAACCTTTCAAAAATAATAAAATAAGAGATGAAAAATTAAACTGAATATGAGTTTTCAACTGTGCAATGGAAACTGTCAGTCTTTTAATCGAAGCTTTTGTTTTCATTACTACTTTGGGAACTAAAACAAAATCCACAGAGTATTTCAGAGAATATTTTTCAGTAAGTGATGACACTGTCTTGTTATGAGATTCATCACAAGAAGCTCATTTAGCCAGGATCTAAGAAATAGAAGGGATCTCAGAAACCAAGTAATTCAATTTGCCTCCCCTACCCCACATTTTTTATTCTATGATATCTATGGTAGCAATCATTCAGCATTCATTCTAATGCCCCTAAGCAGGACAAACTCACTGCCTACTATGCCTTGGCTCCCTAAAAGCATAAAACTTGGAGGTGGCTGAAGACACATATAGTAATAAGATTTTAAGTCTTTCTATAGCCATACAACAGTTGTATATCATGAAGCTACAACCTCCAGACAACCAACACAAAATTGCCAAAATCAGGAAACGTCTAACATTGCAAATGTAATAACCAGGTGAAGCCTGCTATGGCCCACAGCAGCTGGACAGATGTCCTAAGCCCGACTTCTTCCCATACCTCCCTCCACCCTCTCAAATTCATATAAGCACATTTCCTTGGCAAATCCCTCCTTTATTTAAGACTCCAGTAGCCAAATAGCCCAGGGAGATGTCCTCATGAGCCTACCAGACTCTGCATAATACAGGCACACTGTTTCCGTAGTGAAACAGAGCCTAGTTACAATCTACTATATTTATTAAAGACAACAAACCTCGGCATCTCTTTTATATCTCCATAAAGTATTGGCTCCTGTGATGTTCTTACTCACAATCCAGACAACATTGTTATTTTAAAATGTCCGAATATCTACTGTCCTACAAATCATATCCTTCCTTTTAGGCCATCCATCCTATCAGGGGTGGGGAGACTTTCTCCTGCCAAGGCACTTTTGGCTGTAACATCATCCACAGACTGTATACATTATTAACTTAAAAAATCGCCTGCTAGGGCCACCATTGTGACATAGCTGATAAAGCTGCTGCCTGTGGCACCTGCATCCCATATGGGAACCCATGTAGGTCCCGACTGCTCCACTTCCCATCCAGCTCCCTGCTAATGTGCCTGGGAGAGCAGCAGAACACGGCCCAAGTCCTTGGGCCCCTGCACCCACGTAGGAGACCCAGACAAACTCCTGGCTTTGGATTGGCCCGGCTCTGGCCATTGCAGTCATCTGGGGAGTGAACCAGTAGAAGGCAGGTCGGTCAGTCTCTCTCTCCCTCTCTGTCTCTCTCTGTGTTCTGTCTTGCTGATGTAACAGACTGAAGAATAACCAGGTTAAACAAGTGATGAAAGTGACAGCACAGACAAGAGGTTGGAATGGAAGCAGGCAGCTTTCATTCTCTCTCTTATGGGGTGCTATAATTAATCAAACTCCTGTTCACTGTAGAGTAGTGCTCAGGTTCCAAACCCAAACTGTTCCACTTAATAGCCCCTGTATTATCATCATTCTCTCTCTTACATCTATGGAATAGAGGAAGCAACAAAGTTCAAGAAGATAAGTTTATCAAATAATTCACTGAGCTTCATGTTAGGTTTCAAAATTATACACAGGAAATATGAGTATGGACCACTTAAGTTTCAAAATGGTAGACATTTTTGCTTATACGAAAGCCCTACAAAGGGCCAAAACTGAGAACTTCTCACCAACATCTTTGCCATTCTATCCAACCACCTAGCCAAAGCACAGAGCTTTACTTTGTGCCCAATAACACATCCCCTGAGAAGTCATCTTGTTTCCACTGTTATTTGCCACACTATGTGAAAATTCCTTAACCTGCAAATGATTTACCACAGGATGCTTCTCAGTGACACTTTAATGTGTTGCTCTTATTCACGTTTCTTCAGAACACACGACATGCAACATTACAGATGGGTCAAGGATGTAGGAATTGGAATGAAACAAAAACAAGTTACATGAGAAGTAGACAGAACTGATATGTACTTCTCTGCAGGCAGACTTTTCACTGTGTGCCTGCTTCAGCCAGCAGGCATCCACAGGTGTGGGCTGGCAGGGACCATCAGCTGACAAATCATGAAGAGTCAGCCATATCACAGTAATTGCCATGGAAGGATAAATTAGCCTAAGTGCCACTTGCAAGCAAAGGTCTGTTGGAAAGCTCCCTTGCTCTCATTCTGGATCTGATGTGCCAATTAAGTTGCCCTTGTCCTAGGAAGAAAAGGGTTTAAAATAACAGAGAACTCTTTTTGCAAGAAAGGAGAATGGTAAAAACAAATCTTTCTCTGAATAATGATAATACCTGCTCTAATCCCTGTTGCCATCTCAGCTTCTAACATTTTCTAGAATCATCACATTTCCATTCGAACAAGAACTATAGACTGTTTTAAAAAATGTTTAAATGCCCAGAACAGAATATTTATGAGGTAGATATTCAAGCCACGAGTTATATAAATGCACTCTCTGTTCTGTATTTCAAAAGAAGGTAACTTCACAAAGCAATTCAGTGTCTCAGGCACTACTCATACACATATCACTTGATTTGCCATAACTACAAAATTTAGAGAAAACATTTTTAAACTTTTTCATTATTTATTTTAAGTTGACAGAGATTTTCCAAGCTAGTAAACACAAAATGCCCCCAACGGCCAGTGCTGGGACAGGTTAACGTAAGGAAACTAGAATGCAAACTGCTTCTTGCATATGGGCGGCAGGAACCTAAGAAATTGAATCCTGTGACTCCATTCTGGTCTCCCACATGCATAGCAGGGACCCAAGCACTTGGACCATCTCCTACTTTCCCAGGTACATTAACAGGGGGCTGGGTCAGAAGTAGAATAGTGAAGACTCTAACTGGCATACATATGTGATGCGATTGCAGGCAGTGGTTTAACCAACTATACCACAATGTCAGCCCTGAAGGAGCAGGATTTCGAACACACTCTTATTCTAAATATCAGGACTTTTTTGCTGACTGTTATAACCTTAGATTTCTGCAACAGTCATGTTTTCAAATAGCTTTTTTACTTTTATAAGATGACCAGAGCAAATGTAGACATAGATGTGCTTCAATATGATGCTGGAAAAATCTTAATGGAAAATAAATCATTCAATCCCATGCTAAGAATATATGTCATGGGTCAGAATTGTGACAAAGTGAGTAAAGCTGCTACCTGCAGTGCCAACATCCCATATGGGCATCAGTTTGATTCCCAGCTGCTTCACTTCTAATCCAGCTCTGTGCTATGGCCTGGGAAAGCAGTGGGAGATGGCCCAAGTGCTTGGGCTCCTGACCAACATCAGAGACCCAGAAGAAACTCCTGCCTACTGGCTTCTTTTGGCCCAGTTCTGACTATTGCAGCCATTTGGGAAGTGAAGCAGTGGATGAAGACCTTGCTCTCTCTCTGTTACTCCACCTTTCAAATAAAACATTAAAATCTTTAAAAAATAAAAATACACAATACATGTCCTGGTGTGAACAGAAAGAAAGGCACGTTTAATTATACTACTCTGACTTTGTAAAGAAGTTAACTAAGTTAATACTCAATAGATAAAAACTAGCTACAAGTACTGCATACATATTCTCTCATTAATCCTTATAACACTTTGAGGGGTTAGGAGATATCAACCATGACCTAAGGTAAGAACCACAGGGACCTGAGGGGTTAAATAATGACTCCACCACCATGTAGTAAATAGTAGAGCTTAGAATCGAACATCCAGGAGCTCTGGGGAATTTGTGCCTGAAACGCAATATTACTCCTATCTATTCTGCCTGTTTTTGTTTCCCAAACTTATCTTTTGGTTCTCTATTTGATACCTTATCTATCATTGTACACTGGATATAAGCAAGATGGTAGAGTAGGGAGGGAGCTTATTGCTCTAGCCCAGGAGATGATAGTTTAAAAAAAAAGTGGAGATAGTGTAGTCTCAGGGAAGAGTTAGGGAAAAAATGGTAAAGGAAACTCTACCAAAATTAGAGGACACGGTGGACCTACGTGGAGGGCACGGGTGCCCATGGCTCAGGACTCCAGCAGCCGAGGGCCTATGCACCAACACTGGAAAGTGAGGTGAGAAGAGACTGCAGTAGCCCTAGCACTACTGAAAAGGCAGCAGGACCCCCCATGGGGCAAAGTGCACCAGCCAAACTAGAGGAGAGGAAAAAAAAAAAAGGATGGGACAGACATGTTTCTCTCTTTCTGATCATTCTACAAAAGTGTACTGTGATAAGCATGAGTACATAATATCTCCAGTTGCATTTAGAGCAAAAGATGATGAAATTAGTAAATACCCAATGAAACCAGTGAGACTTTGCAGGACACAAAGGCAGTAATGGGAGCCGTTGGCTTGAGCGTATAAACCGATTTTCTATTAAAAGTTAAGAGTTATTTGTACTTCTTACAGATGAGTATTTTTACCCCTACCCCTCTGATTAGTCATGATTATTAATTTAATACTACTTGTTGGCTGGTGCCACAGCTCACTAGGCTAATCCTCTGCCTGCAGCACTGGCACACCGGGTTCTATTCCTGGTTGGGGCGCCGGATTCTGTCCTGGTTGCTCCTCTTCCAGTTCAGCTCTCTGCTGTGGCCGGGGAAGGCAGTGGAGGATGGTCCAAGTGTTTAGACCTGCACCTGCATGGGAGACCGGGATAAGCACCTGGCTCCTGGCTTCGGATCAGCACCGGACACAGTGCGCCAGCCATAGCGGCCATTGTGGGGTGAACCAACGGTAAGGAAGACCTTTCTCTCTGTCTTTCTCTCTCTCTCTCACTGTCTAACTCTGCCTGTCATAAAAAAAAAAATACTACTTGTTTTGGAAACTAGCAACATCTTATACTAAAGGCATTTTAACTGTCTCCATTTTCTTTCATCAAATTAAATAGCAATGTGCTTGGAAGGATGAGAATTTTATGCTAAAACAAGATATTCAACAATAATGCAAACAAAATTAAGATTAAACCATCCTATTTCACACAATATTTGAAAACTTTTTGATGGCATCTGAAAAAAAATGTGAACCATTATTCTTCTGCTAAGATATCACAGGTAGATCATGTGGCAGAAGCAGCCTGCACCTGTTTCCAGAACCAGCTGTTCCTGCTAAAATTAATGTCTGCAGAACCTTGGCTGGCAGTGGATGATGGCGCCATTAATCAAAACTGGACAAGTTTACTGAGGTTTCAAGGTTTTATACAATTGTAATTTTTTCATCAAGAATTCCTTGAGAATATAAGTGGAAGAAAAGACTGAGATAAAGATGGAAGACAAAACAAAGCCAATCTTTTGTAACATGGCCTCAATTCATTTGATACTTTTTTTACTTTAAGAAGAGTATATTTCTTTCTTAGGCACAGAGTTTCTTCCATGTGCTGCTAGCAACTATAAAAACAAATTAAAAAAGAACTCATCAACAAAAATTTAACAGGAAATCAAGACAACCTCAAACACACACTTTTATTCATGATCCAAAAAATATATTTCCTCACTTGATGTCAGCTTAAATTACTGTTTCATGCAATTAGAAAACAGAAAAGTATAATACTACATTTGTTCTGCTTCCAGCCAATACAGAAAAACAGAGACAAGCTGTATCTCCTTTTCTGAAATAATTTTTAAAAATTATAAAAACCCTGTAAGAAGTAGTCAGGCACCTATGAGGGATGGCCAACAAATGTGAGAATTTCAATTGCTGTGTCTCACTCTCCAGAGACAGAAGTAAACATCAAAGATAATCTCCATGATCTTAAGAAATCCATGGGGTTTGTCTAACCTAAGTGAAAGTTTTCCAGGTTAAAAAATTCTTAAAAACGAAAAAATCCTAGAAAATACAAACTAATACACAGTGACAGAAACTACACCAGTGGATGCTTTGGGAAGTGGTGTAGAAAGAGATGGGAAGCAGGGTGCCAAGGGACACTTCACAACTTTTAGAGGAATGGATGTATTCATTGTCTTTATTATGATATGGTATGGAAGACTGTACATATATCAAGCATATTAAATTACACATCCTAAGTATGTGCAGTATATTATATATTGATTATGCCTTACAAATCTTATTTTTAAAAAGAGTTTGATTGTTTTCTAAGATGCAAAATTATCAAATGAGCTTTTCAGAGCCCTGGCCTAAATTTGTTTAAGAGAAGAATTTCAAAGCCATAGGAAAACAGATTCACGAAAGAGACAATGCTTGACAACAGTCAGACTTTTTTCTTAGTACCCAACAACTTTTCTGTTGTGTACTGAATCTCAAACTCTACCCTGGTACCTTAAATAGCTCTGAAATCACATGTTAACATCCAGCATGTTTGTGGTTGGCACTGTGGTGCAATGGGTTAAGCCACCACTTGCCATGCAGCTCAAGTCCTAACTACTGTACTTCCAATTCAGCTTCCTATAAATGCATCTGAGAAGGACATGGAAAATGGCCCAGTTGCTGGGGCCCCTGCCACTGATATGGTAGACCCAGGACGGAGTTCCTGGATCCTGGATTCAGCCTGGCACAGTCCTAGCTGTTGTGGTCACCTTCCTATTCCTGTCCCAAGGCAACTGCTGATCTAACTTCTGACACTATAGATTAGTTCGCATGTTCTAGGATTTTTAAAATAGGATCATACTTTCTGTACTTGTTCTCTCTTGTTTCCTTCATTTAGAAGCATTATTTAAATTTACATATATATATATATATATTCCATGTATCATTCTTTCTGTTGCAAATGGAAGATCTTTCTCAGTGTCAGTGTTTCACTTTCTCTCTCAGACACACACTCTTGCTCTCTTTCTCTGTCATGCTGACGTTTGAATAAACAAATAAATCTTTAAAAAAGGAACACAGTATGCTCACATTCAGCAATTGTTCCCTCTTGATTATGAGCAATTTCAAGAACAGTGTCTGGCAAACTGTGCATTTTTCACAACGAGCTGTGGAATGAGTGAGTGAATACAAGAAAAAAGGTATGTGTCTGTACCTCTGTGACACATAAAATATGTGCATGATTATCTAGGAGAATTAATATTTTGGAACCAAAACAATAACAATTCAGTGATTTCTACATGCTTACTTTGACTTATGTACAAGTTTAAACATCTCAGTACTAATTCCTGAAACCACCATATTGAGACTCTTATTTTATTGTCTCAAAAGAAAAAATTTGCTACTGATGAACAACAGCTGATATTTTGCTCTCTCACATTTAGAATTTTCTTTGGAGTGCTTGATGTCAGTAAAAATCATTTTAATAAAGATATTAATTTAATGCTAATTTGCTTGAAAATTATATTGTGTATCTCTTATAAATGGAGCCCTATCTACTAATTTTTCCATTCATATGTATCCCCAGCTATTGGGACAAAACCAAGCCATTACCTAAAAATTAAAGTGGATGTCCTTTTAAATAATAAAAATGGAGAAGTAAAAAGAATACATCCTATATGTTTTTAATGATTCTTTAAATCTCAAATGAAATTCTCAGGACCAGATATATTTCAAACTTGTAGTAGTAGTACTAGCAGTTATTGTTGTAACAATGAGTAGTAGTAAAGGGTCCATTAGGCACAAAACAGAAATATTTAGAATAATCACGAATGTCATGCTACAAATCTCAATTTATGTTGTCTTATTTTTTCTTGCTTATTTTAGTGTCCATGTAAAATAAAAGCCTATCTCTCTTTTCTTGTACTCCAAAGTACACTAATGGACCCTATGGATGTACCTGGTAGAGTTATATAAAAAAAGAAAAACTTGCTTTTATTTCCCAATACAGTTATGCTTAATTAAGACAATAACTAAACTCCACAAATCCCTAAGAAAACTTATTTGAAAATGCTCTGTCAGAAATATCAACTAACTCTCTTAAATTTTTTTACTATATTTTTTTGATTACAGTTAATTAGTTGTATTATGGTAATGTTTTTTCAAAGCAACTGATGTTACCTTGATGACTGTTACAGCTGAAAGTATATGTCACTAATTTAAAATATGATGTTCCTCATACATGTATTTCAAAGTAATATAAAAATGATGATAAATATACTGGTATTTCACTAAACTGGTTTTAACATAACCAGATAATGACAGGTAAAAATTTTTATTTCAGGCTCATAGTTTTCAAAATAGAAATATTAGTAAAATTTTTGACTTAAATATTTCTTAACCAAAAGCTTCAAGTAATCATTTAATATATTGACTTTGAATAAATATATATTTTTATTAATCAAGACAAAATTTGCAAATTATCTGTAAAAAGTCAAAATCTCAGATGCATTTTTCTCTCAGGTATATTGTAAGAATTCATATCAATGGGATTAACTGAATAGTAACAATGTAAAAAAAGTTTTAATTGTAAGGATAGATACTTAAACACATAGCTAGGGTATGCAACCTAGGGTAACTGGATCTCATTGTCCTGGAACTAAGTCATTTTCCAATATTTTTCTGTTCAAAAACACCTGTTTTTCTCAGTGTGGTACTATCATTTCATTATTTTCAGTTAAAATCAATAGACACTTAAAGTATCTATTTCCAGTCTTTTCAAATAAGCATTTTAAAATTACATTGTCCACTATTTTTATTATTGTTTTTCTTTCTCTCTTCTCAGCTAGTCTACAATAATCTGCCCACTGATGACAAGCCTACATTTAATAACTTCAGATCTTCCTCCTCCCCCAAAGTAGTGATTTTGTCCTGCAATTGCCTTTTTCTCTCCTGTCATATCTTCTGTGACATGATCCATCAAGTCCTTCCTCAGGTCATCTCTGCTGATGGCTCCTCTTCAGCAGAAGTAAAACTCTTCTTTGAGATCATGTTTGTATGTAAAACACACATACACACACACACAGACCTTCACATATGAAATCCGACATGCGTTGGTTGATATCCAGCTTTTCTGCTTGAATATACTGTCTACTTATGAAAACATATGCATAGAGCCATGGTTTTACTAATTAACCCTCAGAGCAAAATACACCAGAGAGAAGCATATGATCTTAAGAATTCTACAGAAACTGGAGAGCAGTCCTGAATCTAGGATTAGAAGTGTTACATTTAGAAACAATTTGTTCATTTCATGCTTGTTTCTGCACCACTGGGCTGCTAAAAGAAGAATGTAGCTATTTCTCAGTTCTCTAACTCAATGTGATTATTTAGGTCTCTTCCATTCTCCTGCTACCATTTCTACTAAAAGATAAGAGAAGACATTAAATGGACTGAAAAACAAATGCCAAGTCAAATTCCTGGTGCAAAAGCATTGGTGACCAATAGGTGAAACTAATGCCCAAGTTGAAAATTAATTTGGATTTCACTTATCAATGCCTTTCCAGAGATAGTTTACAATGAAAGTTGACTGTACCTGTCTCCTGTTTACTTCAGTGACCTTTGCAATTAAGGAAATTCTTCCACAGACTTCCTTGAAGAGTGCATTTCTTTTGCATTTCTTCTCCTTAACACTACAAATGCTATAAAATTTTAAAACTTTAGTTACTAGTATATTTTGTCCACATGGATCAGAAAGAAAATCTAAAAAGCTACTCACACATTGCACTCATTCCTCTACATTTTCTTCCTATTCACAGGGACATTTCCTAGTGTTCAACTTAAATTATTAATTACTTTAAGAATCTTAATTCAGGGGTGTGCACAAATTTAGAAACAAAAATTAGAGTGAAATTCAACTTGCAGTTTCACTGCCCCACTGCTTTGCCTTTATATTGGAAGGATGCTTGGAAACCTCCTTCATTTGATAAATTATAGCTACTTCATAATTTATAACAATTTAATAGAATTATATTTCTTATTAGGAATATCTGTCTAGGAATCAAAGTGATCTGATGAGTTATTTTAGGAAGTATTCATTTGACCTGAAATACAAGTCATTGACACTTTTTAAGGTGAATTTTACAGTTTATCTGAGGCACTATTTAATGTTAATTATTTTTAAGTACTGTTGTTTCACTTATTAAATTACTCCTAGTTAATAAAAGCTGTCTTTCTATAAAGTCATTACAACGCCATTTGAAAACTATTCCCCTTCCCCAAGTTGTAACGAATGCATATACATTGGTTTACAGATGGAGCAAATTTTAACTAAGTACTTAGATATAAAGGAACATAACCAGTAAGTACTGGTGAGAATGCAATGCATATAGGAGCCCTACATAATCTTTATTTTAATGATTCATCTGGAAATATTTGTGTCTGTATCTACAATATGTAAATGTGCATGCATGTACAGCAAGATCTAGCAATTCTTACACTTACCAAAATACTCACAGATCCATAAAATATTCAAAGCAGCAATAGTCCTCATAAAAAAAAAAAAAACATGGAAATGAATAAAACATCCATCAAGAGTGTAATGTGATATAAATTGTTGTATATATATATATAAGTGAAATCTTATAATTTGATAAGAAATTAATAAAATATATGTAATGTGAAATATCTACATGCTTTACAATTATGTTAAGTGAAAGAAAATGGAGAGAAAAATACACTTATAGTTAAAAATGAGAACATGGAGGCCATGTTTTCAGTATTGACAAACTAGCTTGTTTTAGGCTCTTCTTTCACAAATAATAATTGTGAACCTAGTTAAGAAATAAGTGTAGGCCGGCGCCGTGGCTCAACAGGCTAATCCTCTGCCTTGCGACGCCAGCACATTGGGTTCTAGTCCCGGTCGGGGCGCCGGATTCTGTCCCGGGTGCCCCTCTTCCAGGCCAGCCCTCTGCTGTGGCCCGGGAGTGCAGTGGAGGATGGCCCAAGTGCTTGGGCCCTGCACCCCATGGGAGACCAGGAAAAAGCACCTAGCACCTGGCTCCTGCCATGGGATGAGCGTGCTGCGCCGGCTGCAGTGCGCCGGCCACGGCAGCCACTGGAGGGTGAACCAACGGCAAAAGAAGACCTTTCTCTCTGTCTCTCTCACTGTCCACTCTGCCTGTCAAAAAATAAATAAATAAATAAATAAATAAATAAAATAAATAAGTGTAGTATAATAATCAGTAACAAGAAAAACTTTGAAATGATATAAATGCATGGAAAATCAACAACTGGTTCTGAACCACCAATAGATTGAACAACAAGAAATAAATTTTAAAGCTTTTTGAGAGATATGAAAATTAAAATAGAGCAGCATATTAAAACCTATGGGAGCTATGAAAGGCAGTACAATGAAGGACGTTTATAAGTCAGCAAACAAAGAAATACCTAATCCCACATCAATAAGCATCCAAAATGAACAACTTACTACTACATCTGAAGAAACTGGAAGATAAAAAACTAATTTAACCCCAAATTAGTATAATGAAATAATTAATAAGTATTAAATAAGACATAAATGAATTAGAAACAAAAAAACTAAATACTAAACATCTTCCAAATGAAGATCTGGTTGTTTAAAAATATAAACAAAACTGACACTTCCTTAGCTAGAATAAGAAAAAAGATGATTGAAACAAGATTCAAATATGTGAAATCACAGATTAAAAGGGAGACATATTATACAAAGGATTGTTAGAGATCAATATGAACTCTTTTATCTCAACACATTTGGTAATCCAGAAGAAGGACAAATTCCTGGAAACACACAGCTTAACACCAGTGAATCATGATGAAACAGGAAATCTAGCCAGACAAGCAAAAGTAATAAGATTGAATCAGAAATTAAAAATCTTCCAACAAAAAAAATCCCAGACTAGGTGGCTCCACTGTTGAATATTATCTTTTTTCCTCACTTTATTGTCATTGGAATAAATCCCACATTGTATGGAATTAATATCCCTGTTTTCAAAAATAATATAAATATATATATTGATATATAATAGTATACATCTGTATATGTATGTAGAATATCTACATAGAACATAATTATAGCAAAATGTTAAAGAACTGTTAAATTGTAACAAAACTTAAAAATACTTTGAGACACAAAGAAAAAAAGAAATGTCACACTGTACCCCATAAATATGTACACAATTGTTATATAAGTTTCGATTTTAGAAGAACCAATCAATTCAACAAATTTGCAGGATAGAAAAATCAGCATGCAAAAATCAGCAATGTAGTAGAAGAAGAAAAATCAAGAAAACAATCCCATTTACCAATGCTATCCCCAAATTAATCAAGGAATTTAACAAAAAAAGGTGAAAATCATTATTATCAATAATGAAAGTGTTTTCTCAGAGAATAACTGACGGCAGTTAGCAGTACTGTATAATGGTCAAAACAGAGGCTTGAGGAGTCAACTCGTGAAAAGTGTCAAATTGCAATTTGTGATATCTGCCTCCCTGATGCTTTTTATTGCCTGGAGCATATCCTGATTTACACCAAAAATTTTATAGTATAGACTTTGCAATTTTTGTACAGATGTACTATATATATATATACATATATATGTGTGTGTAGATATTTCATATACATATATGGCAACAATAGCAAAATTGAAGGGGCAAGACCAACAAAACCATGTGGTGCAAGGATACAGTATTAACACTAAGAAGATTAATAAATTGAGCATTTCTACTATAGTAACTATGGAAATCACCAACAATACCAAATTATAAGAGAAATAACCAAAAATGAAAAAGCAATCCTACAATGAAATACAATATTTACAGATACAATACTTAATAATGTACTACCATTTAAAATAAATAAGGAATTCATTCAACTCTATAGCATGAAAACAAAAAATCAATTCAATATGAGTAAAGAAACTGAACAGACATACTTCCAAAGAGGACATAGAGATGACCAGCAGGTGCATGAAGGTATATGAAAAGATGCTCGGCATCACCACTCATCAGGTAAATACAAATCTACACCACACTGAGTTAGTACTTCACATCTATTAAGACTATTAACATTCTGACTTTTTAAGAATATTTTATTATTTACTTATATGAAAGGTAGAATTACAGAGAAATAGACACACATGGAGAGAGAGAGAGAGAATGAATGAATATCTTGTTTACTGTCTGTTCCCCAAATGGCTGCAATGGCCAGGGCCTTGCCAGGCCATAACCTGGAGCTTGGAACTACACCCAAGCCCCCCATGTGGGTGGCAGAGGCCCAAACAGTTGGTGCTTTCTCAACCACATTATTAGGCAGTTGGATTGGCAGTGAAGCAGCCAGAACAGGAATAGGTACCCATATGGGATGCCAGCCTCCCAGGTGGCAACTTAACTCGCTACACAACAATGCTGGCCCAACTATACTGAGTGAACATGACTCACAATACCCATGATATGGCCCCATCCTAAGCGTCCATCAACTGATGAAATGATAAAGAACATGTGTTGTGTATGTGTGCGTGTGTGTAAACACCTCTGTATATGACAATTATTCAGCCTCATAAAAGACGACTCTGACAAATGTGACAACAGAACGAATCCACATGGCATTACGCTAAGGGAGAAAAGCTAACTACAGGGAGGTGAACATGGCATGAAGGAAGTGGAACTCACAGAAACAGAGCACAAGGGGGCTTATACAAAAAAGCATCGTCTGTTTGAAATTTGAAGTGATAGATATGTTAATTAAGATGCTGGTAATATTTCACAATGTGTATGTTATCAAAGCATGCACAACTCAAACCCACAATTTGTATTCATCAATTATGCTGCAAAAAAATAAAAGTGTTTTACATGACTGCACAGAAATTTTAGTTTTGAATTTCAGTCGTGATTTCTAGATCATTTTTACACTTGTCTTATGATGACTATATTATATAGATAGTATATATATTAACTGCAAGTAAATTTCCCAGTTACCAAAGTACTTTAGTAAAACTAGATTTGGTTTTTGAAAACATATACAAGAAATAGGAGGGTAAGAATATAAGAACATGTAGATTATTCCAAAACTAAACAATTCAAGAGGCACCAAATAATGTATTCTTTTTTTTTTTTTCTTTTTTGACAGGCAGAGTGGACAGTGAAAGAGAGAGAGAGACAATAAGAAAGGTCTTCCTTTACTGTTGGTTCACCCTCCAATGGCCACTGTGACCGGCACGCTATGGCCAGCGCACCGCACTGATCCGAAGCCAGGAGCCAGGTGCTTCCTCCTGGTCTCCCATGCGGGTTCAGGGCCCAAGCACTTGGGCCATCCTCCATTGCACTCCCGGGCCACAGCAGAGAGCTGGCCTGGAAGAGGGGCAACCGGGACAGAATCCGGCGCCCCAACCGGGACTAGAACCTGGTGTGCCGGCGCCGCAGGCGGAGGATTAGCCTGTTGAGCCGCTGCGCCGACCATATAATGTATTCTTAAAACACATGTTACTACTATTAATACTATAACTAGTACTCCAACAGTATTATCATTTTGTGTCTCTATGCGAGGGCAAACCGTTGAAATCTTTACGTAATATGTACTAAATTGATCTGTGTATAAAGACAATTGAAAATGAATCTTGATGTGAACAGAAGGGGAGAGGGAGCGGGAAAGGGGAGGGTAGGGGGAGGGAGAGAAGTTGTGGGGGGGGGAGCCATTGTAATCCATAAGCTGTTCTTTGGAAATTTATATTCTTTAAATAAAAGCTTTATATTAAAAAAAAAAAAAAAAAGAAGAAGACCTAAATGAAAGATCTCTGTGAGTGAGATCCCAGTGGAACGAATGGGGCCATCAAAGAAGGAGGTACCTTTCTCTGAAGGGAGGAGAGAACCTCCACTTTGACTATGACCCTGTCGGAATAAGATTGAAGTCAGCGAACCCTAAAGGCTTCCATAGCCTTGGCAACTCATGACTAGAGCCTAGGGAGATTACTGAGGCCATAAACAAGAGTGTCAAATTGTTAAATCAACTTCAGGAGTCACTGTGTACTTACGTCTCATGTGGGATCTCTCCTTAATGTGTTGTCCAATGTGAAGTAATGCTATAACTAGCACTGAAACAGTATTTTACACTTTGTGTTTCTGTGTGGGTGCAAACTGATGAAATCTTTACTTAGTATATACTGAATCAATCTTCTGTATATAGATAATTAAAAATGAAAAAAAAATCTTGGTGTTAAATTGGAAATTGCCTAGAAAATTAATCAATTTTTATAAAAAAATATATCATGTAGGATCTCTGTCCTTAATGTGCTATACATTGTGAATTAATACTATAACTAGTACTCCAACAGTATTTTTCACTTTGTGTTGCTATGTGAGGGCAAACTGTTGAAATCTTTACTTAATATATAGTAAACTGATCTTCTGTGTATAAAGAGAATTGAAAATGAATCTTGATGTGAAGCAAGGGGAGAGGGAGTGGGAAAGGGGAGGGTTGAAGGTGGGGGGGAAGTTATGGGAGGGAAGCCATTGTAATCTATAAGCTGTATTTTGGAAATTTATATTCTTTAAATAAAAGCGTTATAAAAAAAAAACATGTTACTGAATGTTTAGGAATTTGCTCATTAAATTATTGACTATTCAAGACTGTTAGACAACTCTGCTGTACTCTTTTGTTTAAAACAAAAATGAGGGGTCTTCCTCTCTAGAGCCCTCCTCCTGGCTGCTGTAACAGGAGGTTTCTGATTTCAATAAATCTTGCTTTGCTAAAAAATAAAATAAAATAAAATATTAAACGGGTAAGAACAGATACTACACTTGATCTTAGCCAGAAAGTCGAGAAGAGATATAAAATGAAATAAATACAAAGAAAGGTAAGAAGGAAATCATGTAGTTTGCATTCAGGGGAAGGGGTCTTTTTTTTTTTTTTTCTGCCAATGGTCATTTCGATATTTCTAGCATCATTTGTGGGCCACATAAAATTATCAACTTAAAAACACAGATTGTTGAATTTCATATCCTGCCTGTGTTCATAATGGCCTTCTGTGGCCCCAAGGCCTGATGTTCCCACCCTTCACAGACTCTGAAGCCATTGAGCATAGAGTATTCAATGGTGCTGAAATTAGAATTCCTGGGTCAGTGAAAAAATAAACTATTCAAATTAATGGCTACTACATAAGAGCATAATCTATTTAACTTCAAGTATTATTTTGTATCTGTTAATGTGTAAATTCCAGATCCAGGCATTCATGATCCTCCACAAAATGGACAGGTCCCTTATCCTCCAAACTTAGCTCCATACATGCACATTCTCTGCTTTAACCAAATCATTCTTTGTGACCTTCTGTACACCATGGCAGTTCCTTACATTTCGTGCACTTACACTGTTGCTGAATTCCTACTAAAATCTCTAGCTTTTCCTCTAGGTAATATGATCCTTTAATTCCTTAGCATTATTCTACACCATTATTTTTTTCATGATGACTCCTGATATCTATGGTAGAATGAGATCAAAAAATGTCCAACCCAAATTCTAGAAGCATTTTTGTAGCCACTGAGTCATATGTGCAGTGTATAAATTTAGTAATAATGGAAGTTTTCAGACTGTAAACCATGATTTTATGTTTTGTAAAATTTGATTTTCAAGACATTTTGGGCACTACATAATATTGTTATCAAATTTCTCCTCCGTCTATAAATAATTAAATATGTAAGTAGTATATAGTCTGCTCAAGACAGAAGCATTTTATATTCAATGTATTATTTAGCTTTGAGCTAGAAGAAGATCAGTCTGATTATATCTTCTCTGACCATCATCATCTCTTGGCTGAACTGTATCAGTGACTTCCTAACTAATCTTGCTTCCTGGCTTTCCACACTAATCCATCCTTCACATACCTATAGAATTAATTGTTTTAAAAATATATAAAATATGTAATTAAAACCCTGTGGTGCTTTTTCATCTCCTAGAAGATAGTTTCAAGTCACTGACATTGCCTATAAAATCTGTTACAGAATTCATTGTACCTACCGTTCCTCTAAAAGGTTTCCAGAATTCTGAAAGCACTGTTTCTCCAGGTTTCCTTACACTCAACCCTTCCTTCCCCAACCTCCACACCATCCCCTACACACTTAGATCATTCTCAGATTCTGGTCTCACTACCAAGCAGCCACTTTATTTTAATCATTTCTTCCTCTACACAAATACCCCAGACTCTTTACTGGCATCAACTCCTAACATGTCTGTACTGCAAGACTAAGGCCTAGAAAGTTATCAGTGAGACAGTGTTCTTAGCAGGATGTGGCTCATTGTAGATGGTCTACATGAATCTGCTGACAAGATAGCAGAAGTGTACCCAACAAGCATTTTTTATTATTATTTATAGATGTATTTTGGAAATAATCATTGGTAACTCAAACTAACTGAAACATAAAGAGAAATTTATGACTTTATCTAACCACAGAGAGAAAAGAGATGTGGTTGTGCTTGAAAGCAATGATAAAAATCATATCCAACATATGATTATATGTAACAATTTTTAAATGTTCTGTAGGTAACAAATGGATACAGAACTCTCAACAAAGGCATCAAAGTATACATCAGTTCTCCACCTGACTGCATTTTCCGATTCAACGGATTAAAGAAAATAAAAATTTTAGTATTAGGATTTCACACTTCTACATTTTAGAAATTTATACATTCCTCAGAAATATAACAATCTATACTACTTTCTTCAAGAAGGAATAAAGGAAGATCTTTCTACCTAATTCCTATAGGCTAAAGCAGGAATCACATGTCCAATCATACCCAGGAAAAATAGCCAACTAAATTCATTAAATCACATTTGGAATTTCAAAGAAAATAATCTCTTTCTTTTGATAAATTACATGTTATCACTCAAATATTTATACTTTTGATAAAAACTCCTTTTCTAGTAAGAATGGTAATGGCAAATGTTTATGATTTTGGTGAGCTCTAACAATTTTTTTGAGCTAACAATGAGGTATGTGTTAGTTTACTTGGGGAACATTATCTTGATGTTTTGCATACCCACAGACACTGTTAGGAAATATAACATGATATACTGAGATATAGTTTCCAATTTTTTTTTTGGAGTTGCACTTTTTTGGAGAACTTGATGGATTTTGCATGATGCAATCAAGAATTTTACCCAGGTAGAAAATGATATGCCTAACCATTTTTTCTAATCCCCTTGGAAACCTTGCAAGTGGCATTCATTGCAAATGACTAAGATACCCAGGTAAAATAATTCTGAAAGCTGCCATAACCCGCACCAGGCAATATGATCAGAAAACTATTTTCATCAATTCTCAATATAATAGTGGTCTTTACTGAAAATCACTATATGGGTAAGAGAAAAAGATGACTTTCAATAAATTCATGCTTATTGAGAATAACTTCACCACAATGGGGAGATCAAATAATAGACATGATATCCTATAGCTGCTAGGCCCCCTGGAGGACACAGCCGGCTGAATTTTGAGCAAGTTGCAACGTTGGCATAATACAGCAGAATTGTCTTCAGATAAAAAAGTATGAAAAAAAAACTTCAAGAAAATAAACTAATCAGCAATCTAACTTTATCTTATTAAAAATGGCTCTTGCAATTATCCCTAAGATTTCCTAGTGAAAAAGAAGCCCATGGGGAAATCTCACACTTTCCAGAGTTAATTATATCAGCAATTTCTCCGAGTGGAAAGTATTTCCCAGAGTGGAATCTTAAGAGTCCTTGTATACACTCAACGGCTGAGTCATTCTTAGGAAGCTAGTATGTCTACTGAACAATATTCCTGAATATCTCTGAATAATGATATTTGGCAAACACATATATCAATGATTTTTACCGACATTCAGCATATTAAAATCATTAACCATGCTAGTTTATCCAATTTATTTATTTATTTTCATTATCCTGGGCAGCTGTTAACTCATTTACTCCTTTTTTATTCAGTACTATAGTACCTCATTAAAATCCTCTAACTCAATTTCCAAATGATTTACTTTGCAAAAAAGATAGAGAAATGACTAGCAAAGCTTATTTTTCCTCAGTTTATTCTATCCACATCAAGATTACACAGAACAGAGTTCATGGATGCCTTGTTTATTAGTCATTCAGTCACACTTACTGAATATGTTACATGTTACAAACAGTACTAGGTACTATAGACTGATTAACCTAAAGCAGACCCCTTGTTACCAGAATGTCAGTGTGTTTATTTCTAAATGAGAATACTCATGTCCATTATCCACAGGAGGTCCTACCAGTATCAAACTTCCAACCAAATAACCTCAGGGTCTCTTGATGAGCAGAGAATCAGGGTAGAGAGAATTAGATTGTCTGGAGTGATATTTCATCCTGCCTACTGAGAGAGCTCATGAACTCTTCACAACATAACAGATTTCCCTTGGGAATTAGGTATCTGCTTTTGTCAGACACATTTTCTCTTCAATTTGAGGTATATCAACCAAATACTTATAAATTCTTCTATCCATTTTCTATTATCTATTAAAGTTTACCTATCATCACTGCTAAAGTGAGATATAACACAACTGAGTAAATCCCATCTTTCCTTAATCTGATGATGCATTCTGTTTCTTTGGATTGGATTCATCTCCCAAGTCTCCAATAATAGACTGATCAAGATGTCGTAAGTATTTCTGAAGACAGCTAGGTTGTCCTTTTTGAGGGATTATGTTTGTCTTTTACTGCCTTTATCCTAAGAGTGGGATTCTATCTCCAAATTCTGAGGGTCTCTTGATGATTTCCATATACTTCCTACAGTTTCTGAAGTTGCTCTCATATGTGGACTTTATCAGAGTGTTACTTTAAAGATGAATAAAATATGAAATACCATTCCAAGCTACAAAGCACATGAACCACAAAAACACCTCGTAAATGACAGAAGTCAATATTTATTTATATGAAATATCCAGATATTTCCTTAAAAATCTACACGAACAGAAAGCAAAGTAGTGGTTTGTCAGTTAAGGGAAGAAGCAATGGGAAATAACTGTGTAACAGATGAGTTTTCTTTAGGGATGATGAAAATATTTTGACCCAAAGAGAAATAGTAGTTGTACAATACTCTTAAGGTGTAAATGTCAGTAAATTATTTATTACTATATGAATTTCACCTAAATAAAAAGTGCTTTAAACTAAAAACATGATAAGGAATTAAACTTGAATAATAAATGTGACATTATATAAAAGCAGAACTATAATAAAATATATGTTTGTGTTTGTTTGTGTGGAGGAATGAGAGGGAGGGGGGAAGTGAGGGAGAGAGGGAAAAGAACAAGACCATTATTTAGTTTCTATGACAAAAAACTACAATCATGATATGCTCAGGTGATACAATTGGCAAACTACCCTGATGACATTGCTACAGAAAAGGTAGCTTTGGCATGAGCAACGAATAGAGACAGAAAATTGAGACGTGCTGCTTTTGAAGGATTATTAATACTTCAGGAATAAGGAATGAAGCAGATAATTAGAAATTCAGACTTGATATTTATGAAGTTTACAATAGTGGCCCAAACCAGCAATAGTTTTGAGAATCAAGAGCATGGAGGTAACAATGAACATATTTAAGTGAACAATACTCAGAAATAAACAATAGCAAGGGGAAAATGTCCTAAAAAGTAAAAACTTTGGAAAGACAAGGGTAAAAAAACAAGAAAGGAAAATCAGTAAAATCAGCCGAAAATTCGCAATCAGAGAATACAGCTATTTACAAAATCAAGTCACTAATCAAGCTCCAGAGATACAGCAAGGCATGACTTTGTGTATTCAGCTAGAGGGGGGCATCCTAACTGTCTGGTTCAATATGGAATGTGAAAACTAAGTGTCTAGCACACAACAGCCCCCCCACCATGGCGTGAATGTTGCTGTCCTTGAGTCATATGAGGAAAACACAGCCTCATATGTAGGCATATTTAATAATCTTTTAGATATTTATGTATGATCTTCTCTAACATGTTATTGAAACTTATTGAATGGTAATTTCCCACAGGTCAGTAGAAATGTAGAGTCTGAAACCGTATCAATGAACTTTTCACACTGTTTTACATTAAATCCAGTCTGTCTACACTTGATCTGTTAATCATCTGTGATTTTAAAAATACAATATATTTGAAAAATAATGATTCATCACAAAATACAATAATATGTATACTGATTAATATTACTAAATTGTCAGAAAAGTAAATTTTGGGAAACTGTCATTCCTATATTGGAGGATAAAAGTTACTCCTAATTTTCACCTGGAAACCTATAATTTTTTTCCCATTGGAAACACATATTATCAGTTCTTTGCCTGGAACCAGAAGTCTATTTGTTTTTTAAAAACCGCGGCCACAAACCCAAGTAGAAACAACCTTATTTTGTTAATCAGTAGTTATTTTAAGTAAAAACAGAATTTCTTTAACAAAACATGTTTAGTTCATCTCCTAACACAAGCAGTCACATATGTTCTTTTCCCACAGAAGTAATATTTTGTACTCAGAGCAAGTGTTCTGTGCATGTTTGCCATTATGTCTCAGAATACATTTTAAATGAGTACACAAAGATTCAAATTTAATAAGATCAAACATTTTTACTGCATTATCAATGACTGCTGTAGTCTGAATGTGTGCCCCCAAAATTCCTACACTGAAATGTAATTGCTAATGTGACAGCACCAAGGATTGAGGCCTTTTGAAGATGATCAATTCACAAGGGCAGATACTTTGTAAAACCACATCGAAAGGAGCGCCCTTGATCTCCCTGAACCCCTTCCCCAAAGGAAACATGCAGCACCATGGTGCCATCAGGGAAGCAGCAGGTAGCCCCCTCCAGGCCTTGATCTTGAACTTCCCAACACTTAGCAATGCGAAAAAGACTTCTATTATTTATATTTATCAAGCCTGTGGTATTTTGTTATGGTACTATGAATGATCTGAAGCGAATACAGCCTTCAGTTAAAGCGGCAGTTTGCTTCCTTTACTGCAAGTATGGTACACAATGCTAGCGCCACACTTCCGTGCTGCTGCCTTGGTTCATACTAATTTGCCATTACTTTTACCCGCCGCTGCTATTCTACTATCACTGAAAATATATACACTGTAAAAGGGCAAAGGCTATCTTATTAGTACCATAAAGATAATTTTGACCGTGTAGACCAGACCCTGTAAAGTACCTCAGTTACCACCAGTTTTTCACTGACCAGACTTCAGGAGTGCTGTGAAAGAGAATGAATAAGTAGGTTGAGTTCTAGTGGTTTCTGATTCTTTGTACAGCTAAAATCTTTGGACAGCTGAAAATAAACAAGATGAGAATAGGGTATTGACAATGCTAGCAACTTATCTGAAATAAGCATGTGGATAATTAGAAAGGGATTGAATAGGCCTGCAGAAGCAGATAACACAACTGATTCCACAGAAATGCACTCATTAGGGATTATCACATAGAGCTCTATGCCAACTAATCAGAAAGCCTAAAAAAATGAATGAATTGAAAATACATATAAATTACCAAAATTAAACCATGAGGACATAGAAATCTGAATAGGCCAATAATATGTAATAGTGAATCTGAAATCAAAAGTCTCCCAATAAAGAAAAGCCCAGGCAGGACCAGTTAGCTTCAGTGCAGAATTCTACAAAACTTTTTAAGAACCAACATCAAGTCTCCTCAAACTATTTCAAAAAAGTGAAAGGGATTCCAAAGTCATTCTATGAAGCCAACATTACCTTAGACCTCAGCAACAAATACAGAAAACTCTACACCAATATTCCTGTTGAACAAAGAATAAAAATTCTCAAAAAACGTTGTAGCAAATCACATCCAAGAAAACATAAAAAAAAAAATACATCATGACCAACTGAGATTTATCCCAGGGACAGATCAATGTAAAAATATATCACAGAACAAACCAAAAGATAAAAATCATCAATGAAAAAAAAATCATCAATGAAACAGGAGGAGCATTTGCTAAAATACAATATTAATTCATGATTAAAATATTAAACAGGTTAGATATGGAAGGAACATATCTCAACATAATGAAGACCATATATGACAAACCTACAGATAATACAAATTACACTTGATCCTTGCCAAAAGCATGAGAAGCGATAGCTAATACAAATTATGCGGAAAAAACTGAAAGCATTTCCTCTAAGATCTGAAACCCGACAAGGATGTCCATTCTCATGACTCTCACTCGATATTCAGTTATAGTACCAGTATTTTCAGTCATACCAATTAGGCAAGAAAAGGAATAAAAGGAATACATATAGAAAAGGAGGAAGTTGAATTACCCCTTCATTAGATTCTATATAGAGAGAAACACAAAGATTCTATCATGACATTGTAACTGAAAAGCAAATTTAATAAAGTTGTGGGATAGACAACAAACATGCAAAAGCCAATTGCATTTTCATGCATTGGTAACAAACATGCTACCAAAAATCAATCCAACTCACAACAGCTACAAATAATAAAGAACCAACAAAGATGCAAAAGACCTCTACAATGAAAGTTACAAAATCTAATGAAAGAAACTGAAGATGCAATGAAATTGAATAACTTCCCATTTTCATGGCTTTGAAGAATTAATATTATTAAGATGTCCATAGTATCCAAAGCCGTTTAGAGATTAAAACATTCCCTGGAGAATGGACAGACTTCAAAAAATGGTGCTGGCAGCCAGCACTGTGGCAGCAGGTTAAGCCACAGCCTGCACCACTGGCATCCCACAGGAGCACCATTTTAAGTCTCAGCTGCTCCACTTACAGTCACACTCCCTACTAATGTGCATGGCAAAGCAGTAGAGGATAATCCAAATCCTTAGGCCCCTGCACCCACATGGGAAACCTGCAAGAAGCTCCTGGCTTTGGCCTGCCCCAGCCCCAGTCATTGCTGCCATTTGGTGAATGAACCAGCAGGTGGAAGAGCTCTTTTTCTGTCTGTCCTTCTCTATCTGTAACTTTGCCTTTCAAATCAATCAATCAATCAATCTTACAAAAAATGGTGCTGGGCAAACTGGATATGCATATGTTGGAGATGGAAAAATTGACCCCCCCACTTCTCACTCCATACAAGTATCAGTACAAAATAGAGTTGAAAAATCTAAATATAAGATACTATAAAACTATTAGAAGAAAACATAGTGGACAATGTTCAAGACACAGGAACCAGCATTAACATTTTGGTTAAGATTCTAAAAGCATAGGCAACAAAAGCAAAAAGAACAGAATGGGATTACACCCAACCAGGAAGCTCTGCACAGCAAAGAATACAACCAACAGAATAAAGATAATAGAAGAAATAATTGCAAATTATTCACTGGACAAAGAATTAACAACTAGGATATATAAGTACTGCAAAAAACCTCAATAAACCAAAAAATCCACTTAAGAAATGAACAAAAGTGCTAACAGACATTTCTCAAAAGAAATATAAATGGTCAACCAGTGCATAAAGAAATGCTCAATATTACCAGCCACTCAATATTACCAACTACAACAAAATAACAGTAAGTTTCCAACTCACTATATTTGTATGGCTATTATAAAAAATTAAAAGTTAAGAAATGGTGGTGAGAATGTGGAGAAAATGAACCATTATATACTGTAGGTGAGAATGGAAACTAATACAGCCATTTTAGAGAATAGCATAGAAGGATCTGCAAAATTTTCAAACAGATCTACCATTTCATTCTGCTATCCAACATCTGCATATATATATGAAGGAACTAAACTCACATGAAAGAGATACTTGCATTTCCACATCCATTGCAGCAGTATTCCCAATAGCCAAGATAAGCAACAAATGGTTGCCTGCTGCATGGTTTGTAAATGAAGTTTTACGGAATCCAAATATGATCATTATTTATTTCTAGTCTATTGCAGGCTTTATGTTTCAATGGCAAAGCTGAGTAGTTGAGATTCAAATTTTATGGGTCAAAGGTCAATATTTACTTTCTGTCTATAGGAAAAGCTTGCTGATCTATGTATTATTTCATGAACATTAATAATTTAAAATATATGTGTACCTTCATTATTGATCACAATGTATTAAATATAGAAATGTAAAACAATGTGAGAAAAATAACAGCAACCATTACTATCTGGAAGTTACTTTTACAAACTGAACCTATTATGCAAAGTCCTTGAATCAGAGAGTGAATAAAAATCATTATAAAGCATCTAGAAATAATGACCAAGAAAAAATTATGGGTCAGAGTGTGCATGCTAGTTAAAGTAGTACTCAGAGGGAAATTCATAGCCGTAAGCATTTATTCTAATACATAAAATATAAATAAACATTAAAAATCAAAAACACTAAGTTTATAATAGTAACAAAATTTTAAGATGGAAATTGGTTACTGAATTAGGAGCAGAATAAAGTGTTCAGAGAAAGACAAAGGGCTAACTGGATCAAATGAAGTTGAAATAATGTTTGTATCAAGAAATGCTTTATTATATTCTTTATTAAAAAGCTTCAAACTAACAAAACATACCCCAGATGAGAAGAAAATCTAAGCAGACAAATTACTAGGGAGTGAAAAAACTGACCAAACTGCTACCAACTTGAAAAAGTAGATGCAGAGTCTACAGTTCTTTGAGTCAAAGTCTACCATATTTTTACAGAAGCAGTCAATCTGATATGACTTACACCGTTCCAGGCTAAGGAAAAACAGTTTTTCGATTTTGTTTTATCCAGAGTACAAAACTGATAACAAAATGTAATTAAAAGAGCAAAAATGATGAAAATTATAGATCAGTTTCACAAACCGAATTTGCCTATTTCTAATGTTAAATAAAACATCCTCTAACCAATAATAGCCACATAGTAACACAATCTAAGTGGATTTTTTTGAAGACAAGTTAAAATGGTTCAGTATCAATGAAGCTGTTAATATAATTCACCACATTAGGACATCAAAAGAGAAAAATCCCATTTGCAATTCCAGAAATGACAGATATTCAAAAAATCAAACACCCATTTTTTTATAAAAATATGAGTAAAGTGGTTGATGAATATTTCAATAACATAAAATATATTTATCTAAACTGTAAATTCTGCAGAATACAAAATGTGGAAAATTTTAGGAAAAACTGTATTTAATAAATAAGATGAAGATGTTCACTGTCATGACTTACTTTGCACAAATATAGAGATACCAGCCAATATAATGCAATTATCACTTATGTTTGCCTATACTTTATATTACCTAAGCATTGCATGCATATATTTTATATATTTATCCCTATGTATTTATAATAAGCAATATCATTACAAAAATAAGACCAAATAACTTAATTCAAAATTTCATGAGATCTCTATGTTCTTGCCAATATATTCTGTGAGATTGCTTCTGTAGGACATGCATTGTTTTTATATGGGTTTTGTTTAATAATGGGATATATACAATATACACAATAACAGAATAATGGAATGTACACAGTTGAAATGTGAAGAGAGAATAAAATACATAAGCTGGTGTTACAGTTCAAAATATAATTTAAAGTTACATAGAGAGTTGATGTCATCTAATGGAAGATTGATGATATAGTTAAATGTCATAGTTCAAATGAAGTATACATTTTTATAGATGCATCATTTGGTCTACTATAGTCTCCTGCCTTCAGCCCTTGTCCTATTGATGTACAATGTAATACTTTATTCCTTTTAGTATTTTTTTTGTTCTAGTACTATTGGTTGAACTCTGTAATTAACACACAAACTTCCACTTTGACTATGACCCTGTCGGAATAAGATCAAAGTCGGCGAACTCAAAAGGCTTCCATAGCCTTGGCAACTCATGACTAGAACCTAGGAAGATTAATGACGCCATAAACAAGAGTGTCAAATTATTAAGTCAACAACAGGAGTCACTGTGTACTTACTTCTCATGTGGGATCTGTCCTTAATGTGTTGTCCAATGTGAAGTAATGCTATAACTAGTACTGAAACAGTATTTTACACTTTGTGTTTCTGTGTGGGTATAAACTGATGAAATCTTTACTTAAAATACCTAAATTGATCTTCTGTATATAAAGATAATTGAAAATGAATCTTGATGTGAATGAAATGAGAGAGGGAGCGGGAGATGGGAGGGGTGTGAGTGGGAGGGAAATTATGGGGGGGGGCATTGTAATCCATAAACTGTACTTCGGAAATTTATATTTACTAAATAAAAGATAAAAAAAGAAATGCCAATATACTCATTAATATTTCTATGAACTGAATTTTAAGACATTTGCCAGTTGGAGAATACTTAAAAACTTTGTAGAAAATTGAACTAAATGATAAGTATATTTTGGTGCAAAAAGTTTGTGAGATCCTTACATAATGTGAAGACTTCAAAAACACGTGGAGAATTTAATAGAAAAAACTGTCCATTGATTACAAAACTTTTTGCACACAATAAGATTATCTTTTAATTCTACTTCTATGGAATTTTTAAAGTATGCTCTGTTTCTTAAATGTGAATAAAATAATTTGTTTACTGAAAGGAGCACTGATAATGGAGACTTACATGGCTTGTGTTAATGCTATTGATTTTTAGGCATATTTAGTGTCTTTATTTCTCATATTAAATACACATTAGAGGGTCAAAATGTCTAAGTAATACATATTCAACTTGTTATTTCTGTGCAACAACCCACCACAGTTATTAGTGGCTTAAAACAATGATCTCTTCCATGGATGGCAGGGGCATAAGAACTTAAGCCATCATTTGCTGCCTCCCAGGATGCATTAGCAGGATTATGCATCAGAAGTGGAGAATGTGGGACTTGAATTTGCACTCCAGCATGGGACTCTGGAGTCTTGAGGAGCATATTAACTTGCTGTACTACAATGCCTACCTGCTGCTATGATTTTTTTTACCTAACTTCAGAAATCAAGTTGTGTCACTTTAGTTGTATTGATCAAGTCATTCCCCGTGGTCACCCCAGATTAAAGGAAAGAGGAATCAGATTTCACAAATAGATGAGAGCGAAAAAAAGTAATTTTAACAGTTTTTAATCTACCAAATTATATAAATACAAGTAATAATAACTTTACTAAGAATATGGCTTATGTGGCTTATATTACTGTGCACAAAGTGAAATGTGGACAATTTTTTGAGACGATGATTACTTTTACTGAAAATGAACAATAATGCAACTATTTCTAGTCTTAGCAAAAATTTTAATGGTCAGGAAATGAGTAATATTTTATATTCAGCTTAGAAATTATTTTATGCATATCAGATCTTTAGAAAATACATCTAGTATGAACAATTTAAATGGTAAAAGGTTTATAGAAAAATCAGAGGCATATTTTTCATCATAGGATTGTACCTTCCTTTCTGATTACCTTGAAAATTAAACTTTTCATAACTCCAGTATTTGAATATTCATATCACATCCCACAGCCTCTTAGACAAATTGGGCAATTTTCTTATTTCAGCTGGTTAGTGGTAGTGGTAAAATGTGCAATAAACATGCTCTTTCTTTACTCTTAAAAGGTTGAAATTATAATTTTATCACTGCATTGGGAATCGTGACTACTAAGATAGTCTAGGATATTTATTTGTTTGATTAGATTTGTGTAGAACAAGCTAGTATTTTTCAAAATATTCTATCATTTTACCCATCATCAATTATTATTTTCTTTTCCACAAGAGTTTCAAATATATTATCCTTATAGTTTATAGGCCTTTGGATCATATTGCTATGATACAGTGAGAGCAACTAGTTTTGGACAAACACCCAGTGTTTGGTCTCGGTATGTGAATTTAAAGAAGACATTTTTATCAAAGTCAAATTATAAAATTGCTACTATGACCATTTACAAAATCATGCCTTTAATGTCCACTCCTTGCGATTTCTCTTGCTATACCTTAGATGATTTATTCACTTGAATCTTTGTTGTTGTAAAACCCTCAATGTTCATCTATAGTACCATCAATTTGTGGTTTCTAGCTTCCACTATTGTTTCAGTTAGGAATTTGATTTCATATTATTTGTAAATTAACATTTTGATTTAAAAATGTATTACACATTTTAATGCAGTACAATGAAAACCTTTCCACACAAATGGAAATACCAACTGGGAAAACTAGAGAAACTCATTCCATCTCATTCTCTTTTCCTTGTGTTTTGAGCCTACCCAACTGGGGTGCCTCATGCATTTATGCTGTTGTAATACATCACAGCCGCTCCCTATGCCATGGAACACTAGCACTTGCTTCTTTCATTTGTCTGACTGTGTTTTGATATTCCTTATCCAACCTTCCTCTATCCCATGCCCTCCAAACTTTATCAGCTCGTAATATTTATTCTTAGTTTGGATCAACTTTTTTTTTTTAATCTTTACATATAGGGGAGACCATATTGTATATATCTTTTTGTGTCTGGTGTATTTCACTTAAAATAATGATCTTTGGTTAGATTCATTTAAACAGAAATGTCAAGACTTTGGTATGGCTGAGTAATATTCCATTTGTCTGTGTGTCACAGTATTGCACTGTGATATAGATGCATATGTATGTAGTTAGGAAGATCTTTCTCTCTATTGATGTACCTAGCCTATCTCACACTCTCTATATGCTGATGAACACCTAGGTTGTTTGCTTATCTTGGCTATTGGGAACACTGCTGCAATGGATGTGGAAACCACCAGGAGCCAGGTGCTTCCTCCTGGTCTCCCATGCAGGTGCAGGGCCCAAGCACTTGGGCCACCCTCCACTGCACTCCCTGGCCATAGAAGAGAGCTGGACTGGAAGAGGAGCAACGGGGACTAGAACCCAGTGCCTATATGGGATGCTGGGATCCCAGGAGGAGGAATAACCAAGTGAGCCACTGCGCCTGCCTCAGGATATATTCTATATATTCTATAGAATAAAATATATCACTAAGATTATTTTACCTATTTTTTTTATTTTTTAACAGAGCTACTTAAAAATCTTAAATTACATACAAGGCTCACATATGTACACCACAATATATTTCTACTGGGCAACACTGTGCCACATAGTGAGAAAGAAAAACTGAGGATCAGATCATGATTTACAGTAAAATTTTCAAATGTTTTTTTTTTTACTTGAAAACTGACTCAAATTTCTGAAAATGACTTCTAAGATCATCATTTGATCTCTGCTTTTCTGTCCAGCTTCATCTTGAGCCATATGTCCTCCTAACTTAACTCCTTGTAACTCTTGTCATGATACTCTTCATTCTGTATTTTTTCTTCTTCGCAACACATTAACATTCCCAGTAGTTTTGTATAGGTACTTTTTATTCTTACTAAAATGCACATTATGTTCAATTGACAGTTCCTTTCCTTCGAGTCTCAGTTATTTTTTTCAAAAAATTTTTGGTTACTCAACTTAAACAAATAACTGTTGTGATTCTTACAGTATTCTCACAAGTTACAGAAAACTGTAAACATTATATACAATGTAATAATCAAGTATCATTGTGATGGTTCTAGAGCATTTTCAAGCCATCAAATATTTTTTCCTGGAAGCTCATTAAATCAATGAATTGGAACAAAAGAGGCTAAGGCTGCTGAGAACACAAGGCTCCAGTTTCAACATTCAGTCTCAAAGTTGATTTATTTTCAAATTCATAATGAAAAACATTAAAATAGCTAAAGGGAAAGTCTCCATATTCTTTCATTCCTGTCAATATATCAAAAACCAACTTACAGGGGCATGATAATAGGTTTTGTCACAAACCAAGAGAAGATTCCATCTTAACTAATGGAAGAAGAGAAGAGGTTAGGACACCAGGCATGAGTATTGTGTTAGGATTCCCTTCTCTACGAGAAGTCAAAAGCAGAAGGAATTTTGTCTAAGCTTGTCAGTTAAGATTGAGTGCTAAGGTAGATGGTCCTACTTCAACCCCAGCAGAACATCCTTGGCCTAGCTAATGGCTATCATGATTCAGGCCTTCAAAGTACAGTTGCTAAATCCAGTTCTTCAAAACAGGCAAGCAGTTAAACATGCTAACTGCTGCCCAAGAAGCCATCTGTGTCATGCTCTAAAAATGGTTTTCTTTGTTGGGCAGGTGGGTTGGTGATCAAATAGGACATATTCACTATTTCTTCAGTAAGGCTAGACGACTCCAATACCAGGCTGAACAAGGCTGGAAATTTTGGCCTAACATCCGGTCATGGAAATCCTGGCTGTTGCACATTCTTGGCCCTAGAGCTTCCGTACCCTTGCTGCTTCTCTTTGGATCAAGTGTATTTATGCTCTGCTCTTTGATCTCCAGGAGTCTAAGCCACCCAGCTCCAGATGGCCATGAGGCAGGGCTCCCAACCTATCCCTTTGGATGATATGACCAGTCCTCTGGACCATGCAAGACAACCATTTCCCAGGCTATCCATGATCGCTAGGAAGACATACCCATAGTAATACCCTTAATAAATAAAAAATACCTATAATCAGCACTATGCCCTATGTCAGCTCTGAAGAAAATACTGAAGATAGATCTTCGTGAATGTTATTCCCATAAGATCATGGGTTACTTCTCTTGAGGAGGAATATTAAGGTATCTAGGTAGACATGTGTCTACAGCGTATAAGGGGCTGAAGAAAAAAACAGGAATTTCTGTGTGAAAGAACAAGAAAGCAAGACTTGTAAGAAAACCAGCAATTACATTTCCAAAGTCTTGTCACTGTTCAATCACCTGTCTGGATGGGTCCCAAGGCTCTTCCTGAGGGTACTCACCCAGAAAGCCCTTCAATCTGCATCAATCCAGAAAGAGTATAGGGGAAGGAGAAAGAAGGCCCACTTCCCACTCCATAAAAATTCCAGTCTGAGTGCAGACTGGGTTCTCGGATCTTTACTGAGATGCTGGCCTGGTCTGTCAGGTGTGTTGTCTTCATTATTTCTCTTCATTAAACTTTGCTAGTGTGCTTACTACTAAAGAATTTTTTTAAAAAGATCACCATGGTTCAGACAAAGAAGAGAAAAGTAAAATGAGGGAGAGAAACTCCATCTATTCTAAATGCCTTAAAGGGACCCAGAAGTTACCCATGTTCCAGAGATAACGAATATTGACGTGCATTTTGAAGACACAGGTATGGAAGCACTGAGCCAACAGACTAGCAGAGGATGTCTCACTGTAGGATTTCTGAGATACCCCAAGCGTCTGCAGGGTATTTGTCGTACTTTTTCGGAGCCAAAAATTTAAGTCATCCAAAGAAAGCCATTGAGATTTGAAAGTCTCCCAGAGAACAGAAGAAAAATCTCACCACTTCACCGGATAAGAAATCAATTCTATGGATCTAGGAACTAGGTTGAATTGACCCAGCAGCGATAGTGAGGAGGCAACAGGGATCAATAGGGTTCAAGGTTCCCTCTTGTGCTTCTGGGAAAGCAAGAAGCCTTATTCCCCACCCCTTCCTCCTCATAGTAAGAAATAGGAGACAAGAAATTGTAAAGAATGTATGTACATTTACTGAAAATGAATGAGTCACCCAAAGAAACCCTTTAAACAAAAGTTGCAGAGATAAATGTGTCAGTTTAAAACATTTTCATTACAGCTGAAGAGGATGGAACATTTAAGTGCAGTGGTTAAATGTGCTCATTTGTAGACTTTCTATTCCAGCTCTCAAGCCAAAACTGTGCTCCACTGGCATGAACTTAGTCTTCTTCAATTTCTATGCCCACCACTTATGGTCTGGCATACAACAGCTAATAAGAGAAGAGGAAGGAAGAAGGTTAGAGTTGGAGAACAAAGTTGAAAACAGCACAGTTTAGAGTGATGTGCTTTGAAACTGGAGGAAGGGGTCATGAGAGAAGGAATGCAAACAGTCTCTAGACGCCATACAAAGCAACGGAACAGATTCCCCCTAGAGGTTCAAGAAGGAACACAACTTTGCTGATACACTGAATTAACTCACAAGACGCATTCCGTGTCTCTCAATTCCAGATCTATACAACAAATACATGTTGTTTAAGCTATTAAGTCTGCAGCAACTTTTTCTGCAATAATGTAATGCTAATAAAGATTTTTGAGTGAATGAGTAAATTAATAATCTCTACTTTGTTGACCTTCAATAATCTAAACTATTTTAGATACTAAGAAATTATTCCCGAATGAAGGATGTTAATAACATTATATAGTTAATGGTGTACAAAACCCAGAGTTCATTTCTACTTTTAACTAGTTTAATAAAGGTAGCACATTGAATTTGCATAGCTTATGCTCAGAAAATAATACCAGAAGGCAAAATTATAGCTAATCACACTCTTTAGCATTTGTTAATATGAAGAGTATACCCTTGTTGCTAGCAGGGCTGTTATATACTCTAACAAATTGTTTTATAACTTTACAACAGTTGCCAATCTTTTATATTTACTGCACTCAAGCTTCTTGTATTTTACAGGGAATGCTTCACTATTCATAATGAAGAATGTGTATTAAGCTCCCATGCTCGTTTGTAAGTATACACCGGGTTCTCTCTTGTCAAAAGAAAACCCAATATAAATCCTAAAATGGCAAAATTAAATCATGAAATTAATATTCATTTGATGATTTAAAAATCGTTTATATAAGGAGTTCTGAAAAGAAGTCTTTGAAATTCTGTGTATTCATCGCAAAGTCTGGAGAAAAAGCATTTTCAGAGTTAACTATTAAAGAATAACTAATTCAAACAGTGCTGTTGACTAAAAGATAAATGGAAGGTGGGGATTCATTAAATTCTAATATATGCCAATGGTAAATATGAGTTCACTTATAAACATTTGACTTTAACACACTCATAAAGGAACTCAGATGCTATAAGAGGAGACATAATTTTTAAAATTATTTACAGCTATGTGACCACGATTCTCAACACACTGACTTCATTATAAAGAATTTGGATTTGACCACCTCAACTCATAGTGCCTCAATGACAGATAAATTGATTTTTACATAAATAAAAATGATGGTAAATACTAACTGACAACATTGTTATCTACCCCATACTTTTCAAATACTGCTTATCTTTGGGTTCTAACAGTATTCCTGGTTTCTCTCTCTCTTGAGATAGTCTTATTTTAAAATTAGCAAAGCTAGGAGGAACTGAAGATGACACAGACATTATACAAAATATGCCTGGTAATTCTAACTGACAGCCTAATGGAGAGTACAGCCAACCCTTCAGCAACTGTGGTGAGATACATATGTGAGAGCATGGTTCAGAGTCAATTTCTTTATTAAAACTCCTCATAGGGCAAATGACCCCAAATGGAACACACATCAATTAACTTCAGCTGTAAGCTTGCACTAATTGTATTAGCAGCTGCCTTTTTGGAAAATGTGGCAGGTTTTAGTCTTGAAAATAGTGCCAAGAGCAACAAAACAAGAAGAGCAGAAAGGAGAGGTAATGGGAAGGGGAGAATCAGGTTATGCCAAACCAATCCTTTATTTTTTTCTTGAAATTTGATAAACCATTGCTCAATTTTCCATAAGATGTTTGTTACCCCACCACTACTGCATTATGGTTAATTTTTTCTACTAAGTTGTATTTTTACCTAAACTTGTAAACTTGTAAACTTGAGTGTTTCAAGGCCACTGTCGCACTCCATAGGACAGACAGCAAGAGGAAATACCCCTATTCATCTCAACGCCCATATGTCAGTTTTGAAGTAGCTACAGAAGACGGAACTCCATCGATTTATCCCAAAAAGAATTATGGGTATTCCTCTTGAGTGGGGGATGTTGGGTAGGAAATCAGAAATGAGCTTATGTGTGTGACAAAGGCTTAAGGCATTGACATCCAGGTCCAGCATCTACATCTCAAAGTCATCTTCCAGGTGCAGCCCAGTATCCGCACTTCAAACATCCTGCCCCTTCTACCCAATATCCATCCTTCCCCTAACCGGGGCAACACCAGCCAGGCTTCCCCCAGTCTGATATATTCAGGGGGGAAACTGAGAAAGGAATTTTTTGAATTTATATCCAAAAAGTCCTTTGTTCCAGGAGGAGAAGAAGTGGGAAGACAAGACCCAGCCCCTTAAAAATCCCCAGCCTCAACTGGACTGCGCTCAGCCCTCCGCCTCTCTGCTGAGCTGCCCACCTGGCCTGCCCAGGTGTATTCTCTCCACTAAAGCATGAAACTCCGCTCTCCCCCAGTCTGAGTGACTAGGTACTCTCTCTCAGGTTCTGTCTGGAGAGGTGCCCATCCATTCTTACAGATGTCCCTAACCTAATAAACCTTGCTATTTTGCTTTCCACTTAAAAAAAAAAAAAGACTATATGTACTAACATTTTCATTTCCATATCCATCGTAATACATTTAAGAATTATTCCCAGGGTCAGCGCTGTGGTGCAGCGAGTTAACGCCCTGACCTAAAGTTCCAACATCCTATATGGGCACCGCTTTGAGACCTGGCTGCTCCACTTCAGATCCAGCTCTCTACTATGGCCTGGGAAAGCAGTAGAAGTTGGTCCTTGGGTCCATGCACCCATGTGGGAGACCCAGAAAAAGCTCCTGGCTCTTGGCTTCAGATGGGCACAGCTCTGGCCATTGCAGCCATCTGGGGAGTGAACCATCAGATGGAAGACCTCTCTCCGCCTCTCCTCTCTTTGTGCAACTCTGACTTTCAAATACATAAATAAATAAATAAATCCTAAAAAAAAGAATTATCCCCAGCTCTAGCATTAGGAAAAAATAATTTTTAAAGGCAACATTGAAATTATAAGTATTTAGTGCAGATTATTGAATTATGAGACTAGTCAAATGCATTGTCTAACTTATTTTTTTAAATAAATTCTAATAAAATGTTATAAACTTGTTTGCTTTTATAAATTAAAATCTGATAGAAAATAACAGCATAGCAATATTGGTGCATATGCAAAAATGAAACTTATTTTAAATCCCCACATAAAACAGTAACTGTGCATAATACTACTTTTTAATGCTGGTAACACACATATATATATACTTGAATATACTGAGTACACATACATACACAGACAATAGGTCATCAACTATGGACACTACACATCCTTCCATTTCCATTTTTCCATGAACTTTTGGAGATATCCTTAAAGGAATTTTCTGAAATTTCAAGATGTCAAAAAATATAGGGGAAAAAACATAATTAAAAGATTAAAACAAAAATACAAATCTTACTTTTCAACATGAGTTCAATATACCTAACGATTTCTTTTTTTTTTTTATTTGAAAGTCGGAGTTACACAGAGAGAGAAGGAGAGGCAGAGGCAGAAGAAGAGAGAAAGAGAGAGAGAGAGGTCTTCCATCCAATGGTTCACTCACCAATTGGCTGCAACCACCAGAGCTGCGCAGATCCGAAGCCAGGAGCCAGGAGCTTCCTCGGGTCTCCCACATGAGTGCAGGAGCCCAAGCAGTTGGGCCATCCTCTACTGCTTTCCCAGGGCATAGCAGAGAGCTGGATCAAAAGTGGAGCAGCCGGGTCTCAAACCAGTGCCCATATGGAATGTGGGCACTGCAAGCCAGGGTGTTAACCTGCTGCGCCACAGCACCAGCCCCACACTTGATGATTTCACACATACGGTCATGAGTTGCTTTATGATGGGGATACATTCCAAAGTACAAACAGTGTACTCATAGAAATCTAGATGTATGGGTCAAATCTACATGGTATAGCTCAAAGTGGCATCTGATATGACCAAGAGAAGTAGTATACAAAGATATATTAGGATCCTGTTGGTATAACATGGCATATTATATTACAGTAGATATATTAACCAGAAAGGGGTACACTTTAACATAATGATAAGAAGTACAGCACAATAACATCAATATCAATGCTTATGTTCTGTATGTACTTGCATATGCTATATGTTTAAACTATTGGCAGCATGAGAGGTTGTTTCCTCCAGAATCACCATAAATCCAGGCATAACACATGGCACTATGGTGTTACAATGGTTACAATGTCACTTAATGATAGAAATTTTTAAGTTCCACTATAATTTTATGTGACCATCAATTATACATACATACATATGTAAGTATATTTATAAAACAATTAACTCAGTATGACATAAAGTACAATGGTAACTGCTAACTAATTTTCAATTTCTTCTTTTTTTGTTTTGTTTCTTTTTTTTTTTTACCTTAATATGGTATATTAACTCTGGTGTTACCTGATGATTGTACCCTTAATTTGATAGCAGAATAGGAAACTCAAGGAAATCCAGATTTAAGATACAACTGGAAAATAATGTGGCAACTTATTAGCTAAGCATGAGAAATTCACTTATTTAAAAGTTTCATCTCTCAGTGCTATCAGGGACTTAACTATAAGATGTCACCTTCCTTTGTTCATTTACCTAAGTTCAGAAAACTCATTGAGGGGCCAGTGTGTGGCACATCAGGCCAAGCTGCTGCTTGCAGTACCAGCATCCCAAACCAGAGAAGCAGCTCCAGTCCAGGCTAATGTGCCTGTGAAAGCCGCAGAAGAGGATGGATCAAGTGCATGGGCCCTCACCACACAGGAGGGAGACCCAGATGGAATTCAGGGCTCCTGGCATCAGCATGGATCAGGCCTTGCCATGGCAGCCATTCAGAGAGTGATTCAATAGATGCAAATTCTCTCACTCTCTCCTCTCTCTTCTTTCCTCTCCCTGTCTGTCACTCTGCCTTTCAGATAAGTAAGTCTTTTTAAAACAGAAAATTCTGTGGAAAAGTGCAGCATTTTGCAGACTGGTTAGCAATGAGGTGACAGGCTGGGGAGAGATGGAGGGAGGGAGAAACAGAGTATCATTATCCTCTTAGAATTACACCTACAAATCTCACTGGAATTGTTAAAAACTAAATAAAAATTAAATAAATAAAAAATAAATTGACTTAAAAAAAAAAAACAAAGCAATTTCTCATCTAATAGTCTTTCCTGAATTCTTGGCCTGTCAAAAACTCCCAGGATGCTGTTGGGCATTATTTTGATAGCTTGCTTCGCTTTGAAATATTTCAAGAACCATTCTCTTCTCATCTCAAGATTTTCTTCTATTATTAGCTTATCCACACACAGAAATGGGCTACAGGGATCCCCCCTCCTTTATTTCAGCTGCCTTGCAGGGCTCTTCATTCTTCTTAAGTTGTTGCATGGCACTTCAAGATGAAACATACGTGTCTGTATTTAATGTTTTTCTTTTTTCCTCTCAATTTTAACTACGCAAGCAAAAATTCTCACTTCAGCTATCCAGGTATAATGGGATATACTGTTTCTGGTTATACTAAAAGAGGAAAATGTATTATTTTATTCACTATCTTTAAAATATGGAAAAATCAGCATCAGTGGCTCTTCTTTATCTTCCTCTACTAAGTTTTATTCAATTTAGATTTCAAGTTCCTTAAGGTATTTATAGAATGAAAATAAAAGCATTTCAATTTTTCCCTACATTTCTGGGTTAACTTAATTACTAAGCAGCAACCTTTACAATTGCTGCTTTAGGGTAGAATGGTCACTGCAGGAAATGTCAACTACAAACAATCTTCTATGATCAGCTCATTTTCTAAAAGGCTGATTCAGAGCCCAGGCCTTGTGCATCTCAACATCTTTGCATTCATCAAGACCTAAATCCTTACTTTGTCTCTGTCCTGAGCAGATGAGACTTTTTTTCTTTCACCTATTTTCGTCAGTGCTGTACCAATCACTGATCTTCCAGGCTGGCAGCAGACCCCTTTGGCATCTGCATCTCCAATGTCCAGGTGCCCTGTACCTAGAGATTGCCTTCTTATCTCAAATTCTCCCCAGGTCCAACAGCACTTACAGTAAAGCATCTGCAGGAAGAAGCTGTGGTGGGCAGAGCGCAGGGCTCCTGTTAATTGCCAGGGGCATTCTGGAAGGCCCTAACTTTAAATTTTTATTAAGCCTAGTGGCTAATTACAAGCAATCAAAATGATGAATATTTTTAAATCTCTGAGAAACATGCCACATAGAGAACTAAAACCTACAATCTTTAAAATTAAAACACATTACTAAAATCTTAAAGCACTGTCACACATAAGAGCTATGTGAAATCAGTTTATTTCATTTTAATGAGGATTAAATATTTATTTTCTCCAGTATTTTCCTCCTCCTATAGGAATTACAAAAGTAGTATAAAACAAAATTCTTATAATAAAGACAGTCATATTCTACCCAGGGACATTTGACTCACACATAGCAATAATTATATTAATATACAAGGTAATCCACTGTCCTAACACCTAATTAAGCAAGGTACAATTCTTCAGATTTAGATAACTTACTAAAAATTAGCACTATGGCTTCTAGGAACTAGCCATGACCATAGGGATGGTGTTGTCCTGGTCCTTCATTTTATAAAGAAAAGTAGACAAAAAATATTCAGTGACTTGCCCAATGACACAGACCAATTGTCTTAAACTAGGTCTAAGCAGGACACCGTAACTACTAAATGGAAGCTCTTTCTGCTATTGCATGTAACCTTAATCAAGTTAAATTATTTTATTACTCTGTATTAGAACCAATCCAAATAATTACAACTGATAATCATCTTGTGTAAACGTCAAGTCTTAGTAATAGCACTGATGAAATGTCATAGAAGAAATCATATGTAATGCTAATTTTCCAGGGATGTTTAAGCTGAGCAGGCCTCTAGCAGATGGGATTGTTTGCCCGGTTGTCTCTAGAAGGCTCATAGAAACAGTAAGTGTCAATAACAGCGCTGATTAAACAGTCTAGAAAAAAAATTGCATGTAGTCACATTTGTTTTCCTGGGATTTATAAAGTGAATATGTTGGTAGTGAGTGGAATCCACTTACTTCTTTGTCCCTAGAAAGCTCCCCAAATCAGCAAACATATGCTTAGGAATGTAACTGCAGGCAGCCAATGTGACTACAATGCTTTCATTCCCTTGAGCTCAAACCCTTGGTTGTTGTGTTGTAGCCAAAGCTCTTGACATCAAAGCTTGCAGCTGCAGAGACCATGCACTTTAGTTAAAAAACTAAAGTATGCTTCATTGTCCTGGTATTATACTTATGAAAAGCTACATAAATTAAATAAGGTGAATGAAATTTTCTTTGTATATAACAAAATAAAAAGCACACTTCCACTGGACTAGTGACAAATGACAAATTAAGATGATGCTAACGGCAGAGTGATTTTAAAAAGCAACTTCATTTTCTCTTTTAATGACAACTGTCCCTAAACAAGTTGGCTATTAAAATGTTATTTCTGTATAATTCAGGAATTGGCATATTTTAATAACGCATAATATATTATAAGATTTAGTGCAAAGGATAAGTTGCTACACTAATTTGTATATAGAGATGATGTGTATAGATAAAAAGTGAGGTTACTGATTCAGCCAATTGTGATCAAAGTGTTTTGGCTCCAATGTTTTCTCTTTGAACTAGTAACTTGATTGACATTAGCACTGGAAAATCTAACATAATACAGTCTTTCTCTCCCTCATTTTGAGAGAGAATTCCAAACTACTGGGGATATAAACCATTCAGGATCTGAAAAAAAAATTTGAAAATCAAGAACTTTAGGGCAAGAATTCCATGAATCAAGTTTAGGGGGTTCATGTTTTGGTACAATGGTTGCAGTGGCAGACAGAATAATATGCTCTCCATCAAATATGACCATATCTTAATCTCCAGATCAACGAATATGCATTATAGAGTGAAGGAGAATTAAGATTGCAGATGTAATTCATGTTGCTAATCAGATGATCTTGCAATAAAATGATGATCCTAGATAATGAATAAAATGTAAGCATATGGATCATTTCTCTATCAGTTTCATACTGGAGCTGTAACTCATCAGTATGCACCTCTTCACTTGAAACAACACAAATTTATTCATGTATTTTCAGGATTCTCCTCCAAAACAGAACCTCTACAATATGCATGTGTGTGTCTCTGTGTGTGATTTGCTGTATGTATACCTTTCTCTGTGTTTATAAAGGTAAAGAGAGAAAGAGGGAAAGACAGACAGAGAGGTACAGAGAGAAAAAGATTGAGATTTTTAAGAATTGTTTCACATAACATTATGGAATTTGGCAAGTTCAAAATGTTCAGGGCAGGCACACAGGCTGGAGAACATGGAGGGGATTTGTTGCTGCCCAAACGTGAAGGAAGCTGTCAGAATGCCTCTCCCCCCTCCCCAGAAAAGATGCATCTTTTTCTTAAACCCTTCAGCAGTTAGGATGAGACTCCTCTACTTGATGGAGGATACTCTATTTTAGGCTACTGATTTAAGCATTAACCTCATCTAAAACATTATAGGTACATCTAGATAGGCATGTGACCAAATATCTGAGTACCCTAGCCTAGTCAACCTGACGCATAAAATTCACCATCAAATTATCTTCCATTTCCAGAAACCATAATCCTAAATCACTTCCAAACGGCAGAAGGGTGGCATTCCTCCTGGAGCCCTGTGGGAGGACCTGCTTCCTTACTTTTTTTGGTTACCAAATGCTGTGCATATTTCTTGTCTTATGGACCCCTTCTATGTTCAAAGGCAATAGCAGTTGATTGACCTTCTCGTGCTGCATTGATTTGACACCATAATCAGTGTCACATCAGCTTCTTGCTCCTGCTTGTTAGATCACTGAGTTCAGGGAAATAATCCCAGACAATCTTGCTCTTTCAAGATCAGCATTTTAGCAGCCTTAGATCAATCTGCAATCTTCTACTACTTTTGCCAAGTCAAGTCACATACTCACAAACCCCACGAATCAAGATACTGATGTGTTTGAGGGTCAATTTTCCTACCAACCACACTCTAGAGGCTCCATGATACAGTAGCCCTGCCAGGTATCTAATACTCATAACAAAACATAATCAGTCTGTGCTGTGCCAGCCACTGTGTTTGTGGTCATTGATATCAGCAACCCTAAGAAACTCACACAGTTGTCATCCCAAAGGAAAAAACATTTTAGACAACAGGATTTTTATGTAAATATAAGCCTCCACAGGAATTTTCAGAGAGCCAGAGAATTCAGACATTTCATGTATTTTAAGGATAATACTTCCACTGAGTTTGTGAAGTCAAGTAATAAGATATAGAAACAAAAAATATTTTGTGCATAAAAGGAGAAAGAATTGACAAAGGCCCATGGGGTAGCTATTACCAGATGCCAACTTCCAAAATTGTATTCCTTAGAGTATTTGTTTTATATGAGATATCAATAGATTTTTCAGGCCAAAACAAAAGCTCTACAGAATCAAATATTTCTAAAAAATCTAAGTGTCTTTACCCAGGGCTTTATTTGGTTTCTATACATTGGAAATATTCCAGTGATTAGGCAGTGTCTCAAAAATACTTTGAAAAGTGATTTAATTTGATCCCCTAACACATATTTCTGATGATGGCTCAATTACTTGACTCCTTGCCACTCATGTGGGAGACCCTAATAGACTGCCAGGCTTGCGTAGACACCGGGTGAGGGAACCAGTGGATGGAAAAACTCTCATCTCTCTGCCCGCAGCCATTCGCTCTCATTCTTTCTGTGTGTGTTTGCATGTGTGTGCGTGATGCTAGCTTTCAAGGGTATAAAAATATATTAACATCAAGTACCATCATAGGAAAAACAGCATGATTGAGTAAACAGGGTCAAACTTAGAAGGAATGCTGATTTTTGTCTATAGGATGACCCACAGTCCACTAAGTGTATGTAAATAATCACATGAATAGATGTACATGATTCATGACACAGATGCTGACTGAAAGAAAGGGAAACAATAGAATCAAAGTTACTTAGGGTCTAGATTTCGGTGGAAAACTAAGAAAAAAGCCTTTTTCCGTGAGGGAACATGAACACTTCCATGTGAAGGAGGAGGAATACATTCGGGGTTCAGCTAATTATGCAAGAAAGCACTGTCCAAAAATTAGCCAAGGTTTCTTCCACATTTTCAGTAGACACTGCATCATTTAAAAATATTTTATTAATATAAAGAAAATATATTTCATGTGTTTTATGAATGCAATTCAAAGAGGATAATCATAATTACCTCCCAACTTACCTCTCTCAATCCCCCATTTATTTTTTTCCTTTAATTGTTGCAATAACATACTTTCAATTTACTTTATAATCCCTGGCTTAATGCATCATTAACTATAGTGTTTCTTACAATATCATATCATTATTAATGTGTGTGAGGGGACAGGAAGTTGGAGAGACACAAGGTGGCAAAGATAGAAGGGCCAAAACCCAGAGAGGAGAAAGTCCCATAGAAGAAATCACATGTTCAGCACAACTTCTCCTGGGAAGGCACTGCCAGTTTTGAAGGAGCAGCTAAAATGCTCAAGTGCTCAGAGAGAGCACAAGCAGTGGCTGGCTGGTTGAGAAGCTGAACAGAGCTGGTGGCAGGGAGACAGAAACTGATCCCGAGGCCTCTTTTTTAATTCTTTCATTTGTTACCATTTGTTTTTAGCAACAGGAGGTGTTATAAAAGGATTCATGCCCATAAAAAGTCAAGATTAAGTAGTGATCAATGACAGATGAAGTTCAGCCCAAGAGTAAGGCAGCCTTAAAACCTAGATGAATGCTAGCAACACTCCCCAGCTGGAGTGGTACATTTATAAAACTAACCCCAAAATGAAGGCCCTCTGGAAGTAGATTGAGCTGCACAAACTCTGCAGCCTAGACTCAAGGAAGTGCATTTTGTGATTGGGTTTAAGTGATATTTCCCTATTGAAATGCCTATCAGAAACAGAAGTCATCATTTCCAAGGGAAATCCTCAAATCTTCCCATTCTTACATAAAATGCCCAACACCCACACAAAAAAATACCAGTATAAAAGTAGTGAAGACCACTTGACTGGAAACCAAGAGAAAAATAAAACCAGACCTACAAAATATTAAAGTTATCAGACATGTATTTCAAAGAACTATGATTAATTAACTTAAACTCATTTCTCTTGAGGAAATTAACACCTTATCTAACAATACATGGGTCTGTTGACTTTAATAATTAAAATTAAAACCCAAATAGTTGTTTTTCTTACCAATACCAGAATTAGATACAGCTGTAGTAAGAACAAATGGAGATTGGTCTGAACTAAGACACAAATAGAGACAGGGAGGTTGGGTTACATGCGAAATATGTACTTTCAATTATGCCATGAGTATAAAGGATTGTTGCAAATGATCCTTAAAATATCAATTAATGAATTAATTGCAAAACAAAGCAAAATTAGCCAGTAGATGTATTAACAACACTGCAAATGTGACAGAAAACAAGAAGAGTAAGCACTAACTCAACTAAAATAAATAAGAACACAAAAAACTATTTAATTCTAGTCAAAGGAACACACATACATGTAACTGGAGTGTCAGAAAGATGGGACAGAAAACATAGATTAGAAGACATATTTCTAGGGTTGGCATTGTGTTGCAACAGTTTAAGTCACTGCCTAGGATGCCAGCATCCCATACCAGAGCTCTGGTTTAAGTCTTGGCTGCTCCACTAAGGAACTACATTCCTGCTAATGCCATGGAAGGTAGACGAAGATGGTCCAAGAAGCGGGCCTCTGCAACCCATTTGGAAGACCTGGATAGAGTTTCAGGCTCCTGGCTCCTTCCAAGCCCAGCTCCCATCAGCCATTGCAGCAGTTCGTGAACTAGTAGGTAGAAGATTCTCACTGTTTCACATAAATAAATATTTTGCTAAAAAAGACATCTAAGAAAAACTTTTGTCAATTGTTTAAGAGGTAGAGAGAAAGGTTGGGTAGGACAGCAGAGAAACAGAGAGTGTGCTCTTTTTCACTCCTGAAATGTCTGCAACAGCAAGATATGGGCTGAGTTCAGGGTCAAGTTTGAACCCAATGTAAGCCTCTGATGGGGTCATGAGTAACTCAATAACTTAGGCTATACCTACTCCTTTCCAGGGTATATACTGGGGGGAAGCTGGAGTCAGGAGCCAGAGCCAAGTAATGAACCTAGCCACTCCAGTGTGGTCTGAGGGTATCTCAAACACTAGGCTAAATGCCCACTACAGAAACATTAAATGATTATGGACAATAATTCTCAAACCTGATTTTAGAGACAACATATACAAAAGGCTCAGCAAACCCAGCAAAGATAAAACACATCAGAATAAAAGCATAATATCAAAAATAAAGAGAAAGCTTTACATACAGCTAAAGATAAAAGATGCATTACATATTAAAGAATAAGAGGAGCAGTCGGGGTCAACGCTGTGGCGTAGTGGGTAAATCCACATCTTGCAAGTGCCAGCAACCCATATCGGCACCAGTTCAAGTCCTGACTGCTCCACTTCTGATCTAGCTCTTTGTTATGGCCTGCGAAAGCAGCAGAAGATGGCCCAAGTCCTTGGGCCCCTGTACCCACATGGGAGATCCAGAAGAAGATCCTGGCTTCTGGCATCTGGCTTCAGATTAGCACAGCTCTGGCCATTGCACCCAACTGGGAGTGAACCAGCGGATGGAAGACCTCTCTCTCTCTCTCTCTTCCCCTCTCTCCTTCTCTCCCTCTCTCCCTCTCTGCCTCTCCTTCTCTCTCTGTCTAACTCTGACTTTCATATAAATAAATAAATAAATCTTAAAAAAAAAAAAAAAGAGGAGCAGTCAAGTGGAAGGGACAGGACCTACTACCTCAGCAGCTGAGGAAGGGACCAGGGAGAGGATGACACTTCAGAATTCTGAGCACTGATGGCCAAGATATCCAGTAGGCCTGGAGTCCCAGAAGGGATTGCAGAATTGAGGGACATTCGGAGTGAGCACCCTTGACAGAGACTGCCAGACAACCCCAGTCTCCACAAAGGGCCCCTATTGCACCCAGCCTTGAGGGGACAGCAAGAGTATCTTCCCTATTCCCAGCTGTCACCCTTCACTCACATTCCCATCCACCACTCGGCATCAATCATGTTTGTAAATTACAGAAGAACAAAGACATTTTACAGAAAAACAAAACAACAATAACAAACGATGGAAAAAGGAGAACGAGAGATGATAGATATTTTTATCATAGGAATAAAATAATGAAAACTATTTCCAGCATAGAATTCCACAACCAAGAAAAATGAAAACATGGGAGAAATATTGAAGAGTTATACCAATATGTCAGTAATTAAATATAAGTAGGTGAAAATTATAAACATTCTCAGACCATAAATAATTACAATTATGTGCCATTTAAAAAGTTATACTTTCATAAAAACACATATAATAGAGGATAAAAAATGAAAAAGTCAGACATTAACAAAATGGCAAGTCTATATAAAAGTTGAAGTATATTTTTAGAAAAAATATATTTTTATAAATACTACTACTAATAAAAGTGATAAGAATCATTTCATCAAGAAGATGATATTTCTAAATCTGTTTATCAGAAACATAGTTGCAAAATATCTGAATCAATAGATAAATAGATGCATTAGCAATTGTGATTAAGGATTTTAATCCTCTGCTCAGAGGAAATGACACAAGATCAGTAAGCAGACAGAAAACCAATAGCTGTGTATGAATAGTGTATTCGATCAATGATATCCACCAAAATGACCAAATAGATAATTACATGATTTATACTCAATAATATAGACTATAAATTTCTTTCAAATTGATGTGGACCTTTTTAAGAAATTGATCATATGCCAAGATACAAAAAATTCTCAATAAATATAAGGTTTTAAATATACAGAAAATAACAGAATTAAACTAGAAATCAATAATAAAAAATAAAGAAAAAGTATAGAAATACCTGTAATGAATGCAATACTATTCTTTTTTTAAAAACATTTATTTAATGAATATAAATTTCCAAAGTACAGCTTATGGATTACAATGGCCTCCCCCCCATAACTTCCCTCCCACCCGCAACCCTCCCCTTTCCCGCTCCATCTCCCCTTCCATTCACATCAAGATTCATTTTCAATTCTCTTTATATACAGAAGATCAGTTTAGTATATATTACGTAAAGATTTCAACAGTTTGCCCCCACATAGTAACACAAAGTGAAAAATACTGTTGGAGTACTAGTTATAGCATTAATTCACAATGTACAGCACATTAAAGACAGAGATCCTACATGATATTTTTTTAAATATTAATTTTCTATGCAATTTCCAATTTAAAACCAAGGTTTTTTTTTCATTTTCAGTTATCTTTTTATACAGAAGATCAATTCAATATTATTCTAAACAATGCATGGATAGAAGAAAACATTAAAAAATGGAAATAAAATTATTTTGAGCTACATGAAAATGAATCCAAACATGCCATCATCGTGAGAAATATCTATAACAGATCTTAAGGGGGAAAATAGCTTCAAATATACATCAGAGAAGGATGTATGACAAGCAATAATTTGAACTATCATTTCAAGAAGCAAAATTATACCCACCAGATTTTTCAGCTTCTAGGAAAAAAAAAAATAGAAAATGAACCCTAAGAAAGCATCAGGAAGAAAGTCAAAAAGGTCAAGGCAGTTATCAATTACAGGTAAGAATATAGAAACAAAGTAATGAAAGGCCAACAAAGCCTCAACTGGGATCTTTGAAAAAAATTAACCAAGCTGATAAATCTTAGCAATATGTTAAGAAAAAACACAAATTATCAATTTCAGGAAGGAGAATGGGATAAACACTATAGTTCATACTATACATACCAAAATTTTAATTGACATTATTATAAAAATTTATGTTAAATTTTGAATGTTAGATAAAATGCTAAAAGTCCTTGAAATACAACTTACCAAACTCTGTCTCACCCACACATAAACACACAGTAAGAAAGACAAAAATTGTTGGTAATCCCCTATTTGTTAAGGAAATGGAATTTGAAAGTAAAATGCTTTTTATAAAGAAAATTACAGGCCCAGACAGCTTTAATGTTGGGATTTCCTCAAATACACTAAAGGTAGAAATGAAACAGTGGTATATACACTCTTTTAGAACTCAAGCAGGTAAGAATATTCCCTAAGTCATATTACAAAGCCAGCATAATTCTTGTACCAAAATGACAGGAATGTTGCAAAAAAGAAAAAGATCAGACAAAAATCTCTTTTTGAATCTGATATATATACATGTACACACACAAACATATACAAAGGATGAGATGTCATAAATAAATTTCTAATTTCAGTAATATAAAACCAACTGGGCATTAAAAATAACCAACAAAATTCTTACATTAACAAAATAAAAGAGAAAAACTATATAATCATGTCATTAGAAATAGAAAAGAATCTAACCTACCATTAAGAAAATAATAGATTCAGTAGAGACAAAGCATGGCAAATTAGTGAAGGATACATCACACATCAGTAGTGTACACAAAATATTGACTCCTTATCTTAAGCTACGTATCAAACCCAGTTTCATGTGGGTAGTAGTCATGGATCTATGTATGAGAAGTAAAACAATAAAGCTTCTAAAACACAGGGAAAATGTCCTCAACATGTTGGGGGGTGGTCTGAGACTTATCAGAATATAATAAACACTAGCTCTAAGGGAAAATATTGGCGACTGAATTACATAAACATTTTTTATATAAAAAGAGAATGTTATAATGCAGACCAGGCATTGGGAAAATGTATTTTTATATACATAACCAACAAATATAGCCATGCACCACATAATTTATAATAGTATTATGGTCAACAGTGAACAGCATATAGGCTATTAATCCCATAAGATCATACTACAACTGAAAAATTCCTTTGACCTCATGACATGACTATATAAAGTCATTACATTGCTCACATATCTGTGGTGATTCTGGTATCAATAAACCTATTGTACTTTAATTCATATAAAATATTGCACAATTATGTAGAGTACATATTTTATAATAATAAGTGATTATATTGCTGGTTTATGTACTTACTATACTATACTTTCATCATTACTTTAGAGCATATCCATATATGTCATAAGACATATATCTAAGCTATATATATGCACATACATACATACATAGTTTACTGTAAAACGTATACTGCATTGTGCTGGCAGAAGCCTCGCACATGCCGTAGTCACTGTTATCTCTGGACCGCATCAAGAGGCCATGTCAAGTGATTGACTTAAACCATATGTTTGTGTAAGTATACAAAGAAATGATAAAACACAAGAACTGCAGAGAAGACGAAGTCCAAATGTCCAGAATCTAAATATTTTTTTTTAATTTTTAACAAAAGAAAAATGAAACTGATCATGATTCTCAACTGTACATCCACAAGAACAGGTAAAATGAAAAACCAGACAGCACTAAGTGTCAACTGGCCACTGCAACTTCTCTGTGAGCAGAAAAGAAAACTAATATAACTACTTTGGAATCTTGCCAATATGTATCAAATACAAACATGGACATTGATTTTTGATGTAGTTGCCTCCTTATATACACAGAACATCAAACATGAACTCATACAAAGCACAAAAAAAAATTTTAAAGCCAACTTTTTCAAAATAATCAGACTCAAAAGCTCTCTAGAATAAATAGATGTATTCATAAAAGGAGATATTGTCTCAAAAATAAATACTACTGTGACACATATTTATTAATCTCACAAACGCAGCATGTAATAAATGAAGCTATACACCAGAGGCTATTTACTATGAGGCTCAATTTTTATATAATTGTCTTTATTAAAAAGTAAAGATTAATCTACCTTATTAAAGGTAGGAAACAAGTTGCCTTTGAGAAAGAGGGTAGTGGAGTTAATGCCTGGGAGAACTTCTGAAGTGTGAGCGACCATCAAATTCGACCTGGAAGCTTGAGGTTTGAATGTAACCATATTCCAATCACAGACAGGTTATGTGCATTTTTCTGTAAATAATTTACACTGAAATCAAAACTTATTCAGGTGATAACTTCTTGAGGTTATTCCAGCAATAAAAACAAAATTGATCCCTTTAAAATATTTTTAAATATTTTATTCATTTAAAAGAAGTGAGAGAGAGAGAGAGACAGACAGAGATCTTCCATCTACTGATTTACTCCCCAAATGCCCACAGTAGCGGGAGCTGCGCCAGGTTGAAGCCAGGTGCTGAGAACTGAATCTGAGCCACCCAGTAGGTGAGAGGGACTCAGCTGAGTCATCCTAACCCAGGTGCTCAGATATGGGATGAAGACATCACTGTGCCACATCTCAGAACATAATGGATTCTTTACTTGGTAAATACTCATCATCATTAACAATAGTTAGTTAATTTGTATTAATCTAGACTAGTAAATAGGATGCTATCTATCAAAATTTCACAAAGTAGTTGGTGGTACTTTTAGCTTAAGATATTACAAACCTGAGGACAGCACACAGATGGGATGGTAAAATTCTATCTAAAACAATCTGGCAAAACTGGGATCTCATATCTCAGCTGCAATATTTTTAAAATTGCTTTTCAATACAGATAAATTGGAAGGATGCATTTGGTTGAAAGCATTGCACTGTGCATCATACTGACATCATGGCTCACATCAGATTCAACACTCCATTGTTTTCAATAGCCACAGTACAAGATAAATTTTAAAACAAAATTGTAAATAAAGATAAATACAATATATATAGCATAAATTATAGATGAAAAAGTTATAGAGAAAATGGAAATAATTTAATAAGAAGATATATTATTAAAGATTAAAAAGAGACCCCTAAATTATATCAGAAATATTTCAAAAGATATCAAAGGAAAGCATATCATTACTTGGCTTGCATTTATAAATAAGAAAACTCTCAGAACTGGACAATATAAAGCAGGGAAGTCAATTTATCATTGGATGAAAACACTGAGACATGCATGTGACATTCTTATGTCAAATGGTAGAGTTAGAAATGTGCCAGGGGATTCCAATTCAATTCCATCAAGGTGGCATGTACCAATGACATCTCACTAGTCCAAGTGATCAATTTCAGTTTACAATTGATCATAATGATAGGTCTAAGAGTAAAAGGGATCACACAAACATGACTAGTGTCTGCTAATACTAACTGATAGAATCAAACAGGGAGAGAACAATCCATCATGGGAAGCAGGAGACACAGCAGACTCATAGAATGGCAGATATCCTAAACAGCACTTTGGCCTCAGAATCAGCCTTTAAGGCATTCGGATCTGGATCAAGAGCCCATGGGAGTATTTTAGGCATGGAAAGCCAAGACACTCTGGCAAAAAAAAAAAAAAAAAAAAACCTAAATTAAAGATCCCTGTGAGTGAGATCCCAGTGGAAAAAACAGGGCCATCAAAGAAAGAGGTATCTTTCTCTGAAGGGAGGAGTGGACTTCCAATTTGACTATGACCTTGTCTAAATAAGATCGGAGTCGGCGAATTTAAAAGGCTTCCATAGCCTTGGCAACTCATGACAAGAGCCTAGGGAGATTACTGACGCCATAAACAAGAGTGTCAATTTGTTAAGTCAACAATAGGAGTCACTGTGCACTCATTCCCCATGTAGGCTCTCTCTCCTTAATGTGTTGTCCAATTTGAAGTAATGCTATAACTAGTACTCCAACAGTGTTTTACACTTTGTGTTTCTGTGTGGGTGCAAACTGATGAAATCTTTACTTAGTGTAGGCTAAATTGATCTTCTGTATATAAAGATAATTGAAAATGAATCTTGATGTGAATGGAATGGGAGAGGGAGTGGGAGATGGGAGGGGTGTGGGTAGGAGGGAAGTTATGGGGGGGAGGGAGCGAAGCCATTGTAATCCATAAGCTGTACTTCGGAAATTTATATTTATTAAAGTTAAAAAAGGAAATATCAGAGTGAGAAGACAGAACTACATTAAAGATATGATCTAATCACTAGAAAACATCAACATATTTTTTTGACTCCATTCTCAAAGATTTTTTATAAGGCATCGTAGAATTTCTCCTTATATTATACTTTGACAAACTTAAATTTAACTGTGTATGCACAGTTATAAACAACTGGTCCAATCTAGAAAATTCAATTAAAAAATTGAAAGGTTGAAGAATGACTTGTTAAATTAGTGCCATAGGAATAATAGATTTTGGAGGGTCAGCAATGTGGCATAGCGGGTCAAGCTGCCACCTGCAGTACCAGAACCCTTTTTGGGCACCAGTTCTAATCCCAGCTGCTGCTCCACTTCCAATCCAGTTCTATCCTACAGTGAAGGAAAGCAACTAAGATGGCCCAAGTCCTTGGGCCCCTGCACCTGAGTAGGGGACATGGAAGAAGCTCCTGGCTTTGGAATGTCCCAGCACTGGCCATTGCGGCCATCTGGGGAGTGACCCAACGGATGGAAGACCTCTGTGCCTCTGCCTCTCTGTAACTCTGCCTTTCAAATAATTAAATAAATCTTTTAAAAAAGAAAAATAGATTTGGTAGTTTTAGCTCCTATTTTTATGTAAGATACTGTCTTTGTTAATTATTTCAGCTGCCTGTGTGACAAATGTTTATGTTGCAATCTTCAAAGTGTAGCCTGGGCCCAAAGGAGTTCACCTTCATAAAATGCAGCTCCATAATCTCCCTGTTCCTTTAAACCACTGATTCCACAGTATCACAATGTTTTGCTGTATTTTGAGCACAATTCAAGTGTTATCTTCGTCAACTGGTATGTTTTAGAACAGAAAGGCTTGGAGATGGCTAGTCTTTGCTTGCATGATTATCTCTCTGTCCCACCTTCTAAAAATGAAATGAACAATATATTTTTCTGCTCTACTAATATGCAAATTCAGCCTCCCTGCCTTGAAAGCTCTGGAGTGTAAATTGTTGTAACTGGTGGGGATGCAGAATCTGGTATAAATGCCGCTCTTGGCCTTGACATAGGCAGAGATGATTAAAATAAAATTGCACTTCTCTGGTGGCATTAAGCATTGGCCAGCTGCCCAAATTCAGTGGTGCACATTCTGCTAGGCTTAGTTTCTCTCCTGACACATTGCACCACTGAGCTCAGACTTCCTCTGCCAGTTATTTCTGATGTGCTGGGATTGATATATTTATCCTGCCTCATTGCTTGTGAGTACCTAAGGTATTAAAGAAAAGATTAACCTGCAGGTACGAGGAACACCCTGGGGACTCTTGCATTAGAAGTCACTTCTTGAAGCATTGCCTTTTCAAAATGACACACATGAGCCAGACCAAAATGAAAACTGTATTATGTAGGTAGTTTTAAACATTTGCTACAGATTACAAAGCCAGAAAGTATGACATCACATCATAGATCAAGCAAGGTTTTGTAGATTTTCTGATGTAATTCATAGCTTCGGGCATTGTAGTCAAGATACCTAACAGTAGCAAGGGTTCCATTGTTCAGGTATGAAAAACAGAACTATACAATTGTGTTATATATATCAGATCAAAAATGGAAAAGTTCTTCAAGAAAACATTACTTTCCCATATCTATACTCTCCAATGAGTTAGTAGCTTGGTTGCATTTTTACAAATTCAGCTGAGTATTATAGCATAGAATAAAAATCACTATAGCATAGTAACTATGTGGATACAAAAGTGTCAGATTTTTAATATGGGATCTGTCATTACTAACTGGGTGACCTACAATGTGTATTCAAACACGTCAAGATACCCCTGCCTCAGTTTCCTCCTTTGTAAAATATTAGCTACTCCCTCAACAGGCTTTGAAAACCAAATGATCCAGTATTTGTGTAGCATTGAGAACAGTGTCTGGTACACAGTGATTGCTTGTTTAATCTCAACTTTGAACACTCAGGATAGATAGGAGCATTCTGAATGTTCAAAGATCCACGTCATGTATGGAATTGCTCATGATTATCCTGGAAAAGAGAAACATTTGAAGTCTGATGATAGTTGTATTCCAATACCTAGGAAGTATCAAATGATTAGGACTTTCAACCTGATGTATGAAGGATAAAAATTTGTGCACAACAGACACAAAATCAGGGAGTGAATGCTTGGCATACCTGTTAGCTTGCTGTTTGGGACCCAGGCATCCAGTATCAGAATTCTTGGTTCAAGTCCCACCTCTGCTCTCATTTCCACCTTCCTGTTAATGCACACTCTGGAAGGCAGTAGATGATGTCTCTATTTGTGCCCCCACCCCAATGAGAGACCTGGATTAAAGTCATAGCTCCTGGCTTCAGCGTGGTCCAATCCATGACTATGGCAGGCATTTAGGAAGTAAACCAGTAGATTAAAAATCAATTTCTTTCTCCTCCTTTCTCTCTCCCTCAACTTAAATAAGTATTCATATATATGAATATTGTGTATGTGTCTATGTCAATCCCTTCTCTTTTTGCAACCCAAGCCATACCCCCTTAGGTCTTGAAGTAATATAAATTTAAAAACAAGTCATTAGGGTTATAAAATTTAGTCTGTGCTTTGATAGACTACATAGTCAAAAACTGGAATTAGATAATGTACAGATCTAGACCTCTTAGTGAGGTGTTCACATAGACATCATAAACTCAAAAATATAGTAAATCTCCAGGTAACCTCCCATAACTCCATCTGCTCTCATTGAATAAGATTCATCACTTTTTACAATCCAATGATGAAAGGAATAGCAAGGAGTAGTGTAGCAACCTTTTTTCTTGAGCTATAGTACCCTGTCTTTAATGTTACAAGCAAATAATCTCACTATTCAGCCAAATATTGTAAATCCTCAACTACTAAATCAAATATATTTAATAAGGAAAAGAAAGCCTTCAGAACGAACACAACAGCTAGCTTCTTACTAGGACATTCTAATCACGTTTATATCTAGACACACAATCACCTGGAAACTTGAGAAAAAATGGTGACATCCTTGTTCCATCCCCAAGTAGTCTCATTTTATTGACCTAGGGTGGTGATCTGGAAACAGTACTGTTGAAAGCTCTCCAGGCAGTCCCTAACATGCAGCCTAGGTTAAAAACCATTTATGGGGTTTTCATTGTCTCAGAGAATTATTTTAATAAACTGGAAAAATATTATATAGACAATGAAACATTATTATGTAAATTCATCAACAATTTAGAGCCACGGTTCCTTGTGGATAGGTGTCTGGCTTCGTGGATAGGGCGTCCCTTGGGATACAGAGTGCTTGGTTAGAATCCTGGCTATGCCCCCTATTTTAGCTTTCAACGGGTGTGTACCCTGAGAGTCAGGAGGTGATGGCCCAGGTGATTTTGACCCAGGTCAAACTCCTAGGTAACCTGGATTGAGTTCCTGACTTCTGGCTACAGCCTGGTCTAACCCATTTGAACAGTGACTTAGATGTGGTCTCACTCCCTCTCTCCCTCCCTCTCAAATAAGTGCTGTAAGTATTCTTTTTTAAGTTGTAGTAGCTTTGGCATTCTTCTCCTCATCTCTAAAATTCCAATTTTTTCAAATTCTCAGTGTTATACTTGACAGCAGGTTTCCACATGATTATCAATAGAATAATTACAACACATATAAAATCAAACCCCACTTGTTTCAATAGTGTAGCCACTGGTGTACAAGAGCACTAACCAGGCTCAAATGTGGGATATAAAGACAGATTAAACAAGTTGTCTGCTTATAAGAAGCTCAAAATTTGAACATAGACATGAAATAGCAGTGTAGCTTAAGCATGGAACTAATGTTTATTTACTGGTACCTTACTGTGTGCTAGACACTGTTTCAGGAACAGATGAATTTTCTTGTACTAAATTTGCACGTAAAGAAACAGGAGAACTCAGACACTAAGTACATTATTCAAGATTTTACTGCTGCTAAAGGTAGAGGTGGGATTTTAATTCCAACATTACATTGGGAAAGGCTGCAAGTTCAAAAACTCTGAGGCTTTGTTACTCAGGGATCCCTCACCAGCCAAGCCTGGCATGCCTTGTTAATATTTCTCTTAAAAATATATTAACCATTTAGTTATTTATCCACCTACCTCTCTTAAGCTCTGAGCACACAGAAGTAGCATCCTTTTGTGCTTATTTCTTGGCTTCAATCCCACACTTATTGAGCACCTTCTTTGCTAAAGAATTGGGACACATACTACAATCAGATGGTTAAAAAAGTACAAACAGGGATTAACAAGGAGACAGTAGATTTAAACGACACTATAGCCCAAATGGACCTAACAGATATCTTCAGAACTTTTTATCCCACAGAAAAAGAATTTACATTCTTTTCAGCGGTACATGGAACCTTCTCCAGGATTGACCACAGACTAGGCCATAAAGCAAGCCTTAGCAAATTCAAAAGAATAAGAATCATACCATGCAACTTCTCAGACCACGAGGGAGTGAAGTTGGAAATTAGCAACTCAGGAATCTCTAGAGCATATGCAAACACATGGAGAATGAATAACATGCTCCTGAATCAACAATGGGTCATAGAAGAAATCAAAAGAGAAATTAAAAATTTCCTGGAAGTAAATGAAGATAACAGCACAACATACCAAAACTTATGGGATACAGCAAAAGCAGTGTTAAGAGGAAAATTTATATCAATAGGTGCCTACATCAAGAAATTGGAAAGGCACCAAATAGAGGAGCTTTCAGTTCATCTCAAGGATCTAGAAAATCAACAGCAAACCAGACCCAAAGATAGTAGGAGAAGAGAAATAATCAAAATCAGAGAAGAAATTAACAGGATTGAATCCAAAAAAAATTACAAAAAATCAGCCAATCGAGGAGCTAGTTTTTCGAAAAAATAAACAAAATTGACACCCCATTGGCCCAACTAACTAAAAAAAGAAGAGAAAAGACCCAAATTAATAATATCAAAGACGAAAAAGGAAACGTAACAACAGACACCACAGAAATCAAAAGAATCATCAGAAATTACTACAAGGACTTGTATGCCAGCAAACAGGAAAACCTATCAGAAATGGATAGATTCCTGGACACATACAACCTACCTAAACTGAACCAGGAAGACATAGAAAACCTAAACAGACCCATAACTGAGACGGAAATTGAAACAGTAATAAATGCCCTCCCAACAAAGAAAAGCCCAGGACCAGACGGATTCACTGCTGAATTCTACCAGACATTTAAAGAAGAACTAACTCCAATCCTTATCAAACTATTCAGAACAATCGAAAAAGAGGGAATCCTCCCAAATTCTTTCTACGAAGCCAGCATCACCTTAATTCCTAAACCGGGAAAAGATGCAGCATTGAAAGAGAATTACAGACCAATATCCCTGATGAACATAGATGCAAAAATCCTCAATAAAATTCTTGCCAATAGAATACAACAACACATCAGAAAGATCATCCACCCAGACCAAGTGGGGTTTATCCGTGGTATGTAGGGATGGTTCAACGTTCGCAAAACAATCAACGTGATACACCACATTAACAGACAGCAGAAGAAAAACCATATGATTATTTCAATAGACGCGGAGAAAGCATTTGATAAAATACAACACCCTTTCATGATGAAAACCCTAAGCAAACTGGGTATAGAAGGCACATTCCTCAATATAATCAAAGCAATTTATGAAAAACCCACGGCCAGTATCCTATTGAACGGGGAAAAGTTGGAAGCATTTCCACTGAGATCTGGCACCAAACAGGGATGCCCACTCTCGCCACTGCTATTCAATATAGTGCTGGAAGTCTTAGCCAGAGCTATTAGGCAAGAAAAAGAAATCAAAGGGATACAAATTGGGAAGGAAGAACTCAAACTATCCCTCTTTGCAGATGATATGATTCTTTATTTAGGGGACCCAAAAAACTCTACTAAGAGACTATTGGAACTCATAGAAGAGTTTGGCAAAGTAGCAGGATATAAAATCAATGCACAAAAATCAACAGCCTTTATATACACAAGCAATGCCACGGCTGAGGAAGAACTGCTAAAATCAATCCCATTCACAATAGCCACAAAAACAATCAAATACCTTGGAATAAACTTAACCAAGGATGTTAAAGATCTCTATGATGAAAATTATAAAACCTTAAAGAAGGAAATAGAAGAGGATACCAAAAAATGGAAAAATCTTCCATGCTCATGGATTGGAAGAATCAACATCATGAAAATGTCCATTCTCCCAAAAGCAATTTACAGATTCAATGCAATCCCAATCAAGATACCAAAGGCTTTCTTCTCAGATCTGGAAAAAATGATGCTGAAATTCGTATGGAGGAATAAGAGGCCTCGAATAGCTAAAGCAATCTTGTACAACAAAAACAAAGCTGGAGGCATCACAATACCAGATTTCAGGACATACTACAGGGCAGTTGTAATGAAAACAGCATGGTACCGGTACAGAAACAGATGGATAGACCAATGGAACAGAATAGAAACACCTGAAATCAATCCAAACATGTACAGATAACTTATATTTGATCAAGGAGCCAAAACTAACCCCTGGAGTAAAGACAGTCTATTTAACAAATGGTGCTGGGAAAACTGGATTTCCACCTGCAGAATCATGAAGCAAGACCCCTACCTTACACCTTCCACAAAAATTCATTCAACATGGATCAAAAACTTAAACCTACGACCCGACACCATCAAATTACTGGAGAGCATAGGAGAAACCCTGCAAGATATAGGTACTGGCAAAGACTTCTTGGAAAATACCCCAAAAGCACAGGCACTCAAAGCCAAAATTAACTATTGGGATCGCATCAAACTGAGAAGTTTCTGTACTGCAAAAGAAACAGTCAGGAAAGTGAATAGGCACCCTTCAGAATGGGAAAAAATATTTGCAAACTACGCAACAGATAAAGGGCTGATAACGAGAATCTACAATGAAATCAAGAAACGACACAACATTAAATCAAACAACCCACTTAAGAGATGGGCTAAGGACCTCAACAGACATTTCTCCAGAGAGGAAATCCAAATGGCCAACAGACACATGAAAAAATGCTCAAGATCACTGGCAATCAGGGAAATGCAAATCAAGACCACAATGAGGTTTCACCTCACCCCGGTCAGAATGGCTCACATTCAGAAATCTACCAACAATAGATGCTGGAGAGGATGTGGGGAAAAAGGGACACTAATCCACTGTTGGTGGGAATGCAAACTGGTTAAACCACTATGGAAGTCAGTCTGGAGACTCCTCAGAAACATGAATATAACCCTACCATACAACCCAGCCATCCCACTCCTTGGAATTTACCCAAAGGAGATTAAATTGGAAAACCAAAAAGCCGTCTGCACACTAATGTTTATTGCAGCTCAGTTCACAATAGCTAAGACCTGGAACCAACTCAAATGCCCATCAACAGTAGACTGGATTAGGAAATTATGGGACATGTACTCTACAGAATACTATACAGCAGTCAAAAACAATGAAATCCGATCATTTGCAACAAAATGGAGGGATCTGGAAAACATCATGCTGAGTGAATTAAGCCAGTCCCAAAGAGACAAATATCATTTGTTTTCCCTAATTGGTGATGATTAACTGAGCACCAAAGAGGAAACCTGTTGAAACGAAATGAACACTATGAGAAAATAAGACATGATCAGCTCCTGTCTGAACTGTTGATGTACAATCTAAATCTTTACCCATTTTAGTATCTCCCCTTGTTGTTTATATTCGTTCTAGTACTATGGGTTGAATCTGGCAACTAACACACAATTAGCCGTAGGTGTTTAAATTTTAAATGAAAAGTGATCCCTGTGAAATATAAGAGTGGGAATAAGAGAGGGAGGAGATGTACAATTTGGGACATGCTCAATCGGAACTGCCCCAAATGATAGAGTTAGAAGTGTGCCAGGGGATTCCAATACATTCCCATCAAGGTGGCATGTACCAAGGCCATCTCATTAGTCCAGGTGATCAATTTCAGCTCACAACTGATCACACTGATAGGTCTAAGAGTAAAAGGGTTCACACAAACAAGACTAGTGTCTGCTAATACTAACTGATAGAATGAAAAAGGGAGAGAATGATCCAACATGGGAAGCAAGATACACAGCAGATTCATAGAATGGCAGATGTCCTAAATAGCACTCTGGCCTCAGAATCAGCCCTTAAGGCATTCGGATCTGGCTCAAGAGCCCATGAGAATATTTTAGGCATGGAAAGCTAAGACACTGTGAAAAACAAAAAAATGAAGACCTAAATGAAAGAACTCTGCGAGTGAGATCCCAGTGGAAAGAACGGGGCCATCAAAGAAGGAGGTACCTTTCTCTGAAGGGAGGAGAGAACCTCCACTTTGACTATGACCCTGTCGGATTAAGATCGAAGTCGGCGAACCCTAAACGCTTCCATAGCCTTGGCAACTCATGACTAGAGCCTGGGGAGATTACTGACGCCATAAACAAGAGTGGCAAATTGTTAAATCAACTTCAGGAGTCACTGTGTACTTACGTCTCATGAGGGATTTGTCCTTAATGTGTTATCCAATGTGAAATAATGCTATTACTAGTAATGAAACAGTATTTTTTCACTTTGTGTTTCTGTGTGGGTGCAAACTGATGAAATCTTTACATACTATAATATTAAATCGATCTTCTGTGTATAAAGATAATTGCAAATGATTAAAAAATCTTGGTGTTAAATTGGAAATTGCATAGATAATTAATCAATTCTTTAAAAAAAATCATGTAGGATCTCTGTCTTTAATGTACTGTACATTGTGAATTAATACTATAACTAGTACTCCAACAATAATTTCAGTTTGTGTCTCTATGTGAGGGCAAACTGTTGAAATCTTTACATAATATGTTCTAAACTGATCTTCTGTGTATAAAGAGAATTGAAAATGAATCTTGATGTGAACAGAAGGGGAGAGAGAGCGGGAGAGGGGAGGGTAGCGAGAGGGAGGGAAGTTGTGAGGGGGGGAGCCATTGGAATCCATAAGCTGTACTTTGGAAATTTATATTCTTTAAATAAAAGCTAAAAAAAAAAAGAAAAGTACAAACAGGCCCTGCCGTCAGAGTACCCAGAGCATGGAATCTTGAGGGAGATGAAGACAAGTGAGAGGGCCATTATAACACTGTGAACTCTGCCTGAAATCACTCCGCTAATGAAGGGCCTACATCCAAGCCCCAACCCTGCATGACTGCAAACCTCAAGGCCCTTCTGTTGTGTTAAGTTGCTGCTCCCCTCATGAGAAGATGAGAGTAGTTCCATCACCTTGAAAGTTGGATAAGAAAAAGAGAAGGCCCAAGATACGCCCCCAGGAAAGATTAACACACAAACAGTGGGCAAAAGGCTGCTTAAAATTCAAGGTGAAATGGGATGAAATAAAGGGGCAAGTTAAAAACCTGGAGAGTTTGCACTTGGAGAAACAAAGAAAACAGAACTTCAGGCATGAGACTATCATGAAACAGAAACACAATATTCAATGACAGAGCAGCTGAACAAATACATATAATTATGAAGGAAGGCTTGCTGCATTTCTTTATCAAAGAAAGCTTGAGAAGCATTGCTAACTCCTTTTAGGAGGATTTAATAAAATTCTAAGCAAAATGATGAACATGAGCATGAAAAATCACTTAAATGGTATTTTTCAACTGGGACAAAATGGAAGTCACATAAGACCTGCACTTTAAATTGTGTCATTTCATTATATTTTATTGCATTAAATAGCAGATTATTTGATTATGAGATGCTTATTTAAGGTCTTAGTCATACTTAAATCTTTTCTAGAAAATAGCTTACAAGCAGAAAGTGCCAATTTATTGACAGCTCCGACAACACAATCCATCAAAGATGGAACTGCTGACTACATACGCATTTCATGTTGGGACAGATTCTGATTTGAGTCATTCATAAATCCATTATTGTTTTCACTTGGTGGACAACAGAATACAAATGTGAATGTTCAAGGCATAGAAATTACCACAAATAGTAAGTGAAAAAGTAAGTTTTACATTCAATTAGCACTGTCAGCAAAAGAACAAAGAAGGAACTTATTCAGTACAAACAATTGCAGTAATCCTCCCAGATGATATTTAAAATGTGAGAATCATGAGGGTAATTATTGAAGGTCTGGGTCATTAGGGCTGTTTTGTCACTGCAGGGTTTACTGTTCGTCCATCTGATACGAGCACACGGAAATAAAGGGGCAACCATGGTTCCACTGAAGTTATTGGAATATTTACAACTAACTTTAAAAAAAAAACTTTCATTTAGCAAATGTAAATTTCCAAAGTACAGTTTATGGATTACAATGGCTTTTTCCCCACCATAACTTCCCTCCCACCCACACCCTTCCCATCTCCCCCTCCCTCTCCCATTCCATTCACATCAAGATTCATTTTTGTTTATCTTTATAAACATAAGATCGATTTAGTATATATTAAGTAAAGATTTCATCAGGTTGCACCCACACAGAACATAAAGTGTAAAATACTGTTGGAGTACTAGTTATAGCATTAATTCACATTGAACAAGATGTTAAGGACAGATCCCACATGAGGAGTAAGTACACAGTGACTCCTGTTGTTAAAAAGGGGGGGGGGGGGGGGCGGTACAACTAACTTCTTAATTCCTTAATCTAGGTGAATTCACTGAACATATTCCTTTATATTCCATTTTCAAAGGCCTTTATTAAACAAGTCTTCACTTAGTATATTTTTGCATTTTGTAAAATGACTTTGGTAAAAAAAAAATACAGCCATATTTTCATACAACATGCATGATCTTTAAATTCAAAGTTTCAATCACTGATAAATTTACAAAGAATTACATTTGAATTAGTCCTCAATATAAAGTACAGTTCATCTTATTTCTAGTACGCTGATTCACCCTTTCAAGTGCCTGATCCTTTTTCTTCACATGAGACGGAATGCAGGCGTATACGAATTGTGTGTCCTACAAGCACCACCCACAAGCACCTTGATTAAGGATGTTGCTTCCCCTGTTCTCTTCTACTCAGAGTCCACACTGAGTGATCCAGTCCAAGGCCAGACTTTAATACATGGAGCCATCAGACGTACTTTCTGATGGCTGAAGGAGTCTCCTTCATCTTAGCCTCTGAGACTATCAACCTAGGAATCCAAATAGCCAAGCTTCTACAAAGTGCTCTAGTGGCGATTTTTAAAGTTTTTTTTTTTATTTTTGTAATATTTTCCAAATCACTGTCTCTGGATTATTCTTGAAGTTGCATTTTATCAAACGATGGTGGAAGAAAAGGTGTTTTGTTACCTACTGACTGTGGAAACACAGTAGAGAGCACATTGTCATTTCATTTTTGCGTGTCCTACTCTTTTGGTGATTAACACCCTACCATTTCAAGCATGAAAATTTAAAGACAAAGAAACCTTTCTCCCTGGCATAAAATATGTACTGCACCAAGCATGAATATTTATGACAAAAAAGCCCTTTTTCCTCAGTATAAAATATGAACAAAACTACATATAATCATCTCCAATACTACCTTCCTTCAGGGAAATATTTTTCCTTTCTATCCACTGTCTCCTCAATTCACTCTGGTTTGAGCTGTGACACCATTCATAACTATTCTTGTGCAGAGCACCACCTTAAATCACTACATCCAATGATCACTCTTTTTTCCTTGTTTTACTGTAATTATAAGTGGCATTTGATACATTAAAGAACCTCTTCTCTTTACCTTCATGACACAGGTTTTTCCTCCAGCATCTCAGAGACATGGTCCTGCCACTTCTATTAGAAATCCCACTCCCTCCAACCCTGAAGCTTGATGCCCTACAGGACTCGAAGAATTCTGTCCTTTTTGTCCTATGTTCTCATATCAATTCATGCACCTCCTCATCTTCCCACTGATTCACATCCAAGTTGTATCTACAGTAGAGCCACTCCTAGACAACTCAGCTCCACAGCTACACTGAAGACCAGGTATCTGCACTTGCACATCTTACAGCTCTCTCAATATACATTCAACTCACTACCTGGTACCCCAACCCCAACTGTGGTGCTTCCATCTCTAATCAGGTGTCCATACCAGAACAGTCAGTGTCAATTTAGATGTCTCGGTCTCCTTCAACAGCCAACTGGGATCAGCAGTTATTAGTGATGCTGGTTACTAAGTATGTTTAGACTGTAACCGGCTTTCTCCATCCCAACTTGTCCCAGCCACCATCACATCTTGCAGGCATTATTACCATAGCCATGACAGGCCTCTGTTTCTCCTCAGTCATGTCTTATATATTTTCTATGATAGAAAAAATATTTTTTCATATTGGACAGTTAGAACTTTTTGTTAATTGCATGATGCTATTTCCATGCTTAAAATCCTTAACTGCCTTCTGGCTTCTGCCTGAGATTTGAAATCACTAACCTAAATACTACGAGGTTCCTCCACCAACCATTCTTCCCTCTTCCTTCTACTTGTACCTCCAATCACTTGGCCAATGTTGTCATCAATTCCCACTTCACTGCCAACTCTCTAAGGTGATCAGCTTTCTCTAACTCACAGTATTTTCCCCCACACTAGGCCTATTTCTTGGCAACTGTTAAGTGCTAGGTAAATAAATTTAAATTTATTAATAAAACGAAACTCATAAAGCACTATATGATGTCCAAAGCTTTCATTTCCAAATCAGTTTAATTCTAGAGCCTCTAAACTAAGAAAAACACAACCTTCCCACCATGCCCTGATCCTGATAAAAAGACCAGCTGCCTGAAGAATGTCCATAACAATGTTCATGAATCAGCCCTACTCCAAGGGAAAGGGGAGACTCAGGAAGAAGTTGTGCATCCATTGAAGGTGTCCTCTGGTTGGAATACAGCTTATAGTGGGTCCGCTGGTCTGCAGGAGACTCAAAAACATTATCAAAAGTCAGAAGCACTGGGTTACAAGTAGAATGGTTTCATAGCCCTATTGACTTCTCTACCAGCTCAAGCCACAGGAAGAAAATAAAATGAAACTATACAAAGAAAGCTAAAGTTTCCTTCAACTCTGTTTCTCCCCCAGACGTTATGATCTGCACAGGGTTATTAACTTCTCTAGAACTAACGCCTGCATGCTAAAACCCATCTCAGGAGAGTTCATTTCCCTGGTACTCTAGCCACTACTGAGAGTGCCGATAACATTTTCTTTGCATGGTCCTTCTTTATAATAACTTGTAATAATTTCTGTAATTGTGTCCACCTCCCATTTTTCTTAACATGGATTAAATACTGCAGGATATATGAGAGTCTTCACAAAGCTCATGGAAAACACCTCTCTCTCTCTCTCTCTCTCTCTCTCACACACACACACACACACACACACATATACAATGCATGGATTTCAAAACTTTTTGAACAAAAATAAACTTCTCTCTTAATTACATTTTTCCACAGAGTTTTTAGTACCTTAATACTATTTTAGCAACCAGCAAATGTAGAATGTACTGGAAGAATTCAGAAAACATGTTTATTAACATTAATTGAATGATTGTTCAAGTATGGTCAACCAAATGAACCTTGTTACACTGAAGGATGTTACTGTATGAAAAGATAAGAGGAATCCAAAACAAAGGAAAAATCTCTCCACAAGTAGGCAAAGATGAAATTTGAAATGTACTTTTCCTCCTTGAAGATGATATACCCAAATATCCACTCAATTTTATGTCAGACCCTTTGCCAACACTACTTGTAGATCAATTTGGAAATTGCTTTAAAAATTATGCATTTTATGTTGAAACTGCCGTATTTCACTAAAAATATTGTCTTTGCTTATTTTAATATAAAAAGTTCTAGATACCAAAGGTTAAATGTTACAATTTCCTGTTGAAAACAGGAGATAATCTTTACAAACTTTGGATAGGCAGTGATTTCTTCAACACAAGAGACTCACCATCACAGAAAATGAGACACTGGAGCTTATCAAAAATAAAATATCTGACCATTCCTGTTACTGTGAAGAAAATAAAGCATCAAGCACAAGCAAAATGAAAATGTTTGCCACAGAGAGACCACTGAAAATGTAAGAGCTCTTACAAGTGGATAATAAAAAGACAAGCAACTATTTTTCAAATGGGTAAAAGATTTGAACAATTTATAAAAGAACTATAAATAAGCATATAAAGATTAGCCAACTCCTCTCATTGCTAGGGAAACTGAATTTAAACTGTACTGAGATACTAGTAGAAACACATTCAAGTTGCTAAAAAGTTGACAATACCAAGTGTTCAAAAGTATATGGAGCAAGAGAAATGGTCATATTTCTGGTGATGGTGTAAAATTTGGGAAACTCTTCAGTTGTTTCTTGTAAAGTTAAAAATATTTCTGCCCTATGTTCCCACAGTTCAAATCCTATATACATATTCATACACACACACGTACATACATATAAAAGTACTTTATCTTAAAAAAATAAGGTATAAGCTACTTATGATCTACTTTTCTACTTGGTTTCTCTTAAATAATGTTTTCTGATGCTCTCTGTTCATACAACACTTCTATGAATGACATAATGGTATGGTAATTTATCTTATAGATGAGTCATAATTTATTTTACCAATGTTCATTAGTGGGAAATAATTTCAAAATCTACTTACAAATATTCAACTTGACAAATAAAAGTAATCTATCACTCTTTTAATAGCTGTGTCTGCTGGTAACTTCAATAAAACAGTGCTTTGTGTAAAATACCCAGGGCCAGAATAAATTTCTATCAGGCACAACTGATGAAAAACGCTAACATTATAAACACCATGTGATAAAGTCCCAGGTACTTTAAACACCACTAGAGTGGAAAAAGTGCAGCCCCGATTGATGGAGAAGGATTCAAGGTTGTATAGACTGTGGTTGACAGAGTCAGCATCAATACCAGGGCCCTTGTTCTTCGCGGAGTGTTTGTCACTCATTTTCTTTTGTGTAGACTTCACTAACTGAGAGCAGCTTCAACGCCTGCTCTCAGCATCATCACCACGAGGGCTGAGCCTCTGAGATCACCACTCTGGCTGGCATCTGAATCATCCGGAGACAAGCAAGCGGCACCGCTGTGATGAGGTAACGTGGCGCTTCTCTTCCAGGAATGCTTCTTTATGCCTCACAATTTAACACACTGCACCAGCATGAAGCAGCTAATGATTTTTTAAAACAGCTTTCTGCTGACAGCATAAACAGAGACAAGTTTATTTTGAGTGAGCAGCTGCTTTTTTTTTTTCCATCGTGGAACGTCGCTAGCTGAAAGAATGCAGCAGGCTGGCACTGCCGCGTGTGGATAAACATCGATGGGGTTTGTGGACTGGCAAACAGAGGACCATTTTGCTTCTGCTGCAATTACCAATAAACCAAACAACCCATCTCCAATTTTATGAGAATGAAAAGTTAAGCCGGCCTGCGAAAAGATGTACAGAAATGGGTTGCGCAGATTGTCTTATTTTAATGAATGGATCTACGGCAGATGGCAGGGTTTTTTTTTTTTTTGTCCTTATATGTTGGATTTGTAGAGGTCTTTATTTTTCAGGTTTTTTTAAAATTGGTCTTTGATCTTAATGTTCTCATTTCTCTTTAAATGTACTTTATTTTTTTTTCAGAATAATGTTGGGGCTACAGGAGTTCATTTAAGCACAATTCTCTTTTGCCCACCCCACAGTAATCTCTTCCTAAACAGTAGAGATCTCTTAGCAAAGATTTACTGCTACAAATTTGGTCTGAAAGAGCAGAATTTGAGAAAGGACTTTTGGTCAGCAAATGACCTCAAGAAAGCTTAGAGTTGAAAAAACCGCTCAGAAGAGAGAAGTCCCTTTTCTGGGGTATTTTGTGCCTTTTTATCACTTCCTTTATTTTCCTGACCAGGGGGAACTGACAGTGTCTCCTGGCTATGATGAAGAATTTATCTTCTTCATGCACACTTTCAGGCCTATGACTAAATGACACCCTCTTCTTGTCTGACCCCAAGTACTAACCATATATTCTAAAAACAAGTAGACTTTTTCAATTGTTTTTATTTATTTATTTCAGAGGCAGAGTTACAGACGCAAAGAGGGGGAGGGAAAGAGATCTGCCACCCACTGGTTCACTACCCAGATGGCCACAACTGCTGGAGCTGTGCCGATCCAAAGCCAGGAGCCAGGAGCGACTTCTGCGTCTCCCACATGGGTGCAGGAGCCCAGGCACTTGGCCATCTTCCACTGCTTTCTCAGGCTACAGAAGAGGAGCAGCCAGAACATGAACCAGCACCCTTAGGAATGTTGGCACGACAGGTGGAGGCTTAGCCCACTACACCACAGCGCCGGACCCAAAGTTAACATTTTTCAAATATTTCACTCACTAGATGGTAGCAAAAATAGCATAGAACATCCCCTATAAAGTCTTAACTCAGCCTCCTTTATGTTAATGTGTTACCTAATCATACCTTTAATCAAAAATGGGTAGTAAAGTTTTTAGACTTGCTAATTTTTAAAACCTGCAATTAATATTATTTAAGAGTATTGCTGGGAACTGGTGTTGTGGCACCAGGAGACACTGATTTGAGTCCTGGGTGCTCCACTTTTAATCCAACATCCTACTAATGTGCCTGGTATAGCAGAAGATGGCCCAAGGACTAGGCCCCTGCCACCCATGTGGGAGACCCAGATGCAGTTCCTCTGCAGCCATTTGGGAAGCCAACCAGCAGACAGAAACCCTATCCCTGTCTGTAACTCTGCCAAATAAATAATAAAATTTGAATGCTGCCGAAGGATAAACATGCACAAGATGTGGGAAGGAGAGATCAAGTGTGAGGAGACTGCTGAAACAGGAGAGAAGACTTGCAACCAAAGGGATCACAGATCTGTTCGTGACTCGATGGTACCACCACCAGGACCTGCAGAGCAGCTAGGAGCTGCACAGGCAGCAAGGAAGAGACTCTGCAAGTTGACAAAAGAGCGAGAAAGCCAGTGGAAACAGTACAAGGGGAGTCGTGAAAATCTGGACTCTCGAAATTTGTTAATGAGAATGCAGGGCTCCTTTCATTAATTTTCAAGGTAATAATTCTACTGTCCTATCACTGGAGGAACTATGTAAAGCATATTAATCAAATCAAAATTAAAAGAAAGTTTATAAACCTCGATCCCAGGGTGAGCTGTTGACTGTACTATTCCACTAGATAGTGAACTCTTTCCTGGCCTAATCCCAGGTAATTATAATTTTGCTCTCACACACTCTTACCTCTGCATAGTTAGCATCTCAGTAGGTGAATAGGTCATGTCTTTAGGGTATCAATTAATCACACTGCAGAAGCTCCACCATTTTCTGTAGTACTTTAAGCATTTTTAATATTGGTCTCCTTGAGGAGCATGGAAATTTGCTGAAAATGTTAAGTGTAGTAAGCAATCAATTATTCATGTTCTGGGTTATTAATATCACTTGGAATTTATATAAGCCACATGTTTTTAAAATAGGATAAACCTAGATTAAGTAGTCACGGGCCACTCACAAAGGCAACACATCAATAGAATAATTATCAGAATTCCTTGAGGTAAGAGGCAACAGCGCTCTATTGAAAAAAGCAGTTGATAATCCTGGCTGTCCAAAGATTATCTAATACCTTCTTTGACTAGTTGTTTGCCAAAAGAGTAGAACTCCCACATAAATTCTAAAACTAGAAATGTGGTTTTATTCCCCAAATAATAGACATGTCTCCTGTACTGATGCCTAATACTAGCCTGAGCAACAGCCCATACCTAACTAGGAAAACAGGATCTGCGACCCATAGAACAGAGTTCTCATCATACCCCATGTTGTGCTTTCTCTCTTTTTTTGGAGTGGAGAGAGAGGCTTCTTTTTTCCTTCAGTGAAGCCCTTAGGAATCAAAACTCAAATTTAAATGTAATTTCCACCTATTCTCTCTATTCAGATTATCTCAGTTGTACACAGTCCACTCAACCTTCAGCTTCATGAGGCCTTTACTAACCTCCCCTCTTCATAAATATTTGCTTCCCCTCCACATTGTTAGTTTTCCTTTTAATGTTAAGAACAGGCTAAGGCAGTATCTGACATAGCATCTTCCTTTTAAAATTATTTCAAAGACGGGAGATGGAGACAGAGAGCGCTCATCTACTGGTTTATTTTCGAAATGCCCACACTGGCCAGGACTGGGCCAGGCCAAAGCCAGGAGGCAGGAACTCAGTCCAATTCTCCCAGTGAAGTGATTCATCACTGCTGCTTCCCTGGGTATGAATTAGCAGGAAGCTGTAACTGGGAGTGGAGCCTGGACTTGAACCCAGGCAGTCCAATACGGGATGTTGGTATCCCAACCAGGGCTGTAACTCTAGGACAAATGCCCCCCCCACACACACACACACATACACACATGCTTTCCCTCCATATCTGCACATCACCATGTTCACACCACTTGTTGGACTCTCCTAGATGTCATTCCATTATTTGTTCCTGTACCACGTTGCCTCATTTCCAAACTAGACTGTGGTCTCCTTACGGACAAATCCAATGAACCTCATGTGTTTACTATGATAAAGGTTCCTAAAATACCCTGTCTGGTCTTTCTAAATAATTTATTTTTGACCAAAGAGGGCCACTCAAAGTATGGACTACTGCAGAACACTGCATCACCTAAATCATCAATGTGCTTTTATTCACATAATTCTTAAGGGCTCATTAATTGCAAAGCACCAAAACAGATACACGTAGGTGATCAATGCCCAGATTCTGTAGGTAAAGGGATCGCTTCTTAGGTAGAAGAGTTTCTCGCAGATAAATAATTATATATAATACAAGTGGGAAAGCTGTATGTGCTTAAGACAATCACAATTAAAAGCTCTCCAAGGCCAGTGCCGCGGCTCACTAGGCTAATCCTCCACTTGCGGTGCTGGCACCCTGGGTTCTAGTCCAGGTCAGAGTGCCGGATTCTGGGATTCTGTCCTGGTTGCTCCTCTTCCAGTCCAGCTTTCTGCTGTGGCCCGGGAGTGCACAGGAGGATGGCCCAAGTGCTTGGGCCCTGCACCCTCATGGGAGACCAGGAGAAGCACCTGGCTCCTGCCTTCGGACCAGCGCGGTGCGCTGGCCGCAGCGGCCATTGAGGGGTGAACCAATGGTAAAGGAAGACCTTTCTCTCTGTCTCTCTCTGTCACTGTCCACTCTGCCTGTCCAAAAAAAAAAAAAACTAATAAAAGTTCTCCATGTATTCAGGCTGCCTTCAAGTTCAATCTTGGATGACAGAAGATTTCAGAATGAGCAGGTATGAAAGGAAGCAACTCAGGAGATCAGAGAATCAATAGGCAACCACACATGGCTAAAATGGACAAAAAGGCTTATAATTAAATTTAAAAATAGAGATCAGATACAAGTAATTGAAGATATTAAATGTGACATTAAGAGTTTAGACTTTACTCTGAGAGCAGTGTTTCATGGTGTATTTTTGTCTGTTTTGGCAGTCTTCTGGAAGCCAGTGTCTTAGCTTGCATGGCAGTTTGGGAAACAAGCATTGGCAATAGAAGGAAAAGGACAGCTGAGAAATACACCAGTAGTGTAATCCACGGAGCACGCTGTGTGCATCCTTCAGCAAGCTCTCCACCTGTTCACGAGATTCACATTTGCAGAAAACCATACACTAAGATTCAATCAAGAAAACTCAAAATGCAGAGTTCCTGGTGAGTGGAAGCCCAGCAGGAGGGGGAGGGGAACAAGGAGTACTTGAAGCAAGGATGATACTTGTTTTACCAATCTCATTCCTACAATTTAAAAATATGTACTAGACGCAGCATTGTGGCGCAGTGTGCTAAGCCAAGTCTTACAACACTAACATCCCACATTTGCGTGCCTGCTCACATGCTGGTTTTTCCACTTCCCGTCAGCTTCCTGGAAAGCAGCAGATGATGGTCAAGTTCTTGGGTGGCTGTGACTGATGTGGGAGATAAGAATGGGGTTCCAGCTTCTTAGCTTCAGCCTGGCCCAGGCCTGGCTGTTGAGCCCATCTGGAAAGTGAACTAGCAGAGGGAATATCCTTTTCTTTATCTCTTCACCCACCTTCCCTTCCTTCTCCCTTCCCTTTCTATCATGGTCTACCTTTCAAATAAACAATTAAACAAATATTTAAAGAAAGAAAAGATGTAATAATTGGGGGGCAAGAAGTGAATTTTAAAAAGAAAATTTTGGAATAAAACATATAAGGAGTCAAAATAAATGCAAAGAATCATTAGTATTTCAACATAAAAGAAATCATCCACAGGCCAAGAAAATGTTAAAACATTGAGACTTGGCTGTCAGCTTTTTATTTAATTCTACACAGGATATATACTCATTTAGGTAAATAAACTATGCTGCTAAAATTCTACCAGAGAAAAACGTGGGCCTATGTAAAAAGACTATATCAATCCATGTGCCTAAAAGCCAAATGAGTATTATCCTAAAATGTGGTTTATTTCATGAATTTCTATTTATTTCTTGCCTTTCTGTCTTGTACTCAATCATAATCTTAAAGAAGCTCTGTGAGTTTAACCTTGATTTATATTCTTCTGAAATCACAGCACATTATTGAGGAATTTGGAGGTGTTATTATTATGTACCAGGGCAAAATTAGGAATATTAATCTAAGACCAAGGTACTTATTTAGAAAGCAAAAGAACATAGATCTAGGAAAAAAACTGAAAATTGGAACCCAAAATTTTGCAAAAATAATCCCACAATTGATCATAATTGCCAAAAAACCCACAATTGATCATAAATTAAACTCAATGCTGACTGCTTCGTAGGCCATGCCACCTATTAACTGTCACTGATTGATGTAGTTGCAATAGTATGCACAGGCAAATTTCTGTCTCCTATGTAGTGCCTCTTCCTTCCATGGAGTATTTTATTATCAAGGAGCATGGATATGAGGAAGCTGCTCCTTAAACAAACACGATGCAATTGATATTTAGCTACAGGTATATGACTGCAGAAATCTTGTATGTCAGCAAGGTGGACATATATGTTTACAAACTCATCAACTCAGAGATCATCAACACATATATATGTATGCAGAGGATCCCAGAGATGAGGTTGCCACTAATAGTCTGGAATTTAGCCTAAAGTGCATGCCTGACACCTGATTATCTGCCCCAAATGATGGAGTTAGAATTGTGCCAGTGGATTCCAATACAATCCCATCAAGATGGCATGTACCAAGGCCATCTCATTACTCCAAGTGATCAATTTCAGCTCACAATTGATCACACTGATAAGTCTAAGAGTCAAAGGGATCACACAAACAAGACTAGTGTCTGCTAATACTAACTGATAGAATGAAAAAGGGAGAGAATGATCCAACATGGGAAGCGGGATACACAGCAGACTCATAGAACGGCAGATGTCCTAAATAGCACTCTGGCCTCAGAATCAGCCCTTAAGGCATTCAGATCTGGCTCAAGAGCCCATGAGAGTATTTTAGGCATGGAAAGCTAAGACACTCTGAAAAACAAAAAACAAAAAAAAAAAAAAGAAGACCTAAATGAAAGATCTCTGCGAGTGAGATCCCAGTGGAAAGAACGGGGCCATCAAAGAAGGAGGTACCTTTCTCTGAAGGGAGGAGAGAACTTCCACTTTGACTATGACCCTGTCGGAATAAGATCGAAGTTGGCGAACCCTGAAGGCTTCCATAGCCTTGGCAACTCATGACTAGACCCTAGGGAGATTACTGAGGCCATAAACAAGAGTGTCAAATTGTTAAATCAACTTCAGGAGTCACTGTGTACTTATGTCTCATGAGGGATCTGTCCTTAATGTGTTATCCAATGTGAAATAATGCTATAACTAGCACTGAAACAGTATTTTAAAGTTTGTGTTTCTGTGTGGGTGCAAACTGATGAAATCTTTACATAGTATATATTGAATCGATCTTCTCTATATAAAGATAATTGAAAATGATTAAAAAATCTTGGTGTTAAATTGGAAATTGCATAGATAATTAATCAATTCTTTAAAAAAAATCATGTAGGATCTCTGTCCTTAATGTGCTGTACATTGTGAATTAATACTATAACTAGTACTCCAACAGTATTTTCATTTTGTGTCTCTATGTGAGGGCAAACTGTTGAAATCTTTACGTAATATGTACTAAACTGATCTTCTGTGTATAAAGAGAATTGAAAATGAATCTTGATGTGAACAGAAGGGGAGAGAGAGCGGGAAAGGGGAGGGTAGCGGGAGGGAGGGAAGTTGTGTGGGGGGGAGCCATTGTAATCCATAAGCTGTACTTTGGAAATTTATATTCTTTAAATAAAAGCTTTATATAAAAAAATTATTAGTCCAGTTATTTAAAAAAATCAATATTCTGTTATCAATTAATTATGTTTGAAAAAGATAAAGTTGATTTAGCATGCAAATAATTAATATGGAGTGTGTCCTTCAAGTTTTAGAGACTAAGGAACCATTGATTTTATTTACTTCTCAAAGGTTGTGTCTCTGCCTTCTATCCAACCATGGAAAGACTTGACAGAAGCCAGTGCAACACACATCTTCATTTAAGAAGAAAATTCATCTCCTCCCAGGAGTCCTTTGCACATGCGTAGGCTTATTCCTTGGGCATTGATACATCTGATGTATTGAGGAAATATGAAATAGTCACCATAATTAATTATTAATTAAACCTGCTTTGATAGTTCTTTGGTAATGAAATGCTACCTCAATAGAAAATAGAGCATTTTGTTATGTGTTAAGTGTTCATGGGCAGAAATATATACAATTCAACATGAAATTATGCATGCCTTGTGACTAGGTGTGATTATTTTTAATTATTTATGATATCTGGATACAATAACATAATAGCATTCACAATCATGTTTAATGAATTGTCTACTTTCATGGGCTTATCTTTTATCCTGCTATCATTCCTAAAACAGCACTTGTCTCAGGATTCCATGCTAGGGAACACACCGCAGACAAGGAATAAATACAAGAAATAATCCCATATAAGCCTTTCCAGAAAAAAAAAAAAGACAAAATCAGACTGGAAAAAATAAGAAGAAAATCACGAGAAGAACTTTAAATTTTTTTTGTGATCAAATAACAAAAAATAAGCCAAACAAATTCCAAAAATATTTACATTCCTAAAATTGCATTTAGATTAGCTAAAGGTGTGCATATTTATGAATGATGAAAGATAGCAAATTTCTTTCACCTGGAGATTTGCAGGCAACTAGAAAAGCTCCTTGTGGAGCCATTCCTGAGATACTTCACCCACTCAAGGCTATCTATTAGCTTCATGCATAATCATTATACAAGAATATAAGAGGTGTTCAGTTTTGTATAGCAACATAATTCTATTCAAATAAAGTATAGTGGCATTGTCAAGAGAAGAAAAAGCGTAATGCACTAATTTGAATTTTCTACCTGCATTTTGCATAATCAAGAAGACACAAATGTTATGTCCATATGCACAGAACCTTCTTTTACCTCTGCAGCATCAAAAAAACACCAACTTCAAGTATGGCATTATCATATTTAGTGTTGCTAAGAGTCCAAAATACTTATGAAGCATAACTGATGAAACATATATGACATATGTGTATTTATAACACATAAATATACAGTTAACATAAGATATATCCACTCATTTTGCTACATTTTCCAATGCACTTTATACTGTTAATTATACCCAATAGGAATAGAACACGATGGTAACAATCCTTTTATCTCCTTAACTTTCTTACTCTTTAAATCCACAATAAAAATGAGACCTTATACAGGTAATGCAACTCTGTGGGTATTACACACTCACACACAGACACACAGACAGTTTATATCTGCATGAAGAAACAAGGGAAGCACACATTTTTTTTTAACCTGTGTTTCCAATTAGAAATGTACTATCCTGGCCACTGGAATTATGGGAAATTTATGACCTAGATAGGTAGATATAGCTGTTAATTTTCTCTTTGGTTTTTAAGAAATTTAAACCCTCTGGCTAGGATTGTGCATATCAATAATTATCAAGAAAGGAAAGCTTTGGAAGGGCTTGAAGGCAAGCATAGCCAAAAAAGCAAAGAAAATGCCTGATGAACTAGTATCACTAAAAGTAAAATTGCTGAGCAAGAAAAGATGAAGATTGCTTAAATTTTTCAAAGGAGAGTTGTTGTCCTTTCTTGTCTCCTCATGCTGAGAACATATCTTTTTTCAAATATCATGGTCAGTTGAGGTTGAATACACACTCAAAAGCACATTTCAGCACAATTATGTGTCAGATTTTGCTAGACAGTTTTAGGGGGTATCGATATCTTTGAAATGAAGTCTGTGTTAACAAAGCATCCACACTGGTGCTGCAGGTTAATTGCATCATTATGTTGTGATAAGACAATGCAATTAGCACATCTCACTGTACAGAGATCTCAAGATGGGATCCAATTATCTCAGATCTCCAGGCTCCTTGCTTAGGATGGTGTTGTCGATCTGCTTCCAAGATGACTTCACACACTGCTTATCTCCTCAACTACAAGGAACGTTTTTAAAAGAATTAAGGCAATTTTAAAAGCATTGGAGAGAAAGTGCTGTATCCACTTGGTTCACAAATTGCAATTCTAATAGATCTCTTCCAGCATGCTATGGAAATACTGGTTAAAATTGAGCAAAGAGGCTAAAATGTGTAAAAAGTTCATCATGTTGTTTTCCATAAATATTTCATCTGCTAATTATATCAAAGTAGAGGACATTAGTGTCCACTGTGGCTTCAAAAACACCCAAAGGCATGGAAATCCTAAGTGACAGAGCTGTATGTAAAGCTGGAATGATTACTGGGATATCAGCAACATTGATAAAGCCTACCACGTAATTTTAGAAAATATGAAATACCTTTTAAATCTTGGCAAGGAAATAGGTTTAGGTATATAAAAACATGTACAACAGCCTGGACACTTTAATTCATTTGCTATCCTAAATTTAAAAAGCAGCACTGAACACAAATTTCAAAATCATCAACATCTGAGAATCATCCAGGCTCTAGCACAGACTGGTAACCCCTATTGCTATTATATACCATTTACTTACTACTGGCTAAACACCACTTTGCAACGTAATTATTTCTAACTATTCCACAATGATATAAATTGCTTAAAAATAGAGCATGTGTCCAAAATAACTTTTCATCTGCAGCAAAATATGTAATTGGTTCCTAATAAATACTTGTTGAATAAAAATGCTAGGTTGGAATGATAATATGATAAATTCCATTTTCATCATGCCACTCAGATATTGTTCTCTGGAAGTTATTTCAAGGGAGGTCATACTCAGGTTCATACAAAGTGGAAATAAATAGAATGGCAGCATAATGTCCTATCTTACATGAACAGAATGCTCGGCTGCACCTAATGGGATGTAGCCAGTTGGAAAAGCCATGAAGTGGAACAAAACGTGCTCAGTGAAGTTGATACAGATGCTGAGAAAAACTCCAGCCTGACATACTGTGGACAACATCCAGATACAAACCAAGGTAACGCATTGGCATTGGCCTTCCTCACATGGGAAATGCGCAGGCACTGTGCCTCTTTGCGCTCTACCAACATTGTCCCGACTTGTGCAGTGGTATTTGCAGACAGTCCTATCGATTCCTGACCTAAAGCATTGGTGAGAGCAGACGAGTCTCTGGTCCTTAATTTGCTGGGCAAAAACCAAGACAGGATTTTTCACCAGGAAAAGCATAATTCTCTAGTAGCTGAGGACAATGTGGAATGGGATTTACTGTGTAAATCATAAACCCACATAGAAAGCCCAAAATACAAGGAAAGCTCAATTTACAAATTGGTTGACTTGATTAAGCTGTAAGTTGCTTATTCTGCTTTCTTATCTAAAGTCAGGACTGGTTCCAGAGCTGTGGCTGGTGTGAACCTGCTAAAAGGAGTTGAGCACAATTGCTTTTCAGAAAAACAACACATATAATACATATATGCCTTTATATGTATATATGATATGTGTATATGATATACATCATATGTGTATGAATGATGCATATGAAAAATACATAAATATATATGGCTATATAAATATAAATATATAAATGAATAAATATAAATAGATATTTGCACGAAGGTGAGAACTCAGGAATAAGTCGGCACAGAATCTGAGTTCTGCTCCTCACAATCATATTGAGTCCTGAACTAAGTGCAGCCCCACCCAGCACTTTATGAAACAACTATGAAGTGGAGGCAACTAGACATTTTTGGCCTATGAAGGGTTCCAGTGTATTGTCCTATATCACACTGTGTTTTCTAGAATGATTCCAGATATGTTTTTCATTTATATTTAAACTTGACTTGTTTGAGAACACCCTTAAGGATTTAGGTTCAGAAAACCTGAACAGCTCACATCTAGGATTCAGGTTGTGATTTATCCTTTCTCTGAAAAGCTAACATTTTTGCTTGGAGGTAAGGGTGTGTGTAAGTGTGTGCCTGGACTCAGATTCCGTTCTGAGCACTCTTCTTCTCTTGATAAAACCCTCAACCCTGTAGCTGTTGGCAAGATTCCCTCTGCTTCTCACTGCTCTACTCTTGAAGAAACGCAATGGTAAAGCTCTCGCACTCTAAGTGTGCCCAGCTGTGAAAATGCTGGATAAATAAACCTACTGTTTATCCTGTAGCCCACACCAGAAGCTCATGGACCACTGTCCAACTGCACATAGGGTCCCTAAGCTGCCTATCTGTAATTCAACCACAATATGTTCCTTACCACCCCAATCATAAAAAAAAAAGAACTATGTGCCCGGGGTGCCAAAGCAAGGGTGGACGATCACAGCAACAGCACGCATGGCTTCTGTTGCTACTTTTTAAGGAAAAAATCTGAAGGTCAAAGATTTCACTCAAAAATGCAATGGTTTAAAAAGTTTGGGGGGCAAAAAAGTGAACCTTGTGCATAGTTTCTTTTTAACCCCCAAATACACATTTTCTATCAATGTTGTTGAAAATTCCTCATCATCTGTGCATGCAGCTGAAGTCCTATCCTGGAAATGAAGATGTGCACTGCAGTGTGGAGTCCCTCTCTCATCCAACTTCTGGACAAAAACTTCCCAAAGAATAGTCGATCAAGAAAAATACAAATCTAATAAATCAACTTCAAGGGCAACTTTGCAAATGTATGCAAATTCACTCAATTCCAAGTTGTTTAGATACTGGCCTGCTTTTATAAGCTATATACAAATGAATTTACCAATATATTTTGTTTATTGTCATGATGAAGATAAATGGGACATATTTAGCACATTTCACAGTTTTTCTTCACGAGCAACTCAAGAGTCACTCACATGAATTCACTTAATATTTCCATGTTCATTTTTAAAAATTTTCCAAAATTTGGTAAAATGATCCGGAAAATCATGTTACATGTATTGGATAAGAGAAATCAGAGATTAATGAGAAAAAAAAACACACTGTAGGTCTTCAGCAGTTAGAAGTTCAAAAGACAAACTAACATTTAATATTGCAAAATGACAAGTCAAGGAGAATGTATTAGACTTTTTAATTGCTGGGATTTTAAAAACTGGGAATAATTTGTATATCTTGTACCTTCTTCAAAATATTAAAAAAACAAAGTCAAACTAAATTTATATCATGTTGTAACAAATGCTATGTAATTTGCCATTAAAATTAGTTTATTTAGTCATGGAACTTCAGCAGTAAAGTACCACATTAGGGGCTCTGATGAAGTTATCCAGGGCTGGCCTGTCCTGCCTGAACACTGCCTCTTCTATATCTTCAGTGTCTCAATAGGATGGAAATATATGAATAACATTTTCGTTTCCTGAAATATTTAGCTAACCAAGAGGTACCTGCTTGATTGATCCTATCCTGAAGATGCTCTAACAACCCTGTGTAATAGCTAAATGAATCCATGAACTAACTGGGTGAGTGAATCAATGATTGCATAAGAAACTTCAATTTTTTTTCATGGATATTCCCTCTTCCTCTTGTCCGGCAGCAATAAAATCTCCCTGAACAAGGGTCTATTTCATATGGCTGTAATACTGTTAAGAAATAAAAATGTTATACATATGTGCATGTAACCTGATAATCATTTCAAAATTATGTCATACACAACCAGTCAATTGGGTAAACTAGGTTCCTAGGAACAATTTCTTAAGGTGGATTCTATACCAAATAAAAGACATTTTATTGATCTACATAATCATGGCTAAGATTAAAAATTCTTTCTATTTTGTAAAAATGAATTTTTAATTGATACTGAGTAATTAAAAGTAGTCATTGTTTATTGAAAACCTTTCAAATTTAGCTATTTCCAAGTAGAAACCTAGCTTTTGAGTGATTTGTTTTCAGGTCAAAGGTAGATGGCATCCATCTTTATGAGTTGGCATCTGTAGAATTCATGAACTTTAGAATAAATATTTACTACTCTCCATTTTTGCTGTGTTTCGGTAATACTATCTCCTGTTTCCTGGGAGGTGATGATAGTTAGCACCTATCAGTAATAATTCTATAAGAATTACAAATTTTTTAGAACCTACAAATGCAATTATGTCTTCCTCAAACTACTTCTAATACAGCTATTTTTAGTAACAAAAATGAACTTATTTGAGGAAAACACTCATTTGTATAAGTTCTATTACTATAATCTATGTTGAATTTATAACTGATGCTACATATCAAATACATATTTCCTCTGCTCTATAAGTTTTACTTAGGATATGGCTCAAAACCTATATAATCCTAACCTATGACCTAAGTAAGGCTTTAGTATGCCTATAGAGGAGGTATGTGTTACATACTTTTCTATGGAGGAGGCAAAAGCTAAAACTTAGTAACAGAATTTAAATAATACTTGTTTTTTGACAGGCAGAGTGGACAGTGAGAGAGAGAGACAGAGAGAAAGGTCTTCCTTTGCCGTTGGTTCACCCTCCAATGGCCGCTGTAGCCTGCACGCTGCCAGGAGCCAGGTGCTTCTCCTGGTCTCCCATGGGGTGCAGGGCCCAAGCACTTGGGCCATCCTCCACTGTACTCCCAGGCCACAGCAGAGGGCTGGCCTGAAAGATGGGCAACCGGGAGAGAATCCGGCACCCTGAACGGGACTAGAACCAGGTGTGCTGGTGCTGCAGGCAGAGGACTAGCCTATTGAGCCGCAGCGCCGGCAAAATTTCAAAATTTTTGCACCAAAATAAATGTCCTCTAATTCTTTTTTCCTACTTAATTTTTTAAGTATTAGAAACACTGCTTTAAAACCCCAAACCTGAATTTAAAAGATTGAATATGAATGATAACAAAACTGGCTTTGAGTAAACATCAGGACAGTAAGTACATGTGCATTTCATGCTACCAAATGAGTTCTATTTATCTGACAAATAAACAAAAAGACATGAACCGGCTCTTAGCCTAAAGCTACTCATTCTTTTAAACCTGGTCATCACTGCAGAAAAAGGACCAGTTTCTGGTTTTGCTCATATTCAATCTAGAAAGACAGATCATAGGAAATATTGCCAAAACACTGGCTGAGAATACACTGACAATGACAAATCTGTCACACGCCATCTGCAGCTCATACACAATATGTAACTTACATAAAGCTTTGATCAACAGCAGCAAGTGCTTATCAGAAAAATCTATTTTGCCTTTTCAATTTTGGATTCTGTTAAGATGATTTACTGATTGAATTTTAGACCTCATGCACGAAGACTGAATATTATTAGCATTCTTGGAAAATGAACGCATACTCTGAGACTCAATTTTTCACTGAATTTTAATTTTGAAGATGTTCTTTATTTTCTTTATATTAATAATCAGAATTTTAATAATTTTTATGTCCTCACAGAAATAGTACAGAGTTGGAAAAATGAAACAAATATAGTTAGAAATACAAACTATAAAGTTACAATTCTATAACCACATTAAGATCATAATATACTACAGACAGATTTCCAATGCAAAGTAATCAAATGTAACCTCATTGCTATCTTAACTACACAAAGAGTGGTTATGATAAAAAGATGTTTTCTAAACATATTCCTTTTCTCTCCTGGTGATGTTTTTTCCCCCAACTATGTAACAAGTCACCTAAATATACTAGCTCACTCTTAGCATATGAGGCTACTAATTGGGTTCTTGCTCAGAGACCGGAATATAAACAACTAGAGATCTCAAATCTACCCAAGGAACTATAAAATGGCAACTGCTCCAGGGGTCCAGCTCCCTCCTAATGCACTTGGGAAAGCTGCAGAAGATGGTCCCAGGGTATGGGCTCTTGTCACCCACTTGGAGACCCAGAACAAGCTCTTAGCTCCAGGCTTTGGAGCCAAGAGCTTTCCCAGCCCAGGCCATTACAGCTATCTGGGAGGAAATCAGGGGACTGGAGATCTCTTTCACACCTAGAAAGTTCTCCCTCCAGCAGCATTCCCGACAGGGCATCAGGGAGGAGAAAGAAGGCCCACAGCCAAAATCCATACCAAGTCCGATCAATACCAACTGGGCTCTCAGTCCTTTGCTGAGATGCCCGTCTAGGTGGGTCAAGTGTACGCTCTCCTTTATTTCTCTTCATGAAAATTTGCTGGCATGCTCATCACTAAAAATAAAATTATCAGGGGCTGGCACTGTGGCACAGTGGCTAAGCCTTCACCTGCAGCGCCAGCATCCCATGTCAGTGCAAGTTGGAGCCCTGGCTGTTCCACTTGCGAACCAGCTCTCTGGAATGGCCCGAGGAAGCAGCAGAAGATGGCCTAAGTCCTTGGATTGATGTCCCTTCGGGCAAGACCCAGAAGAAGCTCCTGGCTCCTGGCTTCAAATTGGCCACCTCCTGCCATTGTGGCCATCTGGGGAGCGAATCTGTAGATGGAAGACCTTTCTCCATCTCTCCCTCTCTCTGTAACTGTCTCCCAACTAAACAAATCTTAAAAACAAACGAAGAATATAATCTTCTAAAAAACTAAAATAAAATACCAGGAAAAGTGTACAGAGAGAATGGGGTAAATCTTTAACAAAGAATCTATTTTCATCTTTCTGAAAGACATGAAACTAAACCTCACCTTTCTTTTTAGCTCTCTGCCCATAACACATGTTCCTAGCATGTTTTATGAATGGAATAGGAGTTATTCTTAGAGATAATGTCCTTCAAGTTACGGTCAGTTTAATAAGACAATGGATGCAACTTTACGAGACCTAAATACAGAAATCAGCAAATAGCAGAATGAGTATGGCAATACACTATGCATGGTATTTGTGGTTACTGTAAGGATGCTTAGCCACTAATGTGAGATATTCACCATGGTGCAAATAACTTTTTTTGTATTTTATCAAAATCACTCCCACTGCAAATTAACTCATAACTTATATATATATATGAGAACTTAAATTTTAAGTAGGGATAGTTGTCAGTTCTGAGAAATTGAGCTAACAGTCCTTTAAGAGAAAAGATCCATCATAAAGGATATAAAGCAAAAATTAAAAACTTTAGAGCAAGAAAAGATTTGCAACAATCATCCTGTTATCCTAACTACCACTGAATAATTTTGGAAAGGCTGGGGTTAACGTGAGATAATCAGTTTATAAAGAAAGTTCAAATCAAGGGCCAGTTTAGTATGAATCAGCAGATATAAAACAGATTGCAAATATATTTTATCTTAATATAAAATCTATCGTTTTTGAATAGTGAAATGTACAGATTTAGTTCTAAAGAATCTGACAGTCCTTTTGTTTTGTGTTTCTTTTTGCTAAGATTTAGTTTGATTTTGTGACAACCACCAGGCAGGTGCCGATACCAGAATACTGTACTGAGGGCAGATGCAGGTTGGCTGCCGAGAGGTTCTGGCAGTCACCGGCTCTCAGGAACTCCAATGTGAACAGCTGCACACACACCAAGTCACAAGAGCTCCCGAAGCCAGCTGTGACACCAGCTGTGGCCAATATCACACCACCCCCACCCCTCCCCCTCCCAGGTCCCAAACAGTAGCATGGCAAGACACTATCCTCTTGGGAGCAGAGCGAAGTGAATCCCAGTACAAAACAGACTGAGAAAACGCAGCTGGGCTGAGCCTGTGGGCTCCTCCCCAGGGCCTTACCTGTGGAATACATATTTGGAGCTTCTATAGCCAGGTGGCTTCCACTGCCCCTTTCCCTCCCACCAGCATAAAGTAAAGCTCCAGTGCTGTAGAGCAGCCAGAAAAGGGAGCTTAGGAGCAGCTCCTACAGCTCAGTGCCTGGCCTAATGCACAAAGACCTAGCCCCTGACATCCCCCACCACCCTCCACCATCCAGCCTTGCTCCCAGACTAAGCCTCCACAATTCCTGCCGTCAAGTGGATAGCTGCACTCCAGGAGATTAAATGAACTTGGGTGTTTCTCACTGCCAGGCTTCAGCAGGCCCAGAGGGGACCCCAGAACTTCATGGAGCCCAAGGACTATGGGACCTAGCCGTGACCAGCCTAAGCCAACCTGAGCAGCCAGTGGGCTGCCTTCATCATCTTCCTCCAATTTTAAGCAGATAATAAGGAGTCCATGACTGTGTTTTGAAAATCAGCGCTCCCAAGCCCAGGGCCTCCAAGATCCTAATGTTTTCCTTCCCCAGGCCAATGCCCACAGATGGAATCTCTGGACTTGCCCCAACATCAGGCAGAGACCTGCCAAGGTGCAACAGGCTTGCTTGGCTTACAGCCTCACAGACCTCCTTAGACAAGTTGCTCCTGAAGAACCTGTGGGTCAAGGAGGCAAATGAAAAAGAAAATACAAAATACCTATCAACGGCACTGGTGCTGTGGTATACTGGGTAAAAACGGCTGCCTGCAGTGCCAGCATCCCATTCAGGCGCCAGTTCAAGACCCGGCTGCTCCATTTCTGATCCAGCTCTGTGCTGTGGCCTGGGAAAACAGTGGAAGATGGCCCAAGTCCTTGGGCCTCTGCACCTGCATGGGAGACCCAGAAGAAGCTCCTGGCTTCCGATAGGCACAGCTTGAGCTGTTGCAGCCAACTGGGGAGTGAACTAGCCACTCTCCCTCTCAAATCTCTAAAAAGAAAAGAAAAACAAGAACAAACCAAACCTGAAATTGATAGACAAAAATTTAAAACTTCAGAGCAAAAGTAAATGACAGACTAAGGACAAAAAATGAAATGAAGTACTGATTATTAAAAAAAGATAAAAGAAATTGGTAAACAGATTAACCAAGAAGAAAGAAATTCCAAATCCATAGAATCACAGATAAAAATGGAGACATTACCACTGACACTACAGAAATACAAAGGATTCTTTGAGAAACAGACTAATTCATGGAAATATATACCTAACCTAGATTAGATCATGAGGAAATGGAAAAGTTAAAAAGATATGTAATGAGTAGCAAGAATAAATTATTATTTTAATAAATCTCCCATTAAAGTAAAGCCCAAAACCAGATGGCTTCATTTCTGAATTATACCAAACATTAAAGCGTAAGTATACGGGCCGGGGCTGTGGCATAATGGGAAAAGCCACCGCGTGCAGCACACCCATCCCATGTGGGTGCCAGTTTAAGACCTGGCTGCTCCACTTCTGACCCAGCTCTCTATTATGGCCTGGGAAAGCAGTGGAAGACAGCCCAAGTTCTTGGGCCTCTGCACATACATGAGAGAGAAGAGGCTCCTGGCTCCTGGCTTTAGATCAGCAAAGCTCTGGCCATTGTGGCCATTTAGAGAGTGAACCCTGGGATGGAAGACCTCTAACTCTTTCAAAGAAATAAATAAATCATTAAAAAAATAAAGCAAAATTATCACAAATTCTTCTTAGATGCTTTCAAAAAGTGTAAGAAGATGGAATTCTTACAAATTCATTCAATGAAGTAAATATTACCTTGATACCAAGACCAGGCAACAACACAACAAAAACAAACTGCAGGCCAATGTCCTTGATTAACATACAAATAATAATCCTCAACAACAAAACCCTGGCAAATTAAATCTAACAGTACATTAAAAAGATCATTACCATAATCATGTGAGATTCATCCCAGGGATGCACATTCAAATCAATTAATAGAATATATCACATCAACAGAATGAAGGACAAAGATCATGATTATCTCAATAAACATAGAAAATGAAGTTGATCAAATTCAGCATCCCTTTATAATAAAAACTCTGCCCTGGAGATTCCTACCAAAGGACCCAGCAATCCTCCTCCTGGGAATTTACCCAAAGAAATGAAATCAGCATATCAATGAATTATCTGTACTCCCATGCTTAACATAGCTTAAGTCACAATTGCTAAGATATGAAATCAACCCAGATGTCCATCAACCAATGACTGGATAAAGAAAATGGGCTATCTATATAATATGGAATATTACTCAGCTGTAATAAAGACTGAAATCCTGTTTTTTGCAACAAAACAGATGCAACTGAAAGCCATAATACTCAGTGAAAAAAGCCAGTTCCAAACAGATACCAAATTTTTTCCTATTATGTGTGAACTAATAAGGTACATAAAACATAATGTATATTAGCAAAATTGACATTTTTGACAATGTATTATTGTTTACAGTCCTCATCTCTACTGCCATGGTACATTGTTTTTGTTTCTTATTTTTGTTGAATTTTTTATATAGTGGAAGGTTAATTTTATGATTATAAAATAAACTGAAAGTATGTCATTGTAAAAATTAAAAGACTGAGGAAGGAATGAGGAGGGAGGGTGCAAACATGGGTGGGGAGAGGGTAGGGTAGGAAGTATCACCATGCTCCTAAATCTGTACATATGAAATACATGAAATGTGTTCACCTTATATAAAATATTGCTTAAAAATACTGAAATTATACATGTGTGTACACACACACACACAGTTTTCAGAGACAGAGGGAAACAGGATGATAGATGTGGGGACGTGGGGAAAGGCAGACTGAGCAAAGAAACTCTGCCAAGGGCCAGCATTAAGGTACACTGGGTTAATTCTCTGCCTGCAATGCCAGAATCCCATATTAGAGGTCGACTTTGCACTCTAACTGCTCCACTTCCAATGCAGCTCCCTGGTAATGTGCCCAAGAACAAACCGGAAATGGCCCAAGTACTTGGGCCCCTGCCACCCATGTCAGAGTCCCATACAGAGCTCCTGGTTTCTGGCTTCAGACAGGCCCAGCATCAGATGTTGTAGCCATTTGAGGGGTGAACAAGTGGATGCATGATTTCCTTCTCTTCTCTCTCTCCCTCTCCCTTTATCTCCCTGTGTCACCTTGCCTTTCACTTAAATAAAAATAAATCTTAAAGAACAACCTTTGACCAAATTTGGCATAGGAGGAACCTAGCTCAACACAGTAAAAGCCATGTGCATCATGCCCACAGCTAATGCCATACTGAATGTGGAAGAGCTGAAAGCTTTCTCTTGGGGATCCAGAACCAGACAGTGATGCACACTTTCACCACTTGTATTCAACATAGTACTGGAGGTCCTAGCCAGAGAAAATAGGCATCCAAATTGAAATGTGGAAAGCCAAACCATCAATGCTTACAGATGACACAATATTATATATAGAAAACCCCAAGACTCCACCAGAAAGCTGTTAGAATAAATAAAATCAGATTTACAGGATATAAAGACAATGCACAAAATCACTAGTGTTGTTATATACCAATAGTGAACTAACTGAAAAGGAATTTAAGAAAATAATAACATTCCCAATAGATACAAAAAGTAAAATATCTGGATAGAAATTTAGTCAAAGAGGTGAAAGATATCTATAGTCGAAACTACAAAAAACTGATAAAAAGAAACTGAAGGTGACACCAAGAAGTGAAAAGACATCCTATGTTTATGCTTAGGAAGAATCAATATTAAAATGCACATACTAACCTCCAAAACTTACAGATTCAGTGCAACCCCTCTCAAAATTTCAAAAGTGACATTTTTCACAGAATTAGGAAAGACACAGCTAACTTTTATATGGAATCACAAAAGGACCCCAAATTGCCAAACCAATCTTGAGCAAAAAGAAAACAAGAAGCATTGTGTAATCTGATTTAAAATAGGTTACAAAGCTACAATAATTAAAACAGCTTGTTATTTGCTTAAAAAACAGATCTTTAGAGAAATACAACAAAATAGGGATTCTAGAAATATGCAACTATAGCCAATGCATCTTTGCAGAGAAATAAAACCTGACCCCTATCTCTCACTTGTATAAAAATCATCTCAAAATGGATGGAAGACTAATTGTGAGACCTGAAATATATCAGGATATTGGGATGGACAAGGATTTTCTGGCTAAGACCCCAAAAGTACAGGAAATAAAAGCAAAAAGACAAATAGGACTTCATCAAACTAAACTTCTTGTTCCCAGCAAAGAAAACCAACAGAACAACAACCTAAAGCACAGGAGAAGATATTTCTAAGCTATGCATTTGATAAGCAATTAATATCCAGGAAAAAATTAAAAATAAAAATGTGAAACAAATCTCAACAGGCATTCCTCAAAGGAAGATACACAAATGTCCAATAGGTACATTAAAAGTTCTCAACATCATGAATCTTCAGGGAAATACAAATCAAAACCACAATGAGCAATCACCCTACACTAATGAGATTGGCTGTTATCCAAAAGACCAAAAGTAAGAAGTGATGATGAGGACATGGGGAAAAGGGAACCCCTGTTCACCATTGGTGGAAATGTAAATTAGTACACTCATTTTGAAAAACAGTATGGAGGCTAGTCCAAAAGTTAATAATAGAGGTCAGCATTGTGGTACAGCGTGCTAAGCTGCTATGTGCACTGCTGGCATCACATGTGGGCGTGAATTCCAGTTCCAGCTACTCCACTTCTGATCAAGCTCCCTGCTAAAGCATCAGATAAAGTAGCAGCATGTTGCCCAAGTACTTGGGCCCCTGTCACCCACATGGGAGACTGGATGGAGTTCCTGGCTCTGGCTTTGGCCTAGGTTACCCCTGGCCATTGGAACCATCTGGAGAAAGAACCAGCAGATGGAAGATCTTCCTCTCTCTTTCTCACTCTGTCTCTCCCTCCCTGTCATGCTGCCTTTCAAATAAAGCTTCAGAGAAAACTAAAAACTCTGATAGGATCTAATAATCCCACTTCTAAGCACACATACAAGAGGAATGGAATCCACTTGCTAAGGAGACACCTACACTCTGATATTTACTGCAGCACTCTTCACAGTAAACGGCCAGGACATGTGAACAACCCAAGCAGCCATCAGCCGATGAGTGCATAAAGAAAGTCCAGTACATGTGCACAAAAGCAGACTTCTAAGCCACAAAAGATGAAACAGTGTCACTGGCAACAACGTGGGTGGACCTAGAGACCATTCTGTCAAGCAAAATCAGCCAAACACAGAGGGACAAATATCAAATGACTTCAATCCTATGTGGATTCTACCAAAAAAATCTGATTTCATAGAAGTCACAAATGCAGTTGTGGTTGCCAGAGACTGGGGAGGGAAGTGGGGCAGGTTGTACTGGGAAAAGTTGACTGACAGGCAGCAGGTTATAGCTAGATAGGTCCAAGAAGATTTGGGCTTCCAATACATAATGAGCTGAAGACATTGCTGATTTACAACATCTCTCATTAAAAAAAAAGAGAAAAAACAAGAAGGCTTTTTTGTATTTTTCACTATAAAAATGTCAGATACTTGAAAGTAGAAATACAAAAAACTGCACATCACACCAACATAAATGTACTGAAACATCACAATGTACCCCATCAATATGCCTAAGTTTTATGGTTGTTAATTCTTTTACTAAAAAAAAGCAACAAAAACAAATTATATTTATTATTTACTAAATATATTTATTACCAAATATATTTATTATTTACTAAATGCCCTTTGTCCCTAAACCATGGCATTATCTTGTTAGTGTTTGGTAAGTTTTATAACCTTTTGCAAAGGTATACTGAAAATAATAAACTATCTCAGAAAACGAGTGTTTATTCAGATGAGAAAGGTTCTTTACTAGGGTAATTCAGTTCTCCTGAGTTCCTAAGAGATTTCTACCAGAAAACTCAAAGGGCTCTCCCTCCTCTGAAACTTGCAATGTGCAAAGACATAACATTTAAAATAACGGAGAGCTGGACAAATGCGAAGTTCTGAAGTCCAGACCAAAAAAAAAAAAAAATCACTGATGGTCTAGATTATTAGGTAAACCCCACAATTTCATTTCTTTTAAAATGTTTTCCCTGATCTTCTGAACTTGTTCTAGAGATGTCTGGCTTTGGTAGTTTCCTCAGTACTTTGACAAGATCAAGAGCTCTAAAAAGACATTCGATAGGAATTAAATAGGTTTCTTTCCCTTAGGAAAAAAGAAATACACAATTTCTCTCTGCTCCAGCATTTCCCCTTTTCTCCTTACCCCATCCTAATCACGTTGCAGTACATCCTACCAATTGTGCTTCTTACATTTTAAAGAGACAATCAGACACAGAATTCTCATCTGCTGCTTCATCCCTTGAATGCCCATCACTCCCTCCTCCCAGCTGGGGCAGAAGCTGAGAGTTTAGAATGAAATTCAGGTCTCACAGGTGTGTTAGAAACCTAATTATCTGTGCCATACCCACTGCTTCCCAGATCAGTATTCGCAGCAGAGTGAAATTGAAAATCTCATGTCAAACCCAGGTCCTCCAGTATGGGAAGGGACATCTCAAGAACCAGGGCAAATGCCTGCCTCATTTGTCTATCCTTTTATTTTGCACAGTATCGAATATCAGTCACATGATAACAGCACTTTAAACTCAATAAAATACAAAATGAATCATATTTTATAATCTTGGGATATTAGTATGTTTAAGAAGAAATTACATTAAATAAACCTTGAGATTCTTAGGTGATTAGGTACTGGGAAATGTTGATCTCTATCTTCAGCTTCTTAACACTGCGGAAAAACCCTGTCTCTAAAATCTACCCTCTACACAAACAACAAGTGAGAAATCACTGGGCTCTGCCCTAGCATTTGCTTTGTACACAATGCATTTTATGGAAGCACCTGTTCATGTAGATAACTGATGTCACACGTGGATGCCAGCCCAAAAGACAGTGAGTTCAGTGTGGGGTGCCAAGCAGGAGCAGGACCTGCACACAGTAGGGAAGTCCCCCATAGCCCCTGTAATCAGACCCTCAGGGCCACATTTGCAGCAGCTGCTTAGACCTCCTATGTGGCTTCTCACCCTGCATACTGTGGAAGCGATGCACATGTATAAAAACAAACCCTGAGGTAACAACCGTCTACAGCCCTAAATTAAAATGAGTCTTCTAGTCTATATTCATTATATGGCAATTAAGGAGCCCACTTGAATGAGCATTGTCCTATGTAAATAATTTGAAGTATGGCAATTATCACAAGTGTGCATGTCCAAGAGGCTTTGTCTGTCTTCCATTGTTGCCAATTCTACAATGAGGGGATATTTCTGAGTCTACAAACAGCCTGCATGAGAAGAACTGGTCAAGACCTCGGGAAATATTTCCTGTTAAAATGCATAGCGAAATTCAGAGCGAATTCAGAGATAAAGTGGAAAACAAACAAAAAAAAACCCCTTAATGTTAATCTGGGAGAGTCGTAAACATTTATAAAATAAAAATAATTTCAGAGTGAATTTTGTCCACAGATAAACACCACTGACCCTTTGAAAACTAATACTATGAGTAAGCAATTCAAGGTAACCACAACTCGTCTGAAATAAAGGCTTAAAACACAACTCCAGGGCTCGCGATCTGAAAGATTGGGGGTTACATTATTTCATCCAGTTCTCCTGAGAAGCCAGTAAAATAGTGTATTAGCTTTCCATTGCTGATGAAACAAATTGCCACAAGCTCGGTGGCTTAAGCCAATAAAAATGTAGCACCTTACCGTTCTGGGAGTCAGCCGCCCAAGATGGGTCTTGAAGTGGGTAATTCAGTGTCAGCAGGGCCGTCCGCCATTGGGAGACTCCAGGGTGCAGTAGGTGGAGAATCTTTGTTCCTTGCTGCCCACATTTCCTGGTTTGTGGCCCCTTCTCCATCTCTAAAGGCACAAATGGAGAATCAAGTCTGTCTCACAGTCTCACTTCCACACTAAGTCTTCTGTCTCCCTTTTCCACACTGAAGCGCCCTTGTGATTGCACTGGGTCTTCCTGGATAGGCCGGGAACACCTCTTTCCTGCAAGTCAGCAGATCAACTGCCTTGATCCGAGCCTCAGCTTTCATTTACCCTGATTAGGGAACGTCAAGGACGCACAGGCTCTGGCAGTTAAAAACAGAGGGACATCCCTGAAGGCTGATAATTCCGAGTCCCCCAAATAGGGATGATTAGACCCATGAACACATGAAAGCAATGAGCCTTAAAGAAGCTGAATTATTTGCCTAAATGTACAGATCTAAAATGCTGAAATATCTGAGGTGTTTGTACTCATTCTTCCCAATATCTCTTTATGCTTCGTAGTCATGCTCAGACTAACTGAAGGAGGGTTTAATAACAGGCTTATTTAAGAAGTGTGAGCCGGTATGGGCAGATTCTCAGGGTATGACTGTGGAGAGCAAGGCTCTGTTAGCACCCTGAAGGAGCAACAGCAGGGAGATCATGACCAGAATTCTAAGACAGAACAAGAAAGATGCCTGCAGGGACTGGCAAAGAGGCTTGACCTTCTGTTGAGGGAAACATCAGCCAGTGGCAACCCTGCGAGCCAGGGCTGGGGACCCCTGACCTAGCCCCTCCCCTCTGCCCTTCCCTCTCTATCTACTCAAGCTCTCCACGTTCAAACACCTGCCCACCGCCAGGGGTCATTGATGAGTCCCAGCAGGTCAGCCTTGGCTGACTGTAGAGCAGAGCAAAGCAGAGAGGCACTGAAGGGACAAGGAAGGACACCTGAGCATTTCTTTTGCTGTCGCTAATCCATTGATTAACATTAATAGGCATCATTCATTTCTGGGCTCTACTAAAAAGAATACCCTCAACATTTAATTCTTGCCAAGAAAATGGTGTGGAAGCAGGCAGAGCCTGCTTTTTTTTTTTCCTGCCTAGATGTTACCCCTTCTGAAAAAAATCTACGTATTTACCGGCTCTTACAGAATTGCTTTTTTTGTTTATTTGGTTTATTTGTTTTTTTTTTCTTTTTTTGGACAGGCAGAGTTAGTGAGAGAGAAAGAGAGAAAGGTCTTTATTCCATTGGTGCACCCCCAAATGGCTGCTATGGTCAGCGTGCTGCACCAATCCAAAGCCAGGAGCCAGGTGCTTCCTCCTGGTCTCCCATGCAGGTGCAAGGCCCAAGGACTTGGGCCATCCTCCACTGCCTTCCCGGGACACAGCAGAGAGCTGCACTGGAAGAGGAGCAACCAGGACTAGAATCCGGAGTGCTGGCGCTGAAGGTGGAAGATGAGCCTAGTGAGCCACAGCGCTGGCCATAATTGGTTTTAAGAGTTTGGATACCTGGACTCACCAGGAATGATCTCTGAGAGTCTGTTGGCTGCATTTGGAAGAGATCTTTGCAGGTATAGACACGTGTCAACGGTTAAAAGGATTCATCGTGAATCTGATACCTAAATATTAACATAAAATATTAAAAACACTTTTATAAAGACAACAGACTTCTTTTTTTCCCTTTCCTAGACACATTTTGAGATGTTTGGAAGGACCAGAGCTATTCAACAGCTTTTTGAGGGACTGCTAAAGTGGATTTCTTTTGTGGTTTGGATATGCTTTGAGTCCCCCAAGGTTTCATGTGTTTCAGTTCATTGCCTGTTGTGAGGCAGTGAAAGGGTGGAGATGTGAGTGAGGCTGGTTTTTACAGGTGGGACCTTTGAGAGGTGATTAGGATCAGAAATGGTCATTGTGGCAGATTCTCCACGGTTGAATCCTCGTGGCGTTGTAGGAAAAGGAAAGGAGCCCGTGGGAGAAAAACGGAGAGCAGAACGCACAGCGCTGTCCCTGCTCTTTGCCCTGTGCCACTCAGGACTCTGCCAGAGAGGGGACCAGCCCAAAGGGCCCACTGGCCCCGCCCCTGCCCAGCCTCAACTTCGACCCTGCAGCTCTACCAGCCAGAATAGTCTCCTTTCTTTGAAACTTGCTCTCTCTGGAGTATTGTATGTTTAGCCACAGAAAACTACCCAAGGCATTCTCTCATACCTGTTCTCCTGTCCTCCTCACCATACCTTTATTTTAGCCTTTTTTTTTTCAATTATTCCTTTCATTGGATTCAATAAGAAAGTTTCCTTGAACAATATCCTTAAAAATACTGGTGGGATCCCTTTCCAGTGTAGCTTTCCAAATGCATTCTGGGCATTGACCCTTCAAAACACACAAACCCACATCTATCTACTGGATTTTTGAATTCTTTGACCTTTTTCCAAAGCTAAAACACAACCTAGCTTTGACTGGAACTGTCAGCCTCAAAGGCACTTTGGTGTACATGAAAGGGAGATTTCAGGAGCTTTGTTTTCCCCAGTTCTTCTAACTCTGTGATCGCTAATAAAGAGAGGGAGCTAATGAAATTAAGATGAACAAAGTCAAGAAAGGAAATACGAGTGAAGGAGGAGGCTGGGTCATTTGTTTCGTTTCATGTCCACTGCAGGCAAACCTAAGAGGAAGGATTATACTAAGTTGTGCCAACAGGTAGCAAAGAGGAGATGTGGATCTCGGGTGAACCTGCAAGCTAGAAGTTATCTTAGAAAGAAGTCCTTGGGAAAACTAACTTATTCTGAGTTCTGTGAGCTACACCGCCATGGCTATGGAAAGACATGACAAATAATTTAGGATCCAGACACATCTATTTTTTCCATGCTAACATCTGTGTTCAACGCTCTGGCTGAACCAATGTCATGAAAGTTTCCCAGAGACAGTGCTGTGGAACCACTGTGCTGTAACCTCTTACCCAAGGAAAAAGTCCTCTAAGCAGCATCTCGTCCAGAGACCTTGTGCAAATTGTGGCGGCTTTTACGCTGATAAGCCTGTTTGAAAGCTGCCACAGAATGGGGACAAAAATCTTTCACTGAACTCTGAATTTAGTTTTGTCTTTTCAAGAAATGGCCTAACTGAACAGGAACCACTTGGCCAGTTTCAAACTTGAACTGAACTTGAACTTACTTCATAAAGTAACTTTTTTAAAGTGAGGTGTCTCTACTAACCAAGAATACTTTGGAAATCAACAAAGCATGTAGTTTCCTTTCTTCTAATTTATATCCATGACATGTAAAATTACTGATCTACACAATTTAGGTCAAGGAATAGAACCCTGAGCTAACTCAGAGCAATGAATTTCCATGTCATTCCTTGGAAATTATAATGTATTATGAGCTATGGAGGGAAATTTTCAGATACTATCAGAACAGGAAATGTCACTTGCTACTTTTCTAGCAAAAAATAGAGATTAATCTCATTTTCAAACACTGTTATACAACTCAGACACACAGATGTTTGTAATAAGGACATGAAAATAAGTCGTAAAGTTACATACTGAATACCTTTTACCAATGACATAGGAGGGGATGAAATCATCCTGAGAGTGATACAGTTATATGAAAGGTGCCAGCAGCTTAAAAACACAGGGGATTTTTTTTCAGTGCAGGTCTAACATCTCTCATTTTGTCACCAGCACCAGCACCAGCAGAAGGGACAAATGAAGAAGGAAGAAGAGTGGTAAAACCACGGTGAACAAAGCGAGAGAGACAGAAGGAAAGGACAGATAATAGTTACTCTTGAACATTCCCACAGTTCTATGAAAAATGTCAGGAAACACGAGTGGCAGGTGCTTGGTGTAGCAGCTAAGATGCTGCTGGGCTGCCTACCCTCTATACTGAAGTGCCTAGCGTGGCTCCGAGTTCCAGCTTCCTGCTTGTGTGCACCCCTGCAGGCAGCAGTCAGCTTCAAACAGTTAGGCCCCTGCCACGCATGTAGGATGCCCACATTGGGTTCCAGACTTCTGGCTTCACTCTCACTTAGGCCTGATTATTGGGGCATTTGGAGAGTGAAGCAGCAGATTGGAAAATCTGTCTCCATTTCTCCATCTCTCTGCTTTTTTAAATCATATAAAAGCAAATAATAAAGAAGTAAATCACTTGAGTGTTCTAACACAGATGATACAGAATGCGTGGGGGTCACAAAACGAATTAGTAAATAGATAAAACTATGGCCAAAGAAAGCAGGAGTTGGTGGTTAAATGAGAACAAAAAGGAGAAGCTTTACTACAAACTGCCTGAGAGCTGCACTGATTTTCTGATAAATATATAGATATAGATATATAGATTAGATGGATATAGATATAGATATAGATATAGATATAGATATAGATGCAGGTTAGCACCAGAATCAACAAGCTAGCATGGGCATTTGGCACAGGAGCTAAGATGACATTGGGTGGGGGGTCTCCATATACCAGATCAAAGTGCCTGTGTTCAAGTTCTAGCTCTGCTCCTCATTCCAGCTTTTCCCTTAGTGCACCCTGGGAGGCAGCAGCTGATGGCCCAAGTAGCTGTGTCCCTTCCATCCTTGCAGGAGACCTGGATAGACTTCCTGGCTCCAGGCTTTTGCCTTGTCCACACTCAACCACTCAGGCAGTTGTGGAGGGGCCGGAGATGGGATCTGTCTCTTTCTGTGTGACTGTTTCTCTCTCTGTCTCTCTGCTTCTCAAATTAAGAGGTAGAGAAATAAATTTTTGAAAACATTTTAAATACATATTCATTATAATTGTTTAGTCCTATTTAAGCCAACTTTTATATGAACTATGAATTTTCAGGTAATCCCTTTGTTATCTTTTTAAGTCCTAAATTACAGATTTCTCCTCCAACAATTAAGTATATACATAAACATATAATGCCATCTGAGCTGAAATGACTCAAAGTATATGGCAGTCAGTACTCTTATGGAGCTCAGAATACAGAGACCAACTGAGTAACACCTGCTTCAAATTGCTCACCTCACAAAACTCCAAACTGTCTGCTACAGCTATGTATAAAAGCTACTCCCCGGAACTCAGATATGCCCTAGGTGTTTCCTTGTTCATAATGGCTTCGAAAAACATTTTGAACACTTTCTCTCCTTATTAAAGGCACAGTGCATGTTTGCAGCTCGCAGGAATGATTTCAAGCCCATTTTTTTGTATGACCTATTTTCAATGAAACAGAAAATACAAAAATGTTTAGACCCTTAATATTTTTCTTTCCAAATGCATTTAACAGAATTGATTCCTGCTAGAGCAGGAAGACTTCTAAGAAGCTCCCCCTAAAGCTATGAAATTTCAGGGCCTTAAAGTCTGTTATTTTACAGCCAATGGCCACATTGCTAAATGAGGCTCTGCTTCTTTCTACAATGCAACCCATTTCTTCAAGTCCAGAATAATTATCTAAGTGACTGGCCTTCTAGTTCCACATTTACTTTTGTTAGATTTTGATTTATTTCATGCCCCAAACCTTGGATCACCTGTCTCATCTTTGCAGTGTGTCCTCTTGTTCTAGTTGGCCTAACTAGTTTCCTGACTCACTAATTATTTTAATAAATCTCTCGACTATTCAGACCACCCGGTTGCAATCAACCCTGGCAATGGATTACCAATGGAAACCCCACTCTACTTTCTGAAATACTCCCCTGTCTTTACAGGAAAATGTCTCCTTTCTCAAGCCAGAGACACTACCAGCACGATTCAATTTTCTTATGTTTATTGTCAGTCCCTATTGATGGCCCACACCTTTTTATACTCTCATTCACAAAAGGATATACTTCCCTGCATCTTAGCTTCCTACTTAGTATAAAAATAATTGATAATGGTACCTATCTGAATTGTTTCTGAATTGCCATAAGAATAATTTTAATTTCCAAAGTAATCACCACTAAGAATGTCATAGGCAGACTAAATTGCTCTTTAGCTGCAGTGAAACAGAAAAAAAAAAATATAATCACAGTAAGACTGACAAGACTTGGTTTTTACTTTAGGCACTTAAGCCATGTTAAGTATTTAATTTCCTCTGAACTCACTTTTTTATCTATAACAAGAGAATGATATAATACATATGTCCAGAGGTTATATGATAACCAAATAAAATTAAAACAACTCAAAACTTTGAAAATAGTAAGAGTTCAACAGTGTAGAGGGCTATAAGGTTAGAAGTTAAAGACCTTGTTCTCTGTATTGTAAAATCATCTAGCTGTGGTGATACACTGTAGAATATCCGCAGCGTTTTTCCCTCTCAGTGTATCCATCAGTGAAGTTGTAGATGACGCTGACAGTGAATGACATTGGTACCCTGTCCCTTTCCCCTTACCACCTCAGTCATCTCCTGAAGCCAAGGCCCAGGCCTAATTTTTTATAGGTTTTCTTTGGTTGGTTGCTGCTGCTGTTGTTGTGTGTTTTGGTTTTTTCATTGTGGGTTTTTTTTTTTTTTTTTTTGCATTTTTTTTTTTTTTTTGCCAGCAGAGACCACTTTGTATTTGTTCAGGAAGACACAACTTTGTATCCTATGGGTAGAATTCTTCAAGGTGACTATTACACGGACTCTTCAAGGGATCAGTATACTTGTACTCAAACAGGTAACCAGCAGAATAGTAAACCGACCTGCCACTCTCCCCAGTTCATTATCCAAAGAGTTCTAAGTCCTATCTGGCATCACCTAAAAATAAATGAATTAAATACGATTTAAGAACAACAACAACAAAAACTCCTCATTTTACTTGAATTTGCTGTAGGGTTAGCTTCTAGGTGAAACAAAAACAAATCCCTTAGAAATAGACCTCAAAAAGCAAACCTACACATAATTTTTGATCACATAACTGGTGGTAAAAGCACATCTAATTATTTCTGAACTGGAAATTCAGCGATGGACCCACGTGAAGCCCATCCTTCGAGAACATTTCTCACATATGCCTCATACTATAGCCACATTGATAAACTCACAAGTCACCACTGGGAGACCTCATGCCTATATGTCTCTGAATAGGCTAGATTTCTAGGGTCTGAAGGACCTTTTCTCTAACAAGTACTTTGAATGGCCCTAGGGATCTGGAAGATGCAAAGTAACTGTTTTTCCCGCTGTAAAGCATCCGCAGATTTCCCTAACAATTAATTTGGCTCCATCATTTATGCATCAAAGATACCTAATGCAGGTTCTTTATAAAGGATCCCTGCTTGGCCCTCAATTTTCAAATACTAAAATTTCAGAGAGTTTTTGCTTTTATATCACAAACACCCATGATCATACAATAATAAGCAAAGATCTGCAAAGATCTACTGAGATGAAGACATACAAATGTGCCAAGTGCACAAGGCACATGGTCAAGTAAAAAATAATTACTGTTCCCAGGTCTTGAGTATAAGAAGCACCTTCAAATAGTCAAAATTCTGACTGATAAGCTCAGGAATGCCAAAAGCCCACTTTTAATAACTACTGCAATCAGTATCCTTAACATGTACATCTTGCATTTAGACCATTTAGGCATATTTTTTCTTTTAAATACCAATAAACTGCAGTCTCATAACATGAATTCAATAAATACATGAATATATGCTGAATGTGGAAGAAAACAGTGATTTTGGCCATTAGATTGAGAAAAGGCATCTTAAGAAAGTTGCGACATTGAAAATGCAAGCGGTTGCTGGGCCTGAAGCTGGTCTGGAATAAAGCATCAACCTCAGGTGGTAGGACGTGAAGCAAGGATTGCCTTTATGTCTGTAAATGTACCTCTGGATGTCTTAGGGGCCAATGTGCCTTTATACAATTCCCCCAGTTAATAATGTGCATTCAGTGTTTGCTATGTGCCACACATGATGCATCTGCAGAGCAACTAGGAACAGAACGTGTACTCCCAGCCTTGTACAAGGGGGATTTTGTTGCATTTGCTGATTTCCAAAAGCTATTCAGTGGTATTCCCAGCAAACTCATTGTTAACCTTTGCCCCGAGACTACTTGGTCAAATAAAATAACCTGAGAAACTACTGTGAATTTTCTTTTCCTTGCAATACAGAAACACTAGAACTAAATCTTATTAAAGACCTAAGAATTTATTTTTAGGATATCTTTGAAAATAAGAGAAACTTCTATTGGTCAAAGATTTTCAATATTCACAATTTATCTGTTGAAAACAAGATGTGAGGGGCCTTGGAGGATCCTGTCCAGCACATAACTCTTGAAAAGCATGTTAAGCTGATTATGAACACCATGATGTAAATGTCAAAGTCTAGTCAGCGTATAGAGACACACCTTGCACCGCACCTGCCTTGTGTGCCTTTGTTGGCACACAGTACGCCATATAAGCCGATGCCTCAGGTATTTGACTCAGCATCACATTGCTTTCCAGACCCTCTCCACAAAAGGGAGATGATGCCTCCTGAGAACTGTCTTCATACTTAACACGTTTGAATGCTGAGAACAATCCTATGTAACCCTTTGCCTCTTTATTAACTATTTCTAAAGACAATTTTCCTGAATTAAATCACCAGCTTGCAAGAGTCAATCTAACTAGAAATCATTACTTCTCTAGGAGGCTCTAAGAAATGTAGTATGGAATTTACTGAGAGAATTTCATAATAACAAAGAGGAAGAGAAAAGGGGATATTCAGAAAATAACAAATGATGCACTTAGTAGCATGGCCTTTTGTAACAGACCTCAGCACTGCCTTTTTATTCCTGTGCATCTACTTTAGTAAGGCTTCCATGCATAAAGAAAAGAGTGTACAGCAGTTAGCTCTACCCAGACTGAAGAACCCAAGGTTTAATCTCAGCTGTGTGCTGATGGAAATAATTTGGAGATTCAGGGAGATGTATGAAATGCATCTAAATTTAGAATCTGACACAATGGTGGTTGCTAGGAGCTCAAAAAGAAATCAAGGAACAAAGGGATTGGCTTCTGAAGTGGTTGAACTCATTTGCGGAAGCAGAGAGACTGCTCCTTGTGATGTGGCCTCTGTACTGCCAGAGACTATTAGGATGAATGACTCAATGACGAGAAGGGTAGCTCAGCAAAAATGTCATAGACGCTGGAATTCCAGGAGAGGCAGAGCAGCGACTTTCATTTCAATGAGCCAGGATTCAAGTAGAAAAGTGACTTTCACAATGCCTGCATGTTTTCTCTAATTTTCAGTTTGTTGGGTCAAAAATTGTCTCCAGGCTCTTATATGATGAAAACTGTAAGGTTATTTATTTGATCTCGTGCTTTTTTTTTAAAGTGGTATGAGCAGTTTCTTTAGTCACTATCCATTTCCTCTAATTCTGCTCTTTCTACATTGATGCTATACTCATTTCCTATAATTCCTTTTGTTTGTATTAAGCTGCTCTTGACAAATCTTCAGATTACTCAGGTGAAAAGAGGAACTGGGCAGGAACAGCCACAACACAATGCTTGGGATAACTGGGAATTATTGTGAAGACAGTCAGCACTTCCCATCAAACCCCTGCTTATTCCATTAGTCACTGAATTAGATGGAGCAAGATGCAGTTCCAAGAATGATGACAGATTTCACTCAGGACTACTTTTTGCAAACAACAGTTCTTGTATATATTTGATGCTCAAAAATTATCCATAAGACAGAGAATTATTGTTTAACAATCCCAACGATAATGCTAGGAAGAATGCGCAGCACATTTGGAACATGATTAAGAAAAACTTGAATCATGCTCCAGGTTCTCTGTTCAAGGGTTTCAGAGAATGTCTTCATTCAAAGCCATCAGATCAGGCATCAGAGAATTCCACCACTTATCCTTCCTTGCAATATCTTTCACATTTATTTGGAAACTACATTTGTTTCCATACAGACATGAAAGTTTCCTGACAAAATAGTCTCACTGCCTTTCAGCAACCCAGCTTTCCGTGGATTTACCCATTCCTAGCTTCTGCTGGAAGTCTGGGGAGGCTTGGAAAGGCACCATCAATGTGGTCTTTGTGCATTATATGTGCAAGCCTACGTTTTCCCACTTTGGGTTTGGACAAAGAGTACAGGGATATGACCCAATTTTTATACTCACCTGAGGAAAGTTGGCCTCAAATGAAGGCATCCTAGGAAAGTTGCTGTGCTCTAAAGATTTTTCTATTGGTTTCAGGGTGAAAGAAACTTCACAGCTAAAAGTACGGGCCTCTGGGCCGATGCTGTGGTGTAGCAGGTAAAGCCTCCACCTGCAGTGCCGGCATCCCATATGGGCACGTTTGAGTCCCAGCTGCTCCACTTCTAATCCAACTCTCTGCTATGGCCTGGGAAAGCAGTAGAAGATGGCCCAAGTACTTGAACCCCTGCACCCATGTGGGATGCAATGGCAATCAGGAACTACATGACTTATTTCTTCTGACACTAGACACCATTTAAATGACAACATTTTCAAAGACATTCTGTCGGTTAAGACCCAGAAAACAAAGACCAAACTGATAGCTGATGGGAATCAGTCAATCTATTTAAATATCTCTCTTAAGGCAGGTAGGAACCTTGACTCACATAATCTCTAATTTGGAAAATTGGCAAGGGCATTGTCATAATAGTAGGCACAATATTAATGTTTTGAATATTTTGTAATATATACATCTTCTCAATAAAACAATCTTCATATGTGCATGGGAATCCTTTACTGAGTCAAGTATGTTATTAATGATCCTCCATGTGAGCAATTTGATGGTACAGTTCTGAGAGATTACAAGTCTGCCTGAGGTTCAGCAGCCATTAAGTGGCAGAACCCACCTCGAACCTAGGTTTTCCAAATCAAATAATGCAATTTATTTAATGTTAAATGATATAAGGATAGATTTTTAATACCTTCTAAATCAGTTTATTTGGGAAATAAGAGCTCCAACCAGCTGCTCTGACTTAGGAGAAATACAACTAATACTAAGTCATTAATTTTTATTTTCAAATTTATTACAAGCACCAAGTTCAGACTTCTGAAACCCTTTGAATTTTTAATGTAAAAATCTTGCTACAAAGGCTTAAAATCTTTGAGCTTCTTTCTGTCTGAAGCAAATGTTGTTTTTGTCTTTAGAATATTCATGCAGTCCAGGCGTTTTGTCATTCCCTGGCCTAGAAAACGCAAATATTATTACCTTTATCCCCTCAACATAAAATGAATGTTAGATAATTCATTTCTAGGCCAGAGTTAAGAGTTTTATGCATATTTCTGATATTGTTTTATGCTGTGAACATGAAATATTATGGCACTCTGATGTGTGATTAACTCCTAATTTCACATTAGAGAGAGAGAGAGAGAGAGAGAGAGAAACTGACTTCAGAAGCAAGCACCCATAGCTATTTGTCAAGTCTGCAGAAAAATGTCCCTGAAAAACAGGTCATATTTACCTATTTGACCTAAGGGAGAAATTTAAGTGGAAAAATACCAAAAGCAGCGCAATAATTAAATGGCTTAATGATCTAAGTCATATGTATTATAGAATTGTATGTTTTGCCTAAACATTTTAAATGTTTCCAACAAGATAAACATGCCCAATTTCTACCAGCATGAGGAAGGCATATGATGAATAAAACAGGTGAGGAAAGATCTCTGGCTGAAAGACCACTCTGGAAACATGGCTTTAGCTGCCACCTTGAGGAGACTGGAGATGCAGACACAGCCTCTCAGAATGGGATGGAAGAGAACAAAATGTCCCTCATTCCACAGCTGAAGTCACCACACTCCAACATCACCTTGCAGAATCAACACTAACCCATCTATTACTACCACTATTGCCAGTGCCCCATTGGCTAATCACTTGTTCAGGAACATCTATTGAACAGATATCACCAAATAATTACTGTCTATAATTAATTAGGTAGATAAAGGCAGAATTCTTGGATTCAAGGTGCTGACAATTTAGTGTTAGAGCCACACACACAATCAATACAGAGTATGTTAAGTGTTCAAGGCGTAACTGCACAAGGTGATGTGGGAGCCCAGGAAGAGAGACCCAAATCAAACCTACGGGAACATAGAAATTCTCAGAAGAAGCAATTTTCATACTGATCAGAAGGGATGAGTGGAAGTTTAGCTGGGTGCTAGAGACAAGAGAATCCATTCCCAGCAGAGACAGTAATATAATATATTTAAAAATATGGATCTGAGACAAAACACAAGAGTTCTGGAAAATGAGATGATTCAGTACAAATATAGTACAGGGTGAATGCAAGGACATTTAGGATATATGGCTGGAAAATTTGGAAAGTATATTCCACACTATGAAATTCATACACTATTTTTAGATGCCATAGAAAGCATTAAAAGCAAGAGAACGAGTGACATTGTGAAATTCACATTTTTTCATTGTGTTGCAATTTGTAGAGAAAGGTTTAAAGGGAAAGAGAAACAGGTTAACACAATGGACCTAGTTTAAGAAAAAAAGCTCTGAGATCTGAGTAAGACTAATAAAAGAAGACCTAAATGAAAGATCTCTGCGAGTGAGATCCCAGTGGAAAGAACGGGGCCATCAAAGAAGGAGGTACCTTTCTCTGAAGGGAGGAGAGAACTTCCACTTTGACTATGACCCTGTCGGAATAAGATCGAAGTCAGCGAACCCTAAAGGCTTCCATAGCCTCAGCAACTCATGACTAGAGCCTAGGGAGATTACTGAGGCCATAAACAAGAGTGTCAAATTGTTAAATCAACATCAGGAGTCACTGTGTACTTACGTCTCATGAGGGATCCGTCCTTAATGTGTTATCCAATGTGAAATAATGCTATTACTAGTAATGAAACAGTATTTTTTCACTTTGTGTTTCTGTGTGGGTGCAAACTGATGAAATCTTTACATAGTATATATTAAATCGATCTTCTGTGTATAAAGATAATAGCAAATGATTAAAAAAACTTGGTGTTAAATTGGAAATTGCATAGATAATTAATCAATTTAAAAAAAAAATCATGTAGGATCTCTGTCTTTAATGTGCTGTACATTGTGAATTAATACTATAACTAGTACTCCAACAGTATTTACAGTTTGTGTCTCTATGTGAGGGCAAACTGCTGAAATCTTTACGTAATATGTACTAAACTGATCTTCTGTGTATAAAGAGAATTGAAAATGAATCTTGATGTGAACAGAAGGGGAGAGGGAGCGGGAGAGGGGAGGGTAGCGGGAGGGAGGGAAGTTATGTGGGGGGGAGCCATTGTAATCCATAAGCTGTACTTCGGAAATTTATATTTTTTAAATAAAAGCTTTATATAAAAAAAGACTAATACTGGGGAGATCTACTTTAATTATTCAGGATGTGTAGAAGGAATAAATTTCATAATCAGTGATATAAAGTGATGCTAGGTGATATAAATTTCTATCTAAACAGTGATACAGAGAAAGAAGTCTACAACATACATTCTTTTCTCTATTATTTATTTGAAAGGCAGTGGGTAGGTTTCCAATCATTGTTTCACTTCAAGTACCCACAACAGCCAAAGCTGGGCCAAGCAGAATCCTGGAGTCTAGAACTCAATCCAGGTATCCCATGTGGGTGGCAGGGACCCAACCACTTGAGCCATTATCGGCTACTTCTTAGGGTGTGTGTTAGTAGAATGCTGGAATCATAAGCATACCTGGCACTTGAATTCAGGCACTCAGATGAGGATGCGTGCATTCCAGGAGATATCATAGCCACTACACGAAATGCACACCCCCACATGTGGTATTTTCTAATTTAAGCATGAAATGAATGACAGTATGAATCATCAACACAGACAATGAAAAACAGAACAACTTTGAAAAAGATGGGAATTTTGCATTTGAGTGAATTGTGCCTATAGTGACTGTGGCAAATCTAAGTGGGAATATTTAGAGGTATTAGGAAATAATGAGCATTAATTCAAGAATGCAGTCTGGATTAAGGATACATTTTACAATTCAAACACCAAAGTGAGAGTTTAAATTATGCAAATGGATAATAGTATCTAAGGAAAATCCATAACATGAATAGGGATGAAATTTTCAATGAAATCTAGTTGTTGTTTTTGTTTGTTTGTTTGTTTGTTTTTACCAGGCAGAGTTAGACAGTAAGAGAGTTATAGACAGTGAGAGACAGAGAAAAAGGTCTTCCTTCCATTGGTTCACTCCCCTAATGGCCGCTACAGTCGGCACTGCACTGATCCGGAGCCAGGAGCCAGGTACTTCCTCCCAGTCTCCCATGTGGGTGCAGGGACCCAAGCACTTGGGCCATCCTCCACTGCCCTCCTGGGCCATAGCAGAGAGCTGGACTGGAAGAGGAGTAACTGGGACTAGTACCCAGCACCCCAACTGGAACTAGAACCCATGGTGCTGGTGCTGCAGGTGGAGGATTAGCCAAGTGAGCCACAGCACCGGCCCATTGAAATCTAGTTTTATTAATTATTTCTTCTTTCATAAGTCATGACTTCAAGGCCTAATCCACAAAAATCACCAACAAGCCAAAATCACATAGATTTATTTTTTCTATATGATCTTCTATGAATTTTTTAAAAATATTTATTTATTTGAAAGTCAGAGTTATAGAGAGAGAGAGAGGAAGAGAGAAGGAGAGAGAGAGAGAGAGAGAGAGAGAGAGAGAGATCCGTATTAACTGGTTCACTCTCCAGATGGCCACAATGGCCAAGACTGGGCCAGGCCAAAGTCAGGAGCCAGGAGCTTCCTCCAGATCTCCCACATGAGTAGCTGGGGTCCAAGCACCCAGGACGTCTTCTGGTGCTTTGCTCAGACCATTATAAGAGAGCTGGATCAGAAGTGGAGCAGCCAGGACACAAACTAGTACCCATATGATATGCTAGCATAGCAGGCAGTGGTCTTACCCACAATGTCACAACGCCAGACCCTTCCATGAGTTTTAAAGTCTTCCATTTCACATATTGGTCTGTGATTCATCTTGAGTTAATTATTGTGAAGGGCATAATATAGGGCTTCAGATAGCACCAATAAAAAATGATAATATAAGGCTTGGACATTGGGTGATCACAGTGTGGCACAGCAGCATCATCAGTTATGTCAAGTGTCCCATCTGGGTCAAGGATGATGATGGTTGAAGGAGGCTCTGCATGTGTGGGGGCAGAGGTTATATGGGAAATTTCTGTGTCTTCTACTCAATTATGCTAGGAAGGTAACATTACATTCAAATTAATATTTATTAAAAGAAACATACAGAGACATGAAGCTCAAGAAGAGAATTTTAGAGAAATGAAACATTTAAGATACAAGAAAAACAGCCCAAGAAGAAGATTGAAATGATGAAATTCAAGTAATAAGGACAAAAGCAGATGAAAATGATCACAAAGGAATCAACCAATGTGAGAGTTTTAAAAAGAGACCATACTCAAATAGATCATTCCATATGGATAGGCTATAAGCTACCATCATAGGCTCTGAGTATACAGTGATAATGTGACTTCAGTCAGCAGTGAACATAATGAACATATAAAGTGGAAGACAGCTTTGATAGAAAAAAATGACCTAAATTGCTATGTACACATCAGATTTGATTGAAGACATTAAGCATTATGCTGCGAACATGAAAATAATCTAAAATAACTTTGAAAGCACTAAATAAAAATAAATGAAATATAATACAAATATTAAAAAATTATGCAACTATATTATTTAGAAATATAATTTAGGAGAAAAATTTAACAGACTTTTAAAAGATACTAAACATTTAACAGAAAGCCTATCAAGAATATAGAAAACTATAAAATGTATACAACCTAGAATTTAGTTTCAAAGAAATAGAGAAAAATTCTAGAATTTTAAGACACTGACATTATCCATCATTATGGCAAAACACAACTGAAAAAAAAAAAAAAAAAAAAAACCAAGACCCAGACTGAGGTCTGGGTCCCTGACTTTGACCTGGCCTGGCCCTGACTGTTGCAGGAATTTGGGGAATGAACCAGCAGATAGAAGAACTCTCTCTGTCTCTCCGTCTTTTTCTGCATCTGTCTACCTGCCTTTCAAATTAAAAAAAAGGAAATTAAAAAAAATTAAAAGTTAGTTCTAACAAATAAAAATACTCCATTGGGCTACTGAAAAAAATTAAAGATAAAAGATATAAACTTCATTTCTAAAGACAAATTCATCAAGTTTAAGACACGTTTGAAACTGTATTTGTTTATTTGAGAAATGGAGTTACAGACAGGGAGAGAGAGGTCGTCCATCCACTGTTCAGCTCCTCAACAGCCAGAGCTGAACCAATCTGAAGCCAGAATCCAGAAGCTGCTTCTGGGTCTCCCACTAGGATGCAGGGGACCAAGGGCTTGGGCTATCTTCTACTGCTTTCCCAGGCCATAGCAGAGAGCTGGATCAGAAGTGGAGCAACCAGGACTCAAACTGGTGCCCATATGAGATGCCAGCGCCAAAGGTGGAGGCTTAGGATACTACACTACAGTGCTGCCCACCTCAAGACACTTTTTAAAGTGATGATTGTCTATCTCTAAGGACCCGAGGGTCCTGGGAACTGAATCATATTCATGCAGTCCCTTTTATATTATTAATTGAAAAGAAATGGATTCCCTTTAAAGAGTCTTTACAATTAGAGAACACAGGGTGTCAGCCCTGTTATGGTGTAGCGGGTAAAGCCCCTGCCTGTGACACCAGCATCCCATATGAGCACCAGTTCATGTCCCAGGTGCACCACTTCCTGTTAATAGCCTGAGAAAAGCATTGCAAGGTGGCCCAAGTGTCTGGGTCCCTTGCCCAAGACATGGGAGACCTGGATTAATCACCTGCCTTCACCCTGGCCCAGTGCCAGTCACTGTAGCTACTTGGGGAGTGAACCAGCAGATGGAAGATTCTCTTTCTCTTTCCTTGCCTCTCTCCCTGTACCTCAGACCCCCAAAACAGTCAAATAAATCTCAACTTAAGAAAAAGGATCAGGAAACATAAAGAAAGAAGTTAGGAGCAGTCAAATAAGGAGTGTAAAGTGGATGCTTTGTGATTTTTCCATTGAGACCTCACAAAGTTGCTCTTGGTTGATGAGAGGGATGAGCAGGTGAACTGTTGTAATGGAGAAGGATTCTTTTTTTTTTTTTCTTTCTTTCTTTCTTTTTTTGACAGGCAGAGTGGACAGTGAGAGAGAGAGACAGAGAGAAAGGTCTTCCTTTCCTTTGGTTCACCCTCCAATGGCCGCCTTGACCCATACCCTGCACCAATCCGAAGCCAGGAGCCAGGTGCTTCCATAGAGGATTCTCTTGTGAAGATTTCCTGGGAGTTCTATCGCTGAAGCTTTGCCTAACTTCCTCACAACACTCTCCTAATAAGGAGGTGTTACCGTTCTTTGATCTTCCAGAAAGTCAGCAAGCAAAAGGCCTGGAGTCCCGCCCCCGCCCCCCATGTTGCCTTGACCTGTGTTCTACACGGGGGCCGCTTTGCTTCGCCTTCCACGTCTCCACCAGCATTGCTCTGACCAAGCTGGGTCTTCAGGATCCAGCAGGTGAAACCATGTTTCATGTCCCGTTACAGTTCTTCTAAGAAATGCTTCAGGATCTCACTCTCACTTGTTTATAGAATTTCCAGATAAAACTCAGTTCTCCCTCAGTCCTCTTCAGTTGCGGGCACAAACACGGCTTTGTCACGTGGCTGCCCTGCCACTATGCATCTCATCTCCTCCCTTCTTCTGACCAGTCATCCATTTGTAAACAGCTGATTCCTTCTGAGCGCGGGACACCCAAACTTTGTGTAAAGCATCATGATTTCACCATTCTTCCACCCATGCTCCACCGTAAGTCTGATGCTTGCTCTTGGGTCAGTTTTAATGCAAAATCCCTATTGCTTTGATAGGGGATCTTTTCAAACTGATGGATGTTCTTCTTAGTGGTCCAAGCTAGAGCTTATTCAGGTATGTTACAGCAAGGTAGCATGTGTTTCTCTGGTTGCACAAAAACTGTGAAACCCTTACAGTTATTTCATAATCCGAACTTTCCATGAACTTTTTGAAGACCTTTCCTAGAGTTGTTTCATTGTTGTTAAGAAGTTTCAAAGTGCGCAGAAGAGTGCAGAACAAAGATTTAACAACAGAATCAACAAAGCTGATTTAATAGCCCCTTAGACACCCCTGCACTCAAAGAAAAACTGTAAATTAATTTTGGTAACCATGTTGCATTTATACAAAGTGACCATGCAACAATAACTAGTAAAATCTTAACACATTTCAAACAATTCATGTCATACAAGCTACATTAAATTTCTTAAAATAACCAATTAAGTATGCATCAGAAAAGCTACTTTGTTGGAACAGTTATTATTAGCTCTTGAAATTTTAGGCTTTCTTCAATAGGTTTATATACTTTTTTTATCTCTATCCTTAGAGGATTATATATAATATTTAAAATTCTGAGAACATGCTTTATCAAAAATAGAAAAGAATTTCAGTCAAAAATGTCTAAAATAACATAAATATAGCTGCTGTTTTATAAAAGTTTATCAATTCCTCAAGAACTTAGGCATACACCGCTGTAATAGCTGTTGAATCTTGCTTCAAATATGCATGGACCAAAGTCAAAGAGACCAACTGGATCCCCAACAATGCTCATGTGCATGGGTGTTTTGACTAGTCTCAGGTATTGTTCCCATAAAGATTACTGACATCACCACTTTTAGCATTCATGAGTAAATTAAAAGCAAGCCTATAGGCCGACATAAACCACTAAATCCCTATTCAGCGTAGACACTTGGTATAGCAGCTAAAGTGCCAATTGGAATATTGGCATCCTATATCAGAGTGCTTTGTGTGTAATTTCCAAGTTCACTCCTGATTCTACTTTCTTAATAATATACACTTTGTGAGGCAGTGGTGATGGTTCAAATCCTGGGTCCCTACTAAGCATGAGAACAACCCAGATTGAGTTCCAAGCTCCTGGCTTCATTGTAACCCTGTACCAGCTGTTAAGAGCACTTGTGGTGCAAACCAGTGGATGAAGATATCCCATTATCTCTCTGCCTTTCAAATAGATAATAAAAATTTAAAAAGCAAAATGCCTGGTTCACCCTAGAGTAATTGAATTATGACCAGTTTCTGATGAAATCTTTTTCAAATATAATCTGATCTATTTAAAAACATTTCATCTCAAATATTGTTTGCATAATTTTGTACATTACCCTCTTATAATTCATGTCTTTTGCTTTATGAGAATTTATAAGAATTTAAAATTTGAATCTGTAACTTCATATAAATTTTTATATAAAGGGAACAAATTTCAGGTATTTCATATATGCGATTTTTAAGAACCTGATTTTATTTTCCACCCCTCTTTCCCTCCCTGCCCTGTTCCATCCCTCCTCCTCCTTCCTTTCTTATTTTTCTTTTAATTTTTACAATGACGTACATTCAATTTACTTTATAATCACAAGTTTAACCTTCTAGTTAATAAAGAATTCAACAAGCAGTAAGTAGCAAAAACACTATTCCTGAGCAGCATAGACAAGGGCAATAATAATAATCAAATCTTAAAATGTCAATTTCACTCAACTATGTGAATCTTTTTTGTACTCTCTATATTGTATACCATAGACCAGGGAAAGTATATAATTGTTTTTGAGGGACTGGCTTATTTCACCAAGCATAAATGCCTTCAATTGCATCCATTTTCTTGCAAAAGACTGGATTTCATTCTTTTTTTACAGCTGAGTTGTATTCCATCATGTATATATAACAATTTCTTTATCCAGCCATCAGTTGATCAACATCTGTATTGATTCCATATCTTAACTACTGTGATCTAAGCAGCCATAAACTTTGGGATACAGATAATCTTTCAAATGCTGATTTCATTTCCTCATGTGTGGAATGGCTGTGTCACATGGTAGATCTATTTTTTGATTTCTGAGGGATCTCCATACTGTCTTCCATAATAGTTTATATTCCCACCAACAGTACATTCATGTAACCTTTTCCTTACAATCTCACCAGCTTTTTTATTTTTTGATTTTTAGGATGATAATCATTCTAGCTTGGGTGAGGTGAAACCTCACTGTGGTTTGTATTTGCATTTCCCTGATGGCTACTGATCCACAGCATCTTTCAATGTGTCTGTTGACCATTTGACTATCATCATTTGAAAAATGTCTGTTCATACCCTTTGGCCATTTCTTAACTGGATTATCTGTTTTCTTATTGTTGAGTTTTTTGAACTCCTATATATTCTCGACATTAATCCTTTTGCAGATGTATGATTTGCAAATATTTTCTCCCATTCTGTTTGTTGCCTCTTCTCTTTGTTGGGTTTTTCCTTTGTAGTACAGAAGCTTCTGAGCTTGATCTGTCTATTATTGCCTATGTCAATGTCTTGCAATCTTTCCCCATGGTTTCCTATCATAATCTGGTAGTTTCAGGTCTTAGGTGTAAATTTCTGATTCATTGTGAGTTTATTTTTTATAGCGGATAAAAAGTAGTGGTCTTATTTCATACTTCTGTATATAGAGATCCAATTTTTCTCATATCATTTTTAATATTCCTATTATGAAAAATGTCTAAACATAGTAGAGACAACAGTATATTAAACTCCATGATCCAACCAGTTTAATATGACCCATCTTGTGTCAACTACATGTCCCTGCACATATTTCTGTCAAAACTACTCTCCCCAATTTAAAGTAAACTCACCAAATTATATTACTTTATTTCCATACTTGCATTTACAATATAAAGGCTACTTTTAATGTAATCACATTATCATCTTTAAAAGTGTGTGTCTAATTTGCCTTTTCTAACTTCTGGAGATGGTTGTACTTTGTAAAACATATTTTAATATTTACAGTTAAGACTGAAAACTCCCTGAGAAAAATGACCTTAGCTATATCCTACAAGTCTTGTGATGTTTTTATTGCACTTAGTTCCATATATGAGTAACTTTCATTTTCTATAACATCCATGCTTTGACTCATGGGTTATTTAGAAGTATGTGCTTAACACACTAACAAAGTGGGAGTATCTTGGTCATAATTATGTATTTAGTTTCTGGTTATTTCTACCATGGTCAGAGACAGATTATATGGTTTCCTTCCTTCAAAATTTGTTTTGTAGAAACTTGCATTTTATGGCTATGAGCTTTGTAAAAATGTGCCTCACTGCTCAGCATCTAAATAATATGACTAAATCAATGTGAATGAATGTTCTGAAAGCACTTGAAGAAAATGTTTGCTCTGTCATTGTTAGGTGAAGTGCTCTATTGATAACAATTATATCAATAGTGTTAATCACGTAGCTTCAGTCATTTATATCCTCAGTGATTTTGACATCTGCTTGCTTCATCAATTTTCCCAGTGGGGTAGATGCTGTGATGCCACCCAAATCCCTCTTCAGAAATGGATTTTGCATCACAGCTGCTGAGAGGACCACAGGCAGGGGATTTTAGCTGTCAGCTCCCTCCAGAGAGTTTTTGAGAGGGACCTCCATCCAATCGCTGATCCACATCCTGACAAAAAGGCCTGGTTGCCTTACCCCACCTTGGTAAATGTTCAAAGGTTTATCTCATTTTCAAAAATCTCCAAGAAGACAAAACTTCAGTAGAAAATGCCTTGGATCTCAACTTTTCCATCTGCCCTTTTTTGCTTCTTTGTTTTCTTCAGCTGGACTTGCCAGAAGCACTGCCCACAAACCCGGTAAACAGTCATCTCCAGCTCAGCATCTGTTTCCAGAAACTCTGCCTATGACCGGCACCAGGTGCATCCAAAGAAGCTAGTGATGGTGATGGGTGTTTTCAAATTGGATCATGTCACATAGCTAATAATGAAGGCTGCTATATTTGGTTTAGAAGATAGGTAAAGCCCAGAGACACTCTACCAGGTAGCTTTTAAGTTTTTAAACTTTCACAGACATTGAAATGCAATGGAATCCCTGTAGAAGGGAGTGCTTTCCCCTAGTAACATACTACTGATCTTTGAAAAATATGGAGTTTTTTTTTTTTTTTTTTTTTTTTTTTTTTTACCAAGGACAATGAAGTTGGGAGGTCGATGTTAAACTCAATTGAAACTTAAAAGAAATACATGTTTTTAGGAAGCTGATAGTAATTCATAGCTGTTAAAAGCTAAGTTGTGTGGAGTGAGTGCTTAGCCTAGCAGGAGGCACCCCCATTCCACATTTCAGACCTGGCTTTGCTTTCTTTCTCTCACTCCTAACTCCAACTTCTCACGAATACAGGACCTCAGGGCAGCAGTGATGACATTTTGGGTTCTTGACATCCACATGGGAAGACTTAGATTGAGTTACTGGCTCCTGGCTCACACCCTTGCCCAGCCTCACTCCTTGAAGGCTTCTGGGTAGTGAATCAGCATATGGAATCTCTCTCTCTCTCTCTCTCTCTCTCTCTATATATATATATATATATATATATATATATACACACACACAGACACACACACACACACACACACACACACACATATATATCCTCCTTCTCCCTCTCGCTCTCTCCTTCTCCCTCTCCTCTCCCTGTTTCTTCCCTAAAACCCTCAAATACATAAATATCTTTTTTTTTTAGAAAAAGCTAAGCAGTGAAACAAAGCAGATATGTTTTAATACAGAGAGCTCTCATCTCTTGCAGTTTGGAGGGTTCAGAATCATTGTAAAAGTAGTGAAGATTCAAGAATAAACTCACAGTAGAGGCGAGTGAGCCTTCTAATACTCTTGGATGAAGAGAAGTAAGAGACATCACCACTTAGGATCTGCCTCTACCTTCTCTCTTGGCTACTAGAAAAAGGAGGGTCAAGTTTCAACTCGTCCAGGAGCACTTGAACCTGATGAAAGAAGGAAGAGTGTAAACCTCCAAGGATCTTTAATATCTACCAGCAAGTTCTGGAAGGAGCTGAACTACATTTTGAGGAGTCTGCATCAAGGGAGCTGCAAGACAAGATTGGATAAAGAAGAAATAATTCATTTGGGAGCAATCTCATGGGACACAGCAGTTATCTTGTCGAGGACAAAGACATGAAGAGGTGTAAAGCACGCTAAGATGGCTTACAGAAATGTAGAAAAATCAGTTGCTTGCATTGGTAGTAGAAATGCCAGCATTTCCATGTAGGATGGTAGAAGAAACAATGATTCAAGGGCTTGGAGAAATACTGTACTGTGTAAATATACAACATAATGCAGAAAACCCTAGCAATTGATGATGCCCCATGAATTCCTTAACAAGTACATGTGTACTCAGAAAAAAAAAAAACTATTGTGCTAAAGAGAGAACACTAACATCTAGGCACAGGACTTCTGGGGTTTGGTCCTTACGGTGTGAAGCATTCACTTCTCATCAGGTCCCCAACAGTAACTTTGTTCCAGTCACAGGACACTACCACACTTTCCTCAAGGCTTCTCAGCTCCTCCCCCGTCTTTTAAGAATCAGCAGCAGCCCTAGAGAAACAGGTTCCTGTGCCACACTCATCTCTCTGAGCTTCCTTCTTCTAAAGTTGGTTTTTCAAATAGTCACTGCCTTGTTAGTTGACCTATGTGCCTATGTGCACAATTTGGCAAGTTCTTTGCAAAAATTCCAGTGAGGAATTAGTTTTAAAATATTTTAAAATTATTTTAAAATCAGGAACTTCTAAACTAATATTGTTTTTATATTGCAAATATGGCAAAGTGTCCCATGCACCAGGAGGGTATTTTTTCTCCTCAAATATAGATTTGTGGTTTTCTTCATAAAAGCATGCATATTTCTGTGTAAGCTCATTTTTGTGCATTTAGTTTTTCCATTCATATTTTGGATGAAGCATACACCCCCTACATTTCCTTAGTGGCTATCACAGATAGAAAGGCATTTGAATTATGTACATTTGTAGTTGTATACTTTGTATCTTATTTTTACTAGAAATGAAAAATACCTGGCATTAATAATTTATTAGCTAAGCTTTACTGCACACAGTACCAAAGAAAAAGAACGCATGATCTGAAAAGCAATTTACTATAAATTATGCAAATTTAGCTTAAAGGGCAAAAAAGAAAACAAGGAAAGAAAAAAATAATCACAGTTTGAGGTATATGTCAGTCATTTTGAAATATTCTACATATAAAACTACCTAAGGAGATAAAGGAGGTTTAGAGGAGAAGAAAAATTTGAAGAGATAATTGTAACAGATTATTTTCCAAAATCACTTAAAGGCTTCTACCCGGAGGTCAAGGTAAATCAATGAAAGCCAAGTACACACACACAAAAAAGCAAATTCACACTCAGGAATAGCACAGTCAATGTGGGAGAAATGAACAGGTAACATTCAGGAGAACAACAGTAAGGATGATGCAGACTTTGACAAACAGAAAAATAAACATGTTTGAAGAAATATAAGAAAAAGAACTAGAATTCTATACCCAGAACAGATATCCTTCCAAAATCACAAGCTGTAGGCTGCTGCTTAAAAATTTTAGCTTATTTGTATGACAGAAAGAGAGAGAAAGATGTTTTGGAGTTCACCCCTCAAACACCTACAAAAAGCTGGCACTGGGCCAGGCTGAAGTCAGAAGACTAGAATTCAGTCCCGGGCTCCTGGCCCTTGTCCTGTCTGTTGATGTACAACGTAATACTTTATCCCTTTTAGTATTTTTTTTTGTTCTAGTACTATTGATTGAACTCTGTAATTAACACACAATTATTCTTAGGTGTTTAAATTTTAACTGAAAAGTAATATCTGTTAAATATAAGAGTTGGAATAAGAGAGGGAGGAGATGTACAATTTGGGACATGCTCAAGATGACTTGCCTCAAATGGAGGAGTTAGAAACGTCCCAGGGGATTCCAATACAATCCCATCAAGGTGGCCATCTCACTAGTCCAAGTGATCACTTTCAGTTCACAATTGATCACACTGATAGTCTAAGAGTCAAAGGGATCACACAAACAAGACTAGTGTCTGCTAATACTAACTGATAGAACCAAAAAGGGAGAGAACGATCCAACATGGGAAGCGAGATACACAGCAGACTCACAGAATGGCAGATGTCCTAAACAGCATTTTGTCCTCAGAATCAGCCCTTAAGGCATTCAGATCTGGCTCAAGAGCCCATGAGAGTATTTTAGGCATGGAAAGCTAAGACACTCTGGGGAAAAAAAAAAGGCCTAAATGAAAGATGTCTGCGAATGAGATCCCAGTGGAAAAAACAGGGCCATCAAAGAAGGAGGTACCTTTCTCTGAAGGGAGGAGAGAACTTCCACTTTGACTATGACCTTGTCTAAATAAGATCAAAGTCAGCGAACTCAAAAGGCTTCCATAGCTTTGGCAACGCATGACTAGAGTCTAGGGAGATTACTGATGCCATAAACAAGAGTGTCAAATTGTTAAGTCAACAACAGGAGTCACTATGTATTTACTTCTCATGTGGGATCTGTTCTTAATGTGTTGTCCAAAGTGAAGTAATGCTATAACTAGTACTGAAACAGTATTTTACACTTTGTGTTTCTGTGTGGGTGCAAACTGATGAAATCTTTACTTAATATATACTAAGTTGATCTTCTGTATATAAAGATAATTGAAAATGAATCTTGATGTGAATGGAATGGGAGAGGGAGCGGGAGATGGGAGGGGTGCAAGTGGGAGGGAAATTATGGGGGGGGGGAGCCATTGTAATCCATAAACTGTACTTTGGAAATTTATATTTACTAAATAAAAGTTTAAAACAGAGCATGCATGCCATAATATAAATAAAGATTACTACTCTGTGACTAATCATATTTAAAATTTCATGGAAATAAAAATGATCTAAAATCCTTACATTATATTATAAAAAGATGGTGAGTGAAACATGTGAATAATTTTCCCATTCAGAATGTTTAAACAGGTCAAACTAGTTAAATACACACATGCAAATTCAAAAGCCATGCTTTCTAAAGAAAAATTGCATATTAAGAGAAAAGTAACTTCTGCTTTTGACTTTTCAACCACAATACTTTCCTCACTTCAGTTAATGGGAAAACAGGAGGATAAGCTAACAAATTTTTTTTTCTTACGTGAAACAGAGGAACTTTGAAAGCAAAGGCAAGAGATGGTGAATTTGCTCTTTGATATAAATGAGCCTCCCTGAGGTTTTCACACTGGGTGGAGAAGTGTGAGCCAGCAAAATCCTCCCTTAAAACATTTCTTGCCATGAAAAAAAATCAGAAACTGGATTTGAATGAGATTCAGCCAAATGAACAGGGTAAGTTCAGAATAGTAAAAAGGTAGAGATCCCAAGAGGCAGTCTCTGAAATGAGGGAGGAAGACCAGGCTGCCAGTCTTCAGAGTGTGGAAAATTAGCATTCTATCTGAGTAGTTTATCAAATGGATAAGATTAACCCATAGTCCATGAGGATTAGGTGAACTACTGGAGCTGGGAGATATTCTCTTAATAATGAACTTTAGCATCTCCCCCTTTGCTGCTCAGCTCAGTGTCCAGAAATGATTGTAGAAAAATAAAATATGTTTGCAAACTTAGCACTGTCTCCAGGCTGAGAACGGACAAGCCCGGGATGTTTGGAGGCCATCTCACTTTTATTTAATTATGTAATTGGTGTTGAAATTAGTAAAATAATGAAGAATGACAGAAAACAGTTACCTGAGCGACATACTGTATTAAGAAGGCCTAAGTTAACTATACTGAGGTGAAGTAAATGTTACAAGCTTGAAATTCCATAACTATTGGAGCTCCAGATTTGCCACAGCCCCTTTCGTGAGATGTTCTCCCTAAATGTGTGTGTCTTCCATGATACGTCATTTTTTGATACTGTAATATTTTGGGAAGTGGTATAGATTAGAAATTTCAGACGAATTTCATGACATTGGCTGTTAAAAAAAAGAAGAGTGTAGTTCTCTGAATAAATAATTTGAAGTGATATCTTTAAATTGTCATTGTACTAAGCTGACTTTGATGGAAGTTTTAAATAATACATAAAAACTTTGTATCATGGTATTTATATAATTAAAAACTAAATGGGGGTAATTTCTGCAAAAGTGTATTTCACATGTAGAGTACACACTGGTATATTCTAGAAAAGTCTGGTGAGCTAATTCAAAGGGGTTAAAGAATGGTATTGCTACTTTCATGAAACTTATCATTTGTAGCCTAAGATGGAATCTGCAACAACACAAACTGATGACTTGGCTATTTTTCAGTGGAGCTAAGAAATAAGGTCTGAAACGCTTGAACACAGTCTCCCAGGCAATTCTGAAACATACCTTAAGTGTAACGAAAATGTGGGTTTAGATTCTCCAAATTGTATATCCCATAATCAGCGTATTGAGTGTGGCATGGAATGAACACTTTTCTGAGCTATTGCTGAGGTCATTAACATGGAGAAGTTGGTGTTCAAAAGTAAAGACCATTTCTTTATTTAATTACTGGAATACATGTACTTCAGTGTTACTGCCTGGCTTCTTGTCTTACTGGTTTACTCAGTTAGTAGTTGGGCAAAATAATTTGGACATATGGTGGCATGGCCGAAGTCTCTTGCATTAGTAACCCTTGCGTGAAAATTATTTTCTGAATATTCCAAATTAAGAAGAAAATCACTCTGTAAATTGATAATTTGGAGAAAGTGTATTTTAAGTTGGAGAGGCAAAGCAAAAAAGAAAAATCATTTACAACATATCAGTCCAAAACTGGTCCATGGAGAAGATGGATCAGAGAGGGAAAGAATGCTATAATGAGTGCAATTTGTGTGGCTATTACAGGAGAATAGCTCTGCTATCCTGGTCTCAGCTCTCTCATTCAGGGAATGAAGACTTCTGTACACCCGGGACTCTAACAAGGAGGACGTTTTGTTCAAAAAATCAACCTTCATTTGTAAGTGAACCTACATATAAAACTATATAACAACAGAATGATATAAAAGATGGGAAAATATGACCGAAAAGAAAATTAATAATACAAAGCCCTAGGTAAGATGAGAACGCAAAATCCTTTATCCTTACTTGCTAGAACTGAAGAATAAATTGGCATTGCACTTCCTAGTAGTAAAAAACAAGGAAAGAAATCTAATTTCCAAGTCCAAGGAATAACAGCTCTACAATTGGAAATGACCTCACTGCACCCTGCAACACCAGGACTGTGATAATTAGTTCCATTTTCCTCAATCCCACAGAAATCCTCCTAGTGGACCTTGGAAAGAACCTGCCTTTATTCCATCTCTCTTGGATTTATCTGCCCCATTTCTGACCCTATGGACTGCCACGGACTAGGCCACTATGTCACTTACAGACATATCAGATATTGATTAAAAGAAGAAGAAGGAGAAGAAATGTAACTCAGAGACTACACTTCTGGGCTCACATAGAACCAAAGCAGCAAGCCAAGTGTAACACTACAATGCATGTAAACCATAAACTCTGTCTCAATAAAACCTATTCCATACAGAAAGGACAATTACACAGGATGTACAGACATAAACAAAGGGACATAGGAGACAGGAAGAAGCAAGGCAGCAGGATGCCTCCCAAACAGCACCATAGTCCTCTAGAATTAGATCCTGAACTAAAAGAAACCTATAAAATGCCAGAAATAGAATTCAAAATAATAATTTTAAGGAAACTCAATACAATTCAAGAGAATACAGATAGATCAAAGAAGGAGGACATGAATGAAAATTTTAGGGAAATAAAAATAATTAAAAAGAACAAAATAGTAATTTTGGAGATGAAACCGTCAACCAATGAAATAAAAAAATGTGATGGAAAGCTTTAACAACAGAATAGACCAAGTAGAGGAAAGAATTTCTGCACTCAAGGACAAAACTTCTGAAATAATACAATCAAATAAAATTAAAAAGAATAAAGAAAGTCTATGCGAAATGTGAGACACCACTGAATGAGCAACTAGTCATATTATGGGAGTTCCTGAAGGAAAGGGAAGGATGAAATCGCTGAAAGAGAAATCAAGGAAGAAGTGAAATTCACAATAGCCACAAAATATTAAAATACTTTGGAGCAAATTTGACCAAAATGTAAAATATCTCTACAATGACAATTATGAAACCTTGATCAAAGAAGTCATCAGAAACACAAAATATTTCTTTTTTAAAAAGATTTATTTATTTATTTGAAAGAGTTACACAGAGAGGAGAAAGAGAGGGAGGGAGGGAGGGAGGGAGGGAGAGAGGGAGAGAGGGAGGGAGGGAGGGAGAGAGGTCTTCCATCCACTGGTTCACTCCCCAGTTGGCCTTAATGGCCAGAGCCATGCCAATCCAAAGCCAGGAGCCAGGAGTCTCTTCTGGGTCTCCCACAAGGGAGCAGAGGCCCATTGATTTGGGCCATCTTCTACTGCTTTTCCAGGCCACAGCAGAGTGCTGGATCAGAAGTGGAGCAGCTGGGTCTCAAACCAGCACTCATATGAGATGCCACCACTGCAGGCAGTGGCCTTACCTGCTACACCACAGCACCAGCCCCAACAAAATATTTCTTCTCATGGGTTGGAGGACTCAATATCATTTAGATGTCCATACTATAGATAAAATGTCTATACTACAGATAAAATGTGTATATCTATAGATATAATGCAATCCCTATCAAAATATCAATGATATTCTTTACAGAATTGGAAAAAGCAATCCTAAAATTCATATGGACTAACGTATGATGCAGAGTAGCCAAAGCAAACCTGTTCAAGAAAAATCAAGCTGGATGCATTACAATACCTGACTTCAAAGCATATTCAAAGCAGTAGTAATTAAAAGAGCATGGTCCTGGCATAAAAGTAACAAATGGATCAGTGTAATAAAATAGAGAGCCCAGAAATCAATCCATGTACATGCAATCAACTGATTTTTGATATAAGTGCTCAGACCATACAGTGAAGTAAAGATAATCTTTCCAAGAAATGGTGCTGGGAAAACTGGATGTATATATGGAGAAGAATGAAATGGGATCCATACCTCTCACAATAGGCAAAAATCAACTCAAGATGCATCAAAGACTTAAATTTGCAATATGAGATAATGAGGTTTTTGTAAATGTAATGCAGTGAATCAATTGAAGACATTGGAGTAGGTGAAAATTTCTTGGCTAAGAACCTTAGAGCATGGGCAACAAAAGCAAAAGTAGACAAATGGAACTCTATCAAACTCAGAAGCCTCTGCACAGCAAAAGAAATGATCAACAAAGTGAAGAGACAGCCCGCAAAATTATTTGCAAGCTACCTATCCAACAAAGGATTAGCATCTAGAATCGATCAGCAACCTACAAAACTCAGCAACAACAAAACCATAGTCAATCCCGTTAGACAATAAGAAAAAACCTCAACAGTCAGTGAAAGATGCAATACAAATGGCCAACAGACACATGAAATAATGCTCAGATCACTAATCATCAGGGAAATGCAAATAAAACCCACAATGAGGTTTCACCTCATCCCCATTAGAATGGCTAACATTCAAAAATCAAGAAATAACAAAAGCAGGTGAGGATGTGAGGAAAAAGGTATCCTAATCCCCTGCTGGTGGGAATGTAAAGTAGTACAACCATTATGGAAGACATTATGGTGCTTCCACAAAAACTTGAAAATAGATCTACCATGTGACCCAGCCATTCCACTCCTGGGAATTTTCCCAAAGAAAATAAAATCAGCATATAAATGAGTTATCTGTACCCCCATATTTACAGCAGCTCAACTCACAGTTGTTAAGATATGGTATCAACCCAGATGTCACCACTGATGACTAGATAAAGAAATTGTGGTATATGTACATAATTGAATACTATTCAGTCATAGCAAAAGATGGAAATCCTGTCTCTCACAACAAAAGAGATGTAATTGGATACCACTAACCTTGGGGAAATAAGTCAATCCCCCAAAGACAAATATTTGTTTTCTCTGATTTGTGGTAATATATACAGTACAAAAAACAGATATATGGGTGAAACTGACATTTTGGAATTTGATTATTTATGGACCCTGTCTATACTCCTGAGAAACAGTGGTCTTTGTACTCAATACTTGTTGAATTCTTTATTTATTGGAGGGTTAACTTGTGATTATAAAGTAAATAGAAAACATGTCATTGTAAAAAAATAAAATAAAAATAAGAACAGAAGGAGATATCATGGTAGGAGCAAGGCATGGAGGGGAGAAGAGGGTGGGAAATATGTTCCATCTATATGAAATACATATAATTTGTTCCCTTTATATACATTTTAAAGATGGAAAAAAAGGAAACTGGCAAAATACCTCAACAGATAGTTCTTCAAAGGAGAAATACAAATTGCCAATAAGTATATAAAAAATACTCCATATCATTGACTGTCAGGGAAATTAAAATCAAAACTATAATGAGGCGCCACGGCTCACTTGGCTAATCCTCCACCTACAGGACCAGCACCCCGGATCCTAGTCCCAATTGGGGAACCGGATTCTGTTCCAGTTGCCCCTCTTCCAGTCCAGCTCTCTGCTGTGGCCCAGGAAGGCAGTGGAGGATGGTCCAAGTCCTTGGGCCCTGAATCCACATGGGAGACCAGGAGGAAGCACCTGGCTCCTGGCTTCAGATCAGCGCAGCACACCGGCCATAGCAGCCATTTTGGGGGTGAACCAACGGAAAGAAGACCTTTCTCTCTGTCTCTCTCTCTCTAACTCTGCCTGTCAAAAAAAGAAGAAAAAAAAAAAGAGGTATCATCTTACTCCTATCAGGACAGCTAAAATCCTAAAATAGAGAGTAACAAATGCTGGTGAACATGTAGAGAAAGCGAATACTTACACACTGTTGGTGGAAATAAAATTAGCCTAGCCAATATGAAAAACAATATGAAGATTTCTTTAAAAAAATAGATATAAACTTGCTATATGATCCAGTAATCCCACTTCTGGTTATATACCCAAAAGACGGGAACACTTTGTATCAAAGAGATGCCTGTTCACAATACCCAAAATATGGAATCAACCAAAGTTTCTATTATCAGATTAATGGATAAAAGAAAGTATGGCATATATATATAAATATATATACACATATGTATATATAAAAGAAAGTGTATACACACATACACAATGAAATAATATTCACTTATTAAAAAGAATACAATTCTGCCATTTGTAGCAAAATGGAAGCAACTGGAAGACATCACATTGAATGAAATAAGCTCAGAATGGAAAGACAAATACTACCTTTTATCCCATATATGTGATAGTTAATTTTTTAAAACAATCAGAAAACAACAAAAAATAAATACCTGTGTGTATTAGAATTTCTGCAAATATAGTTTTGTTAAACTGTTTTGAAACAGTTTGAAACTAATTGTTAAGAATACTATACTATTATAACTTTAATGATCTATTATTATTTTGAAATTTATTGGATATTGGTGAAATTGCCTTTTTCCCATTTGATTATTGTTCACATCCCTTGCCTATATTTCCTCTAAACTAGGGTCTTTTGCTTTTAATTTATTGAATTACTTATTTACTAGAGCAGTGAGCCTTTGACTAAAATGTAAATTAAAGATATATTATCTCAATAGTGAAGGAGAGAAGGGGGAGTGGGAGAGAGATGGAGTGTGCAAAGGAGAAAGGGGAAGGGAGGGAGGGAAAAAGGAATATAATCATACTCTCAGAAATGTATCTATGAACTACTTTGAACCAGTTGATAACTTAAAAATATAAAACAGCTGTACAATTCATGTGAATATGTGTAGAGACTCCTGGAATTGAAATACAGAAACAAAGTAGTTAGTAAAGGTGTAGTATGAAGTTCAATTGAGTAATATTTGTATTGACTCTAAAAACAAGTGAAAACAGGGCAAAACAACAAATAAAATTCTGCAAGGCAAGAAAACAATGCTACATATCTAAGCGTCTTTCTCTAATGATCTAGTTTGAGCTAAAAATAAAAGCTAGCAAAATGCCCCTTACTTAGCTCAGGCTGTCCTATTCTTTTGTCATAGACAGTCTTGTTAACTTCCTGATCCCAAGGCTTTATTGGAAGGTGTTCTGTGGACCACAGATCTTCTTAAAGGTGGCTTCAGGCCATGTTTGATGAATACTGTATGAGTCAGGGTTACAATCAGCTGAAAGCAGTAGGTTATCTAACATCACGGGCTTGAGCAAGCAGTAAAGGACAATTGCTCAGCAATTATAAAGTTGGTTTTCTCTTATAGCACTGCTGTCTTTAATGTGTGACTTTTACCCAACTGCTCACAAAGGTTTTCATGCACTTTTGATGCATCAATGCATGAAGAAATTAGAGTTGCAAAAAAAGAATGATGGAACATACAGCCTTATTCTACCCATTTTAATTTTTCGTTCCCCCAAATCCCACCTACCTATACCTTCCAACAATTACTCTTACATTTCCATGAACTGAATGAAATCACGTGACTACTGCGAGACGCAAGGGAGTAAGAGAAGATGAACATCTTAAACACAGCATGTTTTTTTCAAAAGCGAAAAATGGGATTCTCTTAACAAGGAAGAAAGAAAGAATGGATATTTGTTGGCAACCAGCTGTGTCTGCCAAATATATCATTTCTTATAGTTAAGCTTTTAGAAGAAATGTACATCAGGGAGATCAAGGATATATTTTAAGTCAGGAATATAGAGTTCAGCTATGCCATGTTGCAAGTTAAAAGCAACCATATGGGCCGGCGCCGTGGCTCAACAGGCTAATCCTCTGCCTTGCGGCGCCGGCACACCGGGTTCTAGTCCCGGTCAGGGCACCGGATTCTGTCCCGGTTGCCCCTCTTCCAGGCCAGCCCTCTGCTGTGGCCCGGAGTGCAGTGGAGGATGGCCCAAGTGCTTGGGCCCTGCACCCCATGGGAGACCAGGAAAAAGCACCTAGCACCTGGCTCCTGCCATCGGATCAGCGCGGATCAGCGCGGTGCGCCGGCTGCAGCGCACCGTCCGTGGCAGCCATTGGAGGGTGAACCAACGGCAAAGGAAGACCTTTCTCTCTGTCTCTCTCTCTCTCACTGTCCACTCTGCCTGTCAAAAAAAACAAAAAACAAAAACAAACAAACAAAAAAAGCAACCATATGTTTTATGGGTAACTGAACAGGGAACGATACGGATATCCTTTCAAGAATGTGAATAAAACTCACCTGCTTATAGGCTTAATACCTCGAAGACACTCCAGGGTCTAGAATCATCCTAAGGAAATACATACATGTAGCATAGTACCTTGTCTCAAAAAAAATAGGTCCACTTTAACTCTTTTTTTAGAAAATATGTTAAGCTATTCAGTACATGATTCACTCATTGAGCAAACATGTCTGTGTCTTTTATATGTAAGGCATATGCTACATGTTGTGGAGGATGCAAAAATGGAAAAGAGATGGGTTTTGCATGCAGTATTATTGTTTGCTTAATTCATATGCACAAACAGCTGTTAACATGTAACGATCCTGATAAATAACATAAAATGTCTCAATAACTTCTATGAAAGCCTTGGCAAAACTGTACAAAGTTTGCATTATTTCTTGGTGGTAGAATTGGAAATAATGGATTTGAGGATGAGACACGAAGAGGAATGAGAGAATTTATAGACTTTGGAGACAGAAATCCTACATTCAATTTGTAGGTCTTCCACCCACAGGCTACACAATCCTGCATCAAGATAAAATGTCCCTCAGAGTCAAGGCAGATTGGATGGTTAGTATATGAAAATCACCTAGTTTAATAACTGAAATTAGTAAGAAGAATTAGTGTGCAGTATTGTATTGTTATATATCAAAAAAATAAAGCTTTCTAAGTGCTTTGTGGAAACAGCAGTTCCATGGACATCTATTTTCAGAGAGAGGAAAAGAGAGAGTGTCACTAAGGCACTTTTTAAACTTTGCAGCAAGAGGAAAGGGAAAATAGAAAATCAATGCTTAGAGATTAAAATAACTACACAGCAATTCTATGTGTTAACCTAAGCGCTTATTTTTATGTTGACTTCTAAGAAAAAATACAAGCATGCTCCACAAAGTAGCAGATAAGCAAAACTGCAAAATTTCATTGATAATTATGGAACAAAACAATTTGTAAAATTAAAATAAAATCAACATTTGAGCTGAATCCAAAAGTGAAAAATATCAAACTTTTCAAATATATTACTCTTACACTAAAAAGGAGATAAATAGACTTCCTAGAAGCAAAATTTAAGTTTGTAAGTACACATAAGAAATATTCAGATTATTCAGGGTATGGGAAGTGAGACAATGGGCCAATAAGGCCAATTCTAGGAAGGCATATTATGATAGTCAACTTCCATCTAAATAAGCCTGAATCAGCGTTTCTCCTTGTATCATCTGCAATATACATAAACAAGAAGACAGCTCTGCACGTGTCATACATGGGGCCCTGGAGATTCTGAGAAGGCCTCTGGTATACATGTGAGTGGGGCAGGAACACTGAGATTGTAGAACACAAGACACGTGAATTTCAGCAACTCAAGTGATTCCAGTTGCATCTCAGCAGAAGCAAACCTATGCCTAAACTCTCACTAACATAGCTATCCACAGCACTCAAATGAGAACAGATTTTTTTTTCTTAAAGACTTATTTATCTATTTGGCAGGCATAGCAACTGAGAGAAAAGAAAAAATGGAGATATGCTATCTGCTAGTTCATTCCCCAAATGACCTCAACAGCCATGTCTGGGCCAAGCTGCAGCCAGAAGCCAGGTACTATATTCCAGTCTTCTACATAGTTGGAATGGGGCCCCATACTTGGGCCATCTTCTGTCACCTTCCAAGTGCATTGGAGGGAGTTCGATTGGTAACAGAGTAACTGGGTCTAGAACTGGCACTCACATATGGGATGCTCTACCGTGCCACACTGCATTCCTGAGAATGGTTTCATTCGGCATTTATACAGCTAGCCCAGCACTATGTGATACCAGATATTTACAACCACCAAGACCAGGTCAGACCATTCCAGCTACCAATTCCAAAACTGGAATAAGTGAAAACACAGGAGAGTAGTAAATAGATCCAAAACACCTCTCTCCCAAACAACAAGGCTCTGTACATCAAACCCTGACTTCAAATACCCAACTCAGTCTTGGAAGCAAAAGGCAGGAGCTCAAAAACCTTAAACATTGCCATCTGTATTTCAGAAACCCCATCAGAGTCTCACTTTATACTATAATGTTGTCCCTCTATACCAAACACTTCCATAAAGGCTGAAAACTCATGACGTATTTTAGAGGTAATAGAACATCAGACAATTTTTCTTGTCTGTTTAGCTTACATTTGGTGAAAATTTGTAACCTCTCTATAAAGCACTTGCAAAAAATACCTACAAAACAATTTAAATGTTAGAATTAGTTTTATAATAATATTTAGTATTATATATTTAGATTGAATTTCCATGTTATAACATATTTTATATTTATATATAGAGTATTTTAAAATATTGATAATTATGTGGTTCATAAAATTGGCAGAGTAACACTAAACTTCTTAAAATGCTTTTGAAATTCATGTAAAACTGTACTTTCTTCAAAAACAGGAATAAATGAAATTGCTTCCCTGAGGATCTGTAGGTAGATTTACCAATGTGTAACAATGTCCAGCTTGGTACTGATGATGGAGCTTTTGGTATGTTGGAAGTAACCCTACATTTTCCCTGTATCATCAGCAGACATTGTATGAGTGAGGAGGGAAAATGAGCCATGGGAGAAACTGAACTGTTGACCATTAAACTCTAAAGGACTGCTGCCTACAAGTATAGAAATTTATAAAGAGCAAACGGGGCGGGCACACTAGGAAAGCTGCCTGTTGGAATGCCCAAATTCCACATTGGGGTGCCAGCTCTTCTCATGGCTGCTCTGAATTTCTGATCCAGCATCCTGCTAATATGTCTGACAAGGGAGTCCACGAAGGCTCAAGTACTTGGTTTCCTATGACCCATGCAGGAGACTCTAATGGAATTCCTGTCCCCTGACTTCTTCCTGGCCCAGTCCCTGCTGTAATGGGCATTTGGAGAGTGAACCATAAGATTAATCTCTCTCTCTCTCTCTCTCTCTCTCCCTCTCCCTCTCCCTCTCTCCCTCTCTCTCTCTCTCTCTCTCCCTCTCCCTCTCTCCTTCTCCTTCCCCCTCCTCTTTCCTTCCCCTTCCCCCTCCCCTTTCCTTCCCCTTCCTCCTCCCCCTCCCCCTTCCCTTCTCCCTCTCCCTCTCCTTCTCTTTTCCTCTGTCTCTCATTTTCAAAAAATAAATCATTTTTAAAAAGGAACAAATGCCTAAAAGTAACAAAGTTGGGAATATGACTAATAACATCCCATTTGTATTCCAATAAAGTCCAATTTCATTTAAAATTTCTTCTAATTTGTGACTTCCCAATGTGTTGCTGGCTAGCCAAGCCACAATCTCATGGAAATCTGCCTGCCAAGTCTTCAGCTGTAGAGGAGAAAACAGAAATATATATTCTTTGCTAGCCTAAGATAAGATTGGGTATCTTATCAAGAGGAGTTTTTATGTTTCTAAAATTAGGCTTATATAAAGTAAATCTCTGTGCAATCAATATAAATCATTACAGCATTCTTTTTACTAAATAGTCCTTCAATAAATGTTTGTTGATATTAAGGGAATCCAAGTTTAAATTTACTTGATTCTCAGCTACATAAATTGTATGGTATTAAATATTTAGGTAACACAGAATTCCTATGACACTTAATTGAATAGTGGCTGAATTTTCTATAAATCTTAGTAATCAATCCCTTATTATATGCTCTTCAACTTCATAATTTTCTACATGAAAGTTAAAGTGTAAAAAAGAGGTGTCCTATAGTTACTTTATAGGTATGAAATCCACTATGAAAATATCATCTATTAAATTGCATTCTCTGCAGAAGTGAGATTTCATTTTTCTTTTACCTCTCATGTTTCATGAAAACTTTATTTACATACAAAAAGATAATATCAGAGACTTTTGAGAAGGTAAAGCCATGTAATTTTCTTTAATGAAAATGTTTAGTAGCAGATACTATAACTTCATTGTGCTTGCAATATTTAACACGCAGCATTTTGCATCTTCATCCATGAAACTAGATAATGCAAAGTAGTGAATCAGTGCAATAGATATCTGAGTACCTTTGGTTCCAGAGACAACACCTGCGTTAGGAGAGAGAGAGAGAGAGAGAGAGAGAGAGAGAGAGAGAGAGAGAGGAGCATTCATTTATATCCTGTGACAGGCACATCTCTGTTGGCTTATAAGGCCTAAAATGAACAACTACTGCAAAAGAGATTTGGACTGATGAATCCAGCATTTGAGAGCACTTGACATGCCTGGGAATGCAGCCATGTGGATGATTGAAATAGCCCACTCTGATTTCAGCTCCATCGAAGACTAGCAGAATCAGTCATAGCAGATGATTCAGAAGCGCATTTATTTCACTGTGATATTATTGTTGTACAGGTGCCATTTATTTGCGAATAAATTTTTTCTGAGTTTTCTAATTTGAATCTTGTAATACTTACACTTTGCCTTTTATGATTTTTCTGTAACTACAAAGCTTAATCAGATACATATTTCATTTGGTTAATGTGACCATAGCACAAAAACAAGAAAAAAGATCTGACCCAATGCTTGTGGAAAAGCCTTGTATGGTGGCCTTCTTTTGGGATATTCTTAGTTTGCCTTTCATTCTCTCTAAGTTTGGTTTTCCCTCCCTCATCCTCATACATGAGACTACAGTTTTCTTTTAATCCTGATAACATATTGTAAATGACGTTGTGGTTTTTAAACACAAGCAGATCTTCAGCTAACTTAGTTCTTACTGAGGTTTTCTCTTAAACATGTGACTTATTCCCAACCTTCAACCGTGGGCTCAAAAGACAACTCATGGTTATCTTCACTGGACAACAAACTTCATGGCCAGGTGAGAAAGACAGTTTCTGCTTGAATCTCAGCCTGGGTTCTTAATGGCTACATGACCCTAAATAGGTATTTAACCTTTCTGATCTTCATAAAATAAACACCTTTCTTCACAAGAGTATACCAAGGATTTAAAAGAAGTATTGAATGTAAAGACTATAGAAGCATTAACAAGGAAGTATGAGAGGTTAGATAGTCACTGCAAAATATTTTTTAAATCTACACAAGAGGTTAAGTGGCAAATGGGAAAAGGCATCATCAGAGAAGTACCTAAGCTCAGTGAAATCATTTGGAAAGCAAAGGTGAAGCTTTGTGGTCTTAGAGCTGATTTTGCAGTATGAGAACAAAGCTTGACCTAGGAAGTGACCTACGGCTACAAGAGTAAGGAAGGTGGACCTAAGTGATGGGCTTTGCCAACCATCCTCGCCAGCAGCACAGCTGCCACTCTAGACTTGAAATCTACAGAGGGACATTTACTGGGTCCTCCATTACCCTACAAATTCTGTAAAACACAGCACAATATGATATTTACAATTCAAACACAGCAAAAGCCTTCCCTGAGGTACTCATAACATATTCTACAAAACAAAAAGCTGATTGCAAGGTAAAATTTAAGCAGAGAGTACACAAATTCTCAAAGGAAATGAATTATTAGCAAAGTAAAAGGATTCCACACACATGAAATGAGATATCACCCAAGTGCAGAGCATGGAAAACAATAATGGCTGTGTGGTTTGCTTTAAGTAGAGAATAATGCACAATTATGGGTAAAATTGACCTCACGTGTTTCTATCATTACACATCAATTATATTCATATTTAATTTTGGTCATGTAATATTGACTTTCTATAATATTACATAATATTCTATAATGCTGATTTTCTATAATATTACATCAGAGAAGTAAAAACTGAGGCTATATTTTCAGTGAGAGTTATCTTTTATTTTTATGAAGATTTTTCTGTTAATATTTTTGTTGATTTCTACTATGTATCATAATACAACTTGGTGAAAAAGACAAAGAATAAATTGAACTACATGCAAATAATCTCATAAACTTTTATAAAGCAAGCTCACCATAAGCAGAGTTTATCTATAGATAACAAACTGCAAGAAAATATTTGCAAAGTACTTCTTAAAGAGCTAATTTCCTAAAATATTTAGAAATACTTAAAAAATCAAAGGAAAATCAATATAAAAGTGAATAAATTACATAAATGATTTCCCAAAATATATAAATTTGATTCTTAAATATAAGAAAAGTATATATTATTTTCACAATAAGATAATTACAAATTAAAACACTTCTGTTATAATAAATTTAATCAGATCAGCAAAATTTACAAGTGAAAATTTTGGGGAGACTATGGTGAAATAGTCACTCTATTAAAGTACTGATGAGAATTCAAATTGGTATACTACCTATGTAACTGAATCTGGCAATACCTAACTTAATTACTTGTGTATCTATTTTCTAGGAAATCACCCTGACAACATAACAAAAAAATCAGCATATACATGTAAGAGTCATTCACTGCAGTGTTAATTTTTTTTAAATTTGTTGGTGGCTGAAAAAGCTATGGTTCAGCCACAAAGTGGAATACTACTATGTATCGGCATAAACATAATGAGATAGAAGCCTATTACTAATTACAGAAGAATGTCTGGCATACACTCATTATTATCTAGAAAATTAAAGTCTAAAAGAGTATCTTCAGAATGCTTTTTATTTAAAAAAAAAAAGGAAATACGAAAATATGCAAGCTATCTCTTCACCTCTGTAACATGAAAAAATTTTTTAAAATGACCTAAATGAAAGATCTCTGCAAGTGAGATCCCAGTGGAAAGAACAGGTCATCAAAGAAGGAGGTACCTTTCTCTGAAGGGAGGAGAGAACCTCCACTTTGACTACGACCTTGTCTAAATATGATCAGAGTTGGTGAACTCAAAAGGCTTCCATAGTCTTGGCAACTCATGACAAGAGCCTAGGGTGATTACTGATGCCATAAACAAGAGTGGCAATTTGTTAAATCAACAACAGGAGTCACTGTGCACTTGCTCCCCATGTAGGATCTCTGTCCTTAATGTGCTGTAGATTGTGATTTAATGCTATAACTAGTACTCAAACAGTATTTTTCATTTCATGTTTCTATGTGGGTGCAAACTGTTGAAATCTTTACTTAATATATGCTAAACTGATCTTCTGTATATAAAGATAATTGAAAATGAATCTTGATGTGAATGGAAGGGAAGAGGGAACGGGAAAGGGGAGGGTTGTGGGTGGGAGGGAAGTTATGGGGGGGGCATTGTAATCCATAAGCTGTACTTTGGAAATGTATATTCATTAAATAAAAGTTAAAAAAAATTAAAAAGCTAGTGAAATCAGTTACCTCTAAGAGATGGACTAGGACAAAAATGAAAATGATAAAAGAAATTAGAAAGGAAGCAAGCAGCATTTCTCTCTCTCCTCTTATTTTTTATTCAGCTGTGATTTTGGAACCATGTTGTTTTGCGCACTCAAGAAAAATTAATTTGCAAATATCAACAAAGTTGAGTAAAACCTCTAAAACACAAAAACAAATTAATCGAACTATTTTTCACATGAATAATTCAACCTTGATTGAAAAAGAAGAAAAAGAAGCTAACTTTAAAATACATATAGGTTTGGATAAAAACATTGCATTCTAGGTTTGTTTTTTTACAGTGGTATAAGTTAACAACACAAACAAATTTTCATAAGTTCCAGAATGAAACAAATTACTAAGTACACATATATTATAAATGTCTGGACAAATTGGCTCAAAATAAAAGATAATAATGTGTGTGAGTGTGTGTGCATGTATGAACATATATGGTTTAAATTCCCCAGTCAGAAGATACAGGTTGGCTGAATGGATAAAAAGCCAAAACAGCAATATGCTGCATACAAGAAATTCACTTCACAAGTAAAGATACACAAGATTCAAATTGAAGGGCTGGAAAAAGATATGCCAGACAAACGGAAACCCAAAGCAAGCAGCAGTAGCTATAGTCCTTTTGGATAAAACAGACTTTAAATCAAAAACTGTAAAAGAGACGAAGAAGGACATCAAAATCTGGTAAAATGATTGATTATACAAGATATAACAATCATTATATATATATATATATATATATATATATATATCCAACACAGGATCACTCAAATATATACAGTAAATGCTATTATACCCAAAGGGAGACATAGACTTCAATATAGTAATAGTGAGAAAATTCAACACATCACTGCCATCAATGGATGGGTCATCCAGACAGAAAATTAACAAAGAAACAACGAGATGAGCATACTACTGAGCAAATGGACTTAAAAAATATTTATTGAACACTGAGCACAAAACAGCAGATTACACATTTTTCTCATTAGAACATGGAACGTTATGTTGGAGAGATCACATATTAAGCCACATATCAAATCTCAGTAAATTTCAAATGACTGAAATCATACTCTGTGTCTTCTCAGACCACAAAGGGATAAAATTAGATATCAGCAAGAAGAGCAATAGCACATTAACAAATACAACAAGATACCACTAAAGATCAATGGGTAATTGCAGAAGCAAAAAGAAAATATGAACTTAATTAAATGGAAATGAAAACCTGACATCAAAATTTGTGGGATACAAAAAAAGCAGGTTAAGAAGGAAGTTTATAACATTAATGGCTTGCATTTAAAAACAGCAAGATCTCAAATAAATGATCTAATGATGCATCTCAAGGACTTAAAAATATCACAGCAAACCCAAAATTAGTAGGAGGTGAGAAATAATAAGGGTCAGAATAGAAATAAATGAAATTAAAATTACATATATATGTGTATACGTGTGTGTGTGCATGTGTGTGTATGTGTGTGTGTATATATAATCAACAAAACAAAAAACAGGGTTTTCTTGAGGAAAATTAGACAAATTGAGTCAGAACAATAAAGAAGAAAAAACACAAATAAATAAAATCACTGATGAACAAGGAGATTTTGCCACTGAAATACAAGAGATCATAAGAAACCACTATGAACAACTATAGGCTAACAAACTGGGAAAACCTTTAAGAAATTTATAAATGCCTGGATGCATATAGCCTACCAAGATTAAACCAAGAATATATATAGAATATCTAAACAGACCCATAACAAGCAATAAGTATGAGCAGCAATTAGGAGATCTAAGCAAATAGAAATTAAAAATAACTTTATTTTCCCCATCACAAATAGGGAGACAACCCCTCTCCCTTTTCTTACAACACTTGCAATTGTAAACTTTCTCTGTTTGACACGTATATACAACATTTTAAAGCCTATATAAGCCTCTAGCAAGCTTTAGGTCCAGGGATGTCCTTCTCAAAAACCCGCGAGCCACCTCAAAGGCCATCACCTGCCTCCCAGTTTCTTCAGGCGGATAGGAGCCTAACAAGAGCAAGACCCTGGCTGCAGGCTGCAAATGGATTCTGTCTTCTGGGCTCTAAGTGATGTTTCTTTCTGTCTAGTCAGAGCAGATTGCCTGTAATTGGCATCAAAAACGCGTATTCAACAATACATTTTATTTCTCTTCTATTTTGTGGAGAGGTATTCTGTGGGGGGAAGCAACATATACAAAAGCATTGCAAGAATGTGTACATACACTCAGCATTCAGAGAAATGACGAGACAGAGAGAAGAGAGGAGGAAAAGCAGATGTGGTGCTAACATTTGGAGAACTTGAACAAAAGTTAAAGAGCAATTCCGTGTTCTATTGTTTTAGTTCTTTAGTAAGTCTCAAATTATGTCAAAAGGAAAAAGTAAGAAAAATGGACGCAAGTGGAAAAAACAGCGCAAGGCAGAAGGAAAACTCTTAACATGAAACTCCGTCTCAGGTTAATTTATTTGGGAAATCCAGACCGTGGCACCTTTTATAGAGACTTGATCTGGTGGTTGCCATCTTGTTACTTGGGGACAATTATTACAACTTGTCAAAACTATACAATCCTTGGCTCCCCGAACTATAACAGAAAAGTTACAACAATCTTGTGACAACTCAAGATGGAATTAACTTTCTGCAAATGACTCTGAAGTTTTCTTATTTGATTTACAAGTTTGAAAATAATGCATTATGCGATGCATATTTTAGCAATTTCAGAGTTTTTTTATTTGAAATGAAAAACTTCTGTCATACTTCACATAATAAACAATAAAATTATATATGTGATTAAATGAATCAATGAAACAGAACAAGTTTTAGTCTTGCAAATTATTTGAAAGGGAAACGTCACAGTAAAGAAAAAGATGCAAATAACTACTCCATATCTATTAGGAATACTTATTTTGATATCTACAAATATGTCGGTTCTAAAAGTTCATTTTCCAGGGTTATGCCTGGTAATTATTCATGGGTGGACAATCTCTTAAATGACGTGTATGTATATCCTTCACCAGCTATGATAGTGTTAGGCATTTTTTTTGCTAAAATAATGAATTTCATAGTTCAAACCAAATTTATTCACTTAAAGTATGGGGGAAGCAACATTTTGGGCATCAGATCTACAACTTGTGGCCAGCGCTATGATACAACGGGTTAAGCAGCCACCTGGGATGCCAACATTCCACATGGGCTCCAATTTGAGTCCCAGCTGCTCCACTTCTGAACCAGCTCTCTGCTAATGGCCTGGGGAAGCAGTAGAAGATAACCCAAGTGTTTAGGTCCCTGCCACCTACGTGGGAGACCTGGATAAAGCTCCCAGCTTCCAGCCTCAGCCTGGTCCAGCCCTGGCCACTGCTGCCATCTGGGGCGTGAACCAGCACATGGAAAATTTCTCTCATTCTGTCTCTCCCCTCTTTGTATATTTCTGAATTTCAAATACACAACTATATCTTTTTTTTACACAAAGAACCTTGGGGATGGTGCTGTGGGGTAGCCAGTAAAGTCACCATCTGTGGCACCAGAATCACGTGTGGGTGTGGGTTCAAGTCACAGCTGCCCCATTGCCTATCCAGCTCCCTCCTGGTGCACCTGGGAAAGCAGTGGTACATGGCAAGTTATAAGGCCCCTGATCCCACATGGGAGACCCAGAACAAGCTGCTGGCCCAGCTCAGCCTTTGTGGAAATATGAGGAATGAACTAGTATATGGAAATGCTCGCGCGCGCGCGCGCTCTCTCTCTCTCTCTCTCTCTCTCTCTTTGTCTTTCCCACTCTCTCTCTCTGAAACTCTGCCTTTTAAATAAATAAATAAATCTTTTTAAAAAAGCTACACCCTGTACTATCTTGCTTCTTGAACTATTAGCCTTTGACAGGTCTTCAAGTATTATAACATTAGTTCATTACTTGCATTGGCAAAAATATTCTAAAAGTACATAATGATTATAAAATAATAGTTCTAAGAATCCGCTACATGTCATACACTGTTACACACTTGCATTTTTACTTAATTTCTTATAAAAACCTGAAACTTATTATCTCCAATTCAGAAGAATCTAGTGAGAATCAGAAATATTTAAGTTTTCTAAGAACACACAGATAACAAATAAGTTGCAAAAATATTAATATAGAACTGTTTTATTTCCTGGAAAAAATTACCCAAAAAATACCTTGACCTGCATACATCATCTGACTCACACAACACAGAACATGATTTGAGGACCAACCTTTTAAAAGATGTCATAACTGTAGTTACTCTAGATGTATAAAGTTAATTCACTACCTTCTATTCACTGGTGATTAGTAAGTTCTGGATTCCTAGATGTGCAGTGCATGCACTTTAACTTAAGCAATCACCAAGGCCACTTGAGGGAAAATTGCTATGATCTCAATCTTCTGGATTGGGATTGATGCTCTAAACACTGAGACACCAATTGACCACTCTATGCAGACTGTAAGTGCTGGCAAAAGCACAAATCAGAAGCACAGTATTGTAGTTGATTTAGATAAACTACTAAAATTTCCCAAGAAGTATAAGCTAATTAATAAGTGAGTCTGTCATTTGTTCTTGACTACACAAAGTGCCTGAGTTCCACTCTAAGCAATTGTAATACTATTTATCTGAGGTGTTCCTAAGGCATCAACATTTATAAAGCTCTTCATGTGACTCTAGGGTACAGAGTACACAGTCAAATTGAGAAGATTCTGTACAGCAAAAGAAACAGTCAATAAAGTGAAGAGGCAAATGACAGAATGGGAAAAAAAAATTTGCAAACTATGCAACAGATAAAGGGTTGATAACCAGAATCTACAAAGAGATCAAGGAACTCCACAACAGCAAAACAAATAACCAACTTAAAGAGATGGGCCAAGGACCTCAATAGACATTTTTCAAAAGAGGAAATCCAAATGGCCAACAGACACATGAAGAAATGTTCAAGATCACTTGCAATCAGGGAAATGCAAATCAAAACCACAATGAGGTTTCACCTCACCCCGGTGAGAATGGCTCACATTCAGAAATCTACCAACAACAGATGCTGGCGAGGATGTGGGGAAAAAGGGACACTAACCCACTGTTGGTGGGAATGCAAACTGATGAAGCCACTATGGAAGTCAGTCTGGAGATTCCTACCATACAAACTAGCCATCCCACTCCTTGGAAATTACCCAAGGGAAATTAAATTGGCAAACAAAAAAGCTGTCTTCACCTTAATGTTTATTGCAGCTCAATTCACAATAGCTAAGACCTAGAATCAACCTAAATGCCCATTGACAGTAGACTGGATAAAGAAATTATAGGACTTGTACTCTATAGAATACTATACAGCAGTCAAAAACAATGAAATCCGGTCATTTGCAACAAAATGGAGGAATCTGGAAAACATCATGCTGAGTGAAATAAGCCAGTCCCAAAGGGACAAGTATCATAAGTTCTCCCTGATCGGCAACAACTAACCGAGCACCGAAAAGGAAACCTGTTGAAGTAAAATGGACACTATGAGAAACAGTGACTTGATCAGCCCTTGCCCTGACAATTGATGTACAATGTAATACTTTATCCCTTTTAGTATTTTTTGTTCTACTTAATACTATTGGTTGAACTCTGTAATTAACACACAATTATTATTAGGTGTTGAAATTTAACTGAAAAGTGATCCCCGTTAAATATAAGAGTGGTAATAAGAGGGGAGGAGATGGACATGCTCAATTGGACTTGCCCCAAATGGTAGAGTTAGAAATGTGCCAGGGGATTCCAATACAATCCCATCAAGGTGGCATGTACCAATCCCATCTCACTAGTCCAAATGATCAATTTCAATTCACAATTGATCATACTGACAGGTCAAAGAGTCAAAGGGATCACATAAACAAAACTAGTGTCTGCTAATACTGCTAATGGAATAAAAAAGGGAGAGAACGATCCAACATGGGAAGCAAGATACACAGCAGACTCATAGAATGGCAGATGTCCTAAATAGCACTCTGGCCTCAGAAGCAGCCCTTAAGGCATTCAGATCTGGCTCAAGAGCCCATGAGAGTATTTTAGGCATGGATAGCCAAGACACTCTGGGCAAAAAAAAAAAATGACCTAAATGAAAGATCTTTGTGAGATCCCAATAGAAAGAACAGGCCATCAAAGAAGGAGGTACCTTTCTCTGAAGGGAGGAGTCAACTTCCTCTTTGACTATAACCTTGTCTAAATAAGATTGATGTCTGCAAACTCAAAAAGCTTCCATAGCCTTGGCAACGCATGACTAGAGCCTAGGGAGATTATTGATGCCATAAACAAGAGTGTCAATTTGTTAAATCAACATCAGGAGTCACTGTGCATTTACTCCTCATGTAAGTTCTCTGTCCTTAATGTGTTGTTCAGTGTGCATTAATGCTATAACTAGTACTCAAACAGCATTTTACACTTTATGTTCTTTTTGGGTGCAAACTGTTGAAATCTTTACTTAATATATACTAAATTGATCATCTGTAGATAAAGATAATTGAAAATGAATCTTGATGTGATTGGACGGGGAGAGGGAGTGGGAGAGGGGAGTATTGTGGGTGGGAAGGGAGGGATGTTGGGGGGGGGAGAAAGCCATTGTAATCTATAAGCTGTACTTTAGAAATTTATATTTACTAAATAAAAGTTAAAAAAATATTGCAGAAACTAAACGTTCTGTGAGTTATTTTTCCAAAACTGAAACAGGGAGAACAGCAGCATCCTTTGAGTTTTAAGCAGATAATGACTATAAATACTTACAAAATGCCTAAACCCTTAATTAGTACTAATTATTACATAGCATTTTAGGTATTGCCACTGTTATGAAATGCAAATAGAACACTACAAAAACTCAGTACATCTGTTTTCTATTATGGCCTTAACCAATAATCAGACACAGTCATTGAAACAAAAAAAAATATATTATCTGGCAGTCCTGTAGACTGAGGTCCAGCACAGGTCACAAAGGGCTAAAATCAAGGTGTTAGCCTCTGCTTGCCTTTCTGCAGGCTCTAGGATCTGGTTCTTTGCTCATTGGGATCACTGGAAAAATTCGGTTCCTTGCAATTGCAGCTCAGATGCTCCCAGTTGCTCGCTGGCTGTTAGCTGAGGGCTGTTTCCAGCACTAGGAGCCACTTGCATCCTTGCATTAGGTTCTCCTCCACCTACAAAACCAGCAATGGTGGGTTGAATCTCTCTCACAATTCAAATCATTGTTCCTTCTTCTATTATCTCACATCTCTGATTCACTCTTTCTCTGCCAGGCCCCACTTTTAAGAACACAAGATTAGATAGGGGCCTCCATCTAATTCAGGATAATTATCTAATTCAGGATAACCCCCATTGAGGTTCTTAATCTTGATCACATCTTTAAAATAGCTTTTGCCTCATAAGATACCAAAGTCAGATTCCAGACATTCGGAGATAGACAACATTAGAACCACTATTTTTCCTACTCCATCCTACATGATATGAATCATAGGGAATGAGGATCTGGACCAGGATGATTCTGCAAGAAAGGCTTTGGTTTAGCAAGAATATAGCAGACAAACTGGAAAGAGAAAAGGGTGCAGTCTAGCGTATAGACCAAGGGAAAAAAATAGACACTCCAGAAATGAATGTACACATTTGCAATCAAATTATCTTTGACAAAGTTGCTTAATTCAATCCCTGGGGCAAGGACAGTCTCTTCAACAAATGGTGCTGGGAAAACTGGATCTCTGCATGCAGAAGTAAGGAATAAGATCCCTACATTACACCTTACACAAAAATCCACTCAGAATGGATCAACGACCTATGTCTATGACCTGATACCATCAAATTACTAGAGAACATTGGGGAAACTCTGCAAGACATTAGCCTAGGCAAATACTTCTTTGAAAAAAACCCAAAAGCACAGGAAAAATACAAGCAAAAATTGACAAATAGGATTCCATCAAGCTGAGAAGCTTTTGTACCGCAAAGGCAACATTCAGCAAAGTAAATAGACAACAGACAGAATGGGAGACCATATCTGCAAACTATGAAACTGAGAAAGGATTAATATCCAGAATCAATAAAGAGCTCAAGAAGCTCAACAACAAAACAAAAATCCAGTTAAGAAATGGACAAAGGACTTCAACAGGCATTCTTCAAAAGAGGAAATTCAAATGGCCAACAGACACATAAAAAATCGCTTAGGATCACTAGCCATCCGGGAAATGCAAATCAAAACCACAATGAGGTTTTACCTCATCCCTGTTAGAATGGCTTTCATAAAGAAACCAACAAAAACAAACGCTGGAGAGGATGTAGGGAAAAAGGTACCCTAATCCACTGTAGGTGGGAATGTAAACTGGTGCAGCCACTGTGGAAGACAGTATGAAGATACCTCAGAAATCTTGATCTATCATATATTCCAGTCACCCCATTACTGGGAATTTGCCCAAGGGAAATGAAATCAGCAAATAAAAGAGTTATCTGCACCTCACATTTATTTATACATATATGTGTATATAATATGCACACACACACACACACACACACACACTGAGTACTACTCAGCTGTAAAAAAATAAAATGAAACTCGGTCTTTTGCAACAATACGGATGCAACTGCAAACCATTACACTTAGAGAAAGAAACCAGTCTCCAAAAGACAAATAGACACATATCATGTTTTCCCTGATCTGGGGTACCTAATAGAGTACCTAAAATCCAATGTATTACTGTGAAATTGGCATCTTAGGAGTTGATGATTGTTTACAGCCCTTGTCCCTATTGTTGAGGAACAGTGTTTTTTTCTCCATACTATTTGTTGAACTCTTACTTATTGAAGGGTTAACCTTATGAGCATAAGGCAAACTGAAAATAGAGCTTTGTAAAAAATAAGAGTGGGAATAGGACAGGGAGGAGAAAGAAGAATGTGAGTTGCACTGGGAGGAAGGGTAAGGAAGGAAGTACCACTATGTTCCTAAATGTTTATATATTAAATACATAAAATTTATATACCTTAAATAAATCATTTAAAAAATTTTAAAAAGCAGCATTTCTGGCTGGTGCCATGGCTCAATTGGTTAATCCTCTGCCTGCAGCGCCAGCACATCGGGTTCTAGTCCCAGTCAGGGCACTGGATCCTGTCCTTGTTGCCCCTCTTCCAGTCCAGTTCTCTGCTATGGCCTGGGAGTGCAGTGGAGGATGGCCCAAGTGCTTGGGCCCTGCACCCGCATGGGAGACCAGGAAAAGTACCTGCATCCTGCCTTCAGATCAGCGTGGTGCACTGGCTGCAGCGCACTGGCCGCAGCAGCCATTGGAGGGTGAACCAAGGGTAAAAGGAAGACCTTTTTCTCTGTCTCTCTCACTGTCCACTCTGTCTGTCAAAAAATAAAAGTAACATTTCTGACTTTAAACAGTTCATATCCTATTATTCTAAAATTCTCAAACTAAATTCTACAAGCGGTTACCAGCAAAATGTATTGTCAGTGCAAAAAAATTAAGTACTTGCATCTCCAAGTTTAAGACTCCAGACCTTTAGTGATATAATATCTCTAATGCATGTCAAATATCAGAATCACCGTAACAAGAAACAGGGAGATAGACTGTCATTGTTATAGTCATATGTAGAGTACTGAATTATCCTCAATGTCAAGGTAATGGCTACAATTACAGGTGCAATTAGAGACAATATTTTAATTTGAAGAGGCCACCTTCATTAGTCCATTATTCCAATGGCTATGAAAATGACTTCATTTTAAGCTTAAAATAAAAATTACTTCGAAGTCTGCAGAAATTCTAAGACTTTCTTTTCAAATCTATTGACTAAGTCTTATTTTCAAGAGATTGCATGAAAGCAGAAGCAAGCATATTGTCATACTCTCAATGACTTATTTCAACATTCTAACGGGAATTACTGCTTTTATAAAGCATCTTCTACCTTTCTATTAAAGTTTGTTAAGTTCAAACACTAGGACTTAATTAAGCTATTTTTGAATTTTCTAATACAATAAGGTCTAATGGCTTAATATAATTAGGCAAATATAACATTTAGCAATCATACTGCGTTTTTCCCAAAGAAACTACTAATTTTCGATCTTTAACTTCTGGAGAAGAAAGAAACTTTTGCATTCATAACTTTTACCATGTAACATCTTTCACCACATAATTAAAATCTTTGCATTTGTTCCCAGTGAATTGCCTGACAGAGCCCAACTTTGTTCCCCATGATAATGATAAATTATAAGAAAGTATTTAAAACTTGCAAAAATTTTAAATAGCCCCAATGGAGACTTGAAAGGGGGGTGAGTTGGGAATGAATAAAATTATTTCCAATCAGAGAAGACACAGCTAAAATTACAACTCCTATATTTTGTAGGAAAGTCAATACACATGAAGACGTTTTCCCCCAAAGCAATAGTTCAATAGCACAACAACATGATGAAAACAAGATGATAAATGTAAGTTATATTTATGAAGATAAAAAAGAAAGCAGTTCTTATCCTGTTGAAGTAAGAATCAAGGTGGTCTAGGGTGGCTTCCAGATACCAGGCATGAGGATTTGGAAATCATGTAAATAGTAATATTCTTCTGGGATACAGAAAACTCAAGTCAAGATAAGAATGTGGTAAAATAGATGAAACAATGAACTTACCTTTTAGGAATCAAGGTACTTGACAGATATTCAAGTAGAAAGTCTACCTGTAATCTTCCATGTAAGTCTAAAGTTCTGGAAAATGGATTATGGAGTTACTAGTTATTAAATGATACCTACATTTCTATGGTGAACTAACTTGGGAAGTATATAGCAATAAAAGATTATGGATAATTAAGTACTTCTGACTAACAACAATTTGCAGGCTAGGTTGTAGAACAGATAAAGAAACTTTCAAAGAAGGAAACTAAAAAGGAACTCCAGCAAATTTAGAGGGGAAATTAGGAATGACTTGGTGTTTAAAGATTAAAAAAAAAGAGAGTGAGTTTCTGGGCTGAGGCTGTGGCGTAGCAGATTAAAACCTTAGCCTGTGGCACTGGCATCCCTTATGGGTGCTGGTTCAAGTCCCAGCTGCTCCATTTCTGATCCAGCTCCCTGCTGATGTGCCTGGGATAGCAGCAGAGGATGGCCAAGTCTCTGGACACTTGTACCCACATGGGGGAGACCCAGAGGAAGCTCCTGGCTCCTGTCTTTGGTGATCCCCATTTGACCTTTTGGGGGTTGAACCAGAAGACGGAAGACCCCCTCCCTCCTCTCTCTCTGTGTCTACCTCTATCTGGAACTCTTTCAAATAAATAGATCTTTTTTTTTTTTGAAAGAGTGAGTTGCAAAACAGAAGGAATTGTTAACAGTATCAAGTAAAGCCCTGTGCTTTTTATGAAGGCAAACAAAAAGAGAGAGACTGAGTACAATGAATTTAGAAACTAGAATTTCATGGGTCACATTGGGAGATCAGATTCAGTGGTTACTAGAGATGGAGGTCAGCTTCTATAAAACCTAATGAGACACAAAAAAAGTATAGACTAGATTTCTGTTTTGATGTGTGTGTTAAACAAACAAACAATACAAGAATACATTGGCCATGAAAGAAGTAACTATAATGGATGAATGAATTGAACACCATAATTTTTAATTTGAAGATAATTAGGGTTGTTTTATCCTGAAAGCAAAGGCCATTGAAGAAATACGAAGAATGTGTAGATAAACTACTAGAGCAAGGCTTTTAGGGAATTGAGTCAGCATGAAATGTAGAGGAGAAATGGAACTCAGTTCTCCTGAGTACAAGGAGCCCTCTGCCAACTGAAGAGGTGGTGAACGAAGTGAGCACAGGCCTAGAAGGAGACAGAAATTGAGGGCAGGGCTCAAGGGGTTTTTCTTTCATGATCTCAGATTTCTCCTCAGAACCAGACAATGCAGCAGGGTGGAATCTTTCAAAAGAGTACGGCAAGTCTGAATAGCTTTGAAGGGAAAGTAAGAGTTGGTAAACAGCATGAAATTATCTCTCAGAAATTCTAAATGGCCAGGATTGACTGAACACTATAAATTTTTGATGGAACCAACTGCGGTTTCTATCCTTGCTTAACAAACCTTTTGTAAGCATAAAAATCAAGGATCACCAGCTTGATTCAGTTTGGAGTTTTTCCTTGTAGCTGGCAGAAAATACACCCAACAAAATCGAAGATACTATTATAATTATGTTTCCATATTGAAGTGCTATATTAGTCACATAGAGGAAGAGATGGGAGACTGAAAGAAAATGGAAGGACTTAACAAAACCAGAAAATTTCATTATCTAGAAGAATATGTTCCCTGTAGAAAGCAATAAACAAAATGATAGTCACAGGAAAAAAACACCACAATGGCAGTTTTACATGGAGGAAGAGGGATTGTACGAGATGTTGACAAGATCTGATATTTGCCTACAGGAATTGTTCTTGAATTTGAGCTTGTCCTTGTCAACTGCTTCCTTCTTTCTCCTGACCAACAATCAGTACTCAAGAAGAAAATCTCCTTAATCAATTATTCTCCCTAGAGGTCTCAGGCTTCATCAACTGTGTTCTATCCCTTCACTTACTCAATCTTTTCATCCACTGTACAGTGATACCATCCCTCCACATCCCCTACGTTTCATTACATTGTTCTTAGAATATTACCTCTTTTGTGCTTTCTTCGAAAGACAAGATTTCTACAGATATTCTAACACTGTCCTTCAATTTGCATCTATCTTTCCTCAGGTATCCTCATTTCCAGTGCAATTTCAGAGCAAGTTTATCTCCTTTATAACAATGCTTACCCACTGGAAACTCACCTATTTCCCTTGCATTTATATCTTATTAGCATAGACTAACATATCCATACTTTTCCGTAATATTCACTGACCATCTCTTAAAATTCTGACAGAATTTCAGTCTATGTTCATGATGCTTCTAATTCCCTAAACTGTGTGCACTTGACCTTTTCCCCTTATTCTTTTTGTTCATCAACTAAATATCAATTTGAAATACTGGAACTTTAGGATTCAATTATGATTAGGTTTTTCCGCACCTACAACTCTCACATATCCTTACTATATTCACACTGGATTTTTCGCTTCACCCCCTCTTCCCATCACCTCACTTAAAATTTTCATTTTTGTTTGGTCAGAAATTCATGGCAAAGTATCTCTGAACACAGCAGCAATCATTTCTTTATTGTGTCTTTCTTTTTAGTTCTCTCACCACTCTTTGAATCAAGAAAAATCAAAATATCTTTCTGTTTTCTTGTTCTAGTACTGAGGAGAAAAGCTAGTGTGGGGACTGGGAGAATTGACAATTACATCTTTCACAAATTCATTTGCTTAATCTCAGCTGTATCCTTAATGCTGATTAGAAGCTAGGTTATTTACACCAACTGTGCAAACATTTCAATTCTCACAATAACTGTCTCCAATCTTTACTAATCTCTTTATTTCACAAGAATAATCTTTATTTATAATCACAATGCCATCATTCTAGGACATTATAACTTTTCCAGGACTATTGAAATTTCATCCAAGCTAGTGTCTAGACAAATGATCTGCTCCTGTTCCAATTGTTCTTCTAGCTCCTATCAAATTGTTATTTCTTGAAATGGGTCTGATTGATTATGACAGTTTAAAATTCTAATGAGTCTATATGCTTTTAGGACAAACTTCAAACATTTTAATAGTGAAAACAAAAACTTAACAATCTTTAATAAGCTGGTTTCAACCTAAATTATTGAACCCATTACTCCATTATTAACTTACATTCTATTTCCTCCCTTTGGAATTACATTTTTTTATTCTTAGTGAGATGGAGTATCATTCATTTTATTATTAAATAAAACATCAAATTCTCTAGAAATTCTTCCTGTTTTAGCATCCCCATGGCTCTATTAACAAAATATGATTTGGGGATTTATCATGTATTACTGTGATCTCTGAAGGAAGATATTCTGTCTTGTTCATCTTCCCTACAATGTACAATGAACGCACCTAGAACTGAACTACCTTCAGAACATTCTTCTGCCTAAGAACACTGAGGAAATCCATGAACTGCCAGGGACACTACTGAACCAGAAGGATTAATCAAATCTATTCTTTCCTATGCCCAAAATTTCAGAGATCTGCTAGTCTTCAAGTAGGCCCCAAGGAGTGAGGAAGCAGAAGGAGGAAACTTTCTCCATACAAGATATAGATCTTAATAATGAAAAAGAAAGTTGCATGCTATAAATGCAGGTTGGCAAAAATTCTAAAAATTAAACCTACCGAGTGCTGTCATTCAGCTCTCTCTCTCTCTCTCTCTCTCTCTCTTTCTCTCTCTCTCTCTCTCTCTCTCTCTCTATATATATATAGAATACATACTTCAAAAAAGAATATTAAATATTCACATTTGGAATGTTTATGGAAAATATATTTTATGTATACTATGGGAAAATATCTTACTTATTTATCTATTTATCTTTAATTATTTCAAAGGCAGAGAGAGACCTTTGATCCACTGGTTTACTCCCTGAATGTCTGCAACAGGTGGGGCTGGATCACAAAATGGCTAGGAAACTGAAACTGAGTTAAGGTCTCCCACAAAGGTGGCAGGGAACAAAGTCCTTAATCATGCTCAGCCTCCCAGGGTGCACGATAGCAGGAAATCAGAAATAAAAGCAGAGTGTGATCAAACCAAGATAGTCCAATATGGGATATGGGCAACCTGGGCAGCATCTTAACCATTAAACCAAATGCCTTCCCCCACAGAGATACATTAAACAATACATATTAATCTGTCAAAGGAGAGAAAGTCTTCCTGGGTAGGTATAGAAAGTCAAAGAGGATTCAATTTTCTCTTGCATACATTATTTTACCATGCTTTACTTTTAAACTGGGTCTTGGCAAGGAATCTTGCTATACTTAGGAATCAAGTGCTTCATCCATACAAGAAAGAATAAAAAGAAATTAGTCTATGGTGTAGTTATGGCACATTCTCAAGAGAATGGTATTGACAGTTTTAGAATCACCATCTAAAGCAGCTTCCAGAAGACTATCACATATACACAGTCTGACAGAGAATCCACAATACCATCTTTCCTGTCTCACACCCAAAAATGCATCATACAAGAACTATCTCATTTGAGTATATTCAGAAATGGAGACTGTTCTTATATTATATATTTTTTTATTTTTCTAGTGGCAATAGCTCATAACATAATGAAGATGTATGCCCTTAGGTTGACCAGCTCAATAATCTATCATTGTTTCTTAACATCTGTCATCTATATGTTGAGGAGAGGCTTGCAACATTAAGAAAAATTGTACAAATGTTTGAATAATGTTAGCACATCCAATTCATTTAAATTTTAAATTTTTAGGATTTATATTTTATAATATAGTCATATATACATAAAAATTTAATGAGTCATTTATAATATCGCTTGGTTTGAGAAAGACATCAAAGAAGAAATCAGTATCTAACCTTCCAGCTTCTTTCCCAGAAGTGACAACAACTAAAATCTCCTGCAAACAAATCAACAACTGTGTGAAGGAAAAACAATTGCAGATAAAAAGAATGGAAGTACAAGCAATTGCAAGATGAATACACATTAAAGTCTCCTAACCACTTAAAGCAGCAATGTCAACATATCACAGTGGGGCTTGCAGCATATCTGAAAGCAAATATAGTAATCAAAAAAAAAAAAGCCAGAGGAATCAAATACAAATATAAATGTTTTACATCTTTTATGTTGTACTAGAACTGGTAGGATGTCTAATGTAAGATGTATGGTAGTAAGTTGTAGATGTTTTTTGTAATTTCTTAAGTTCTCAGGAAAGGAGTGATAATCAAACCAATGCTAAGTCAAATAATAGAAGAGAAACATTGAAATGATAAAATACATACAATGAAATATAAAAAATAGGAAAGTGAAAGATGTCACAAATAGAACAGAAAGAGCAAGATGCTACACATCAATTCATACACACACACAAATACAATACTACACACAAAAATAAAATACTACACAAACAAATACAACACTGGTATTCAAGTAAAAGCAAAGCTTCACTGGCTATATTTGTGTACATTATTATATTTTAATTATTAGCATATAATATTAATATAATTCAAAAGTAGATACTAAGATAAGAACAACAGAACAAATAAGCCAGGACAGTTCTTAATGACAGGTAATCAATTTCACAGAAATATATACCATTACCAATTTGATATAAAACTCTAAAGACTAAAACGTATATATCAAAAAGTGGCAGAACCAGCCGGCGCCATGGCTCACTAGGCTAATCCTTTGCCTGCGGCGCTGGCACCGGGGTTCTAGTCCTGGTTGGGGCGCCAGATTCTGTCCTGGTTGCTCCTCTTCCAGGCCAGCTCTCTGCTGTGGCCCAGGAAGGTAGTGGAGGATGGCCCAGGTGCTTGGGCCCTGCATCCACATGGGAGACCAGGAGGAAGCACCTGGCTCCTAGCTTCGGATCGGTGCAGTGCACCGGCTGTAGTGGCCATTTGGTGGGTGAACCAATGGAAGGAAGACCTTTCTCTCTGTCTCTCTCTCTCTCTCACTGTCTAACTCTGCCTGTCAAAAAAAAAAAAATGATAGAACTAAAATGAGAAATCAACAGATCCACAATATGAAGATTTTAAAACCCTTCTTTCAGTAACTTACAGATATTATGTTGTGCAACATAATATCAGCCAGCTTGACTTAATAGATATATAGAGAAAATTGTATCCAAAAAATACAAAATATGTATTCCTTTTAAAGGCACATAGAATATTTACCAAATTATCCTAGACTGTGAATCATGCCTTAACACACTTCAAAGTGGAAAAGGGAAAGCATGCCTGCTATCCAGATAAATGCAATTAAACATTCTCACCAGCTGTGCAAAAAAAAAAAAAAAAAAAAAAAAATCCTGCTTGTTAGTACTGGGATCCATACAGGGTAAGAATATGAGAGATGGCAAGTCTGAAGACACTTTCCCAAAAGCAGGGTAGAGGCCAAGCATCTTTAGAAGATACTGCTTAGGTCCTCTATGGATACAAAGCTATCACTTCCACCTTGCTCCAGCGTGAGGATGATCATCTAGTAGCTGGCTAGGTCTTCTAAGACCACACTTCCCATCACGATGTTCACTTTGTCATTGCCTACTTAGTATTTCATGACATAAAAGATACAGATCAACAGAGTAGAAATCCAGGCTGAATTTCAGTTGCCTACAGTCTGAAGACTGAAATCGATACTGCTTCAACCTGAGACAATAACCTGGAAAACTGAGTTCCCACTGCAGTGCTGAGAGGACTCTGAGAGGATTTCTGCTTCTCACTTCTGGGTTCCCTGGGGGAAATAATCAGCAGAGGATCCAGTGCATGGATCATGTGTGCCTGGCTGTCTCAGAAGCTGTGGGGCAGGGTCTGAACAAAACAGGAAGCTGACACAATTAACAAAATCACTCCGCGCCATTCTTACAAACTGAGCCAGAGAGGCATTGGTTTTTAAAATTAGAGGGTTCAGACGTTTCAAGAAAAGTGAAACATGAAGAAAAAAATCCTTATGTTCAACCAGGCATAATAAACATCACAATTAGTAGCAGAATGTTAAATTATCCTTAATCATTAAAAATTAACTTATATTATTCATTCTTTCCATTTTCTCTTTCAAATTACTTCAACTTTAATTAGCACCAATAGTATTTTCTCTTAATCACATTCATAAAAGTGAAAATTCTCTCTAAAAGACTCCATTACATTGGGTTCTCTTAAATCCCGAATCATACTTCAGTTGTTACACAAATATTAACTTGACTAATAAACATTAGATAATACCTATTCTACTCTTCATTTTAGAGGACTTTATAGGGTTTCCTGGTATTGGTATTATTTCCATGTTAGTCTGAGTTTACATTTCAATAATAAACTTAAGTGCTTATTTCTGTTTCTCTTTATAGATTTGATGCCCCCACCTAGATGTGGTAGATAAATTGAATGTTTTTTAGCTATGCACATGCTTTCTAAATAGGAAATAATATGTCACCTTTTAACACACAAGAGAAAATTCATGCTTAAACTAATGTTCTTCCATCTAAGTGCATCAGAGCACCTAAAACAAATGCAAACACTTCAAGCTCCATTTCAGAACTACTGAAAAGAAACTAAAGGAAGGAGCAGGTACCTGTATTTTTAATAAACTCAGATGCATTTTTAGAAACACTCAAGTGCATAAAATGTTATAGACAGATCACCATGTGTCTGTCTCTCTCTCATGCCCCATCTTTCAAATAAATAAACAAATCTTTTCAAAAATGCTATAGAAAGGATCTGGAATATGTCATTTAATTTTACATAATTGTTTCCTCTGAATAATTACAGCGAAATGACAGGTGTTACATAGAGATGAGCATGTTTAAAAAGAGAAATCTACTTTGTTAAAGGTTTAGCATCCCAGTTTTCTCCCAGAAGTAGAACAGGTTTAGTAAATTTAGGGAAAATGATGCAGATCAATTAGAACTTCAGGCCAGAGAGAAAATTAAGAAAGGAAATGCACAGAACTGGAGTATGGTTAGTAGTCTCTTTACTTGAAGGAAAATAGTTTCCAGAGCATTATGAGAATTAAAGAACACAGCTGTTCTGCATACACATCATTCCTGGTTGCTCTGTAAATAGAACCTCAACATTTTCGAAATGACATCATGAAAAGCACATTCAAATCAAGTAAACAGCAATGGCAGGAGGGGCCCCACTTATTCTAGGTGGATGGTTTGAGAAACATCTGCTGAGGCTAAGCCAAAATGAGGGTATGCAGGGAACATGAATGAAGTATATAAAGGCCAGCTTGAGCCTACAGACCTACAAAGAGAGAGACCTTCTCTTACTATTGTGTGGTTATTTCTAGTGACCATTCTGGTAAGTTTCAACATTCTATAATTAATTATACCCCTATATATTCACGTGGTCCCACCAGGTTAACTCACCAGCCTCTCTATTGGAAAGAAATAAGAAATCAGAGATCTAGGGCTTGTACAAGCCAAGTCTCCCCTTCCTTCTGCTGCATACAAGGGTTTCTGGTAGTCCAAGCAGCACCTGGTATCTTATGGCACTCCTTCTCACGCCTCACCTGTGGGCTTGGGGCTAAGGGGCTATTTCCAGTGTTAGAAATACTGGTCTTTCATGAGGGAGCAGTGGACTGTAGGAGTAGACTTTCTTAGCATGTTTTATTCTCTTCATCTATTTTTTCAACCAAAGTGAAACGTGAACACTTTAAAAGCCCAACTATAGTAAAAACCAACAAAAATGACTCCTTCCTCACTTCTCCGTATCCTTGAATCCCTCTTGCGGATAGTTCTAGCTACTTTTTAAAAATAAATAATTCTAAGACTAATTTTGTTTTAGCTCTTTTTTTTCTGATGCTCACATGCTCAGTTATAAATAATAGGACTATACTTGTATGTCTTGAGTTATCAGTTTCAGATATTAACAATTCCTTATGTGTGAAGAAGATTCATACGTTCACTTATTCACTCATTTTTACTGTCTTCAGCTTTTACTATGCCTTGGTATCCTTGAGAGAGAAGCTTCTAGTTCAATTTTTCCATGAAATAAACCTCTCCCCTTGCAGAAAGCAAGAGAGGCTGCCACTTGGCTGCACAGGTTTGGAAACAATGAGCCCTAGGGTTAACACATCTTGCACACTTTCAACTCACTGCATTTGACTCCATGTCTCATCCTACCCCTGCCATTCCTGGTCTTCAGTGTGATAGTCTTTCCATGAGAACTGCCCCACATGCCTTTAGGGTTCCCTTTAGATCTCTCAGTATTTCCAACTTCTAAAAACTGTGCTGCCATTTACTATTGGTTTATTTATTTACTGTCGGTTTATTCCTTCTTTATTTCTTTACTTTCACTTCAATCAGATTTCAGAAAAGAGCCGAAATCAATTCATATTTGCATTACAACATGTTTAACCCAAAATCTCTCACTACAAACCCTTCATTACTTCATAGAGGAATTTCATTGAAACTAAGAGTTAATGTGCATTTTTGTTTTTATTTGATTTGGCTTAAGTTATAAGTAATATTCTGATTAAGTTTAATAATATGATGAGGGTACAGTAAAAACAGGTAGTCTCATACAATTTACATGACATATAAATAGGTTTAACCCTTTGGAAAGACAATTCAACAGAACATTCTTAAAAGCCTTTAAAATGCTAATGTCTTACGCTCAATAAAATCACACTTCCAGGAATCTCATCTAAGGAATCAATCAATCCTAAATACCTGAAGAACACTATGCACAAAGATATCTTCCCTATTCTTGTTATGAGAGGATAAGTTAAGAGATAATTTCATACAAATTACCACTAAGAAAAAGGCTTAGTATGAAAAGAAAAATATATTTTATTTTTAAAAATTTTTTTCAAGATTTATTTAATTTATTTGAAAGACTTACAGAGAGAGGTAGAGACAGAGAGAGAGAGAGATCTTCCATCTGCTGGTTCACTCCCCAGAGGACCAATCAAAGCCAAGAGCCAGGAATTTCTTCCTGGTCTCCCACACTTGGGCTATCCTCTACTGCTATCCCAGGCCATAGCAGAGAGCTGGATCAGAAGAGGAGCAGCTGGACTAGAACCGGCATCTATACGGGATGCCGGCACTTCAGGCCAGGGCTTTAACCTGCTGCAACACAGTGCCAACCCCAAGAAAAATATATTTTAAAGCATTGTTTTGCAAAGACTGTGTGGAAACGTAAAGTTAGTCCACTGCAAACATTTCCAAGTTCAGTGAGACCAATAGAGTCAAATCTTAAAAATCATCCCAGGCTAGTGGGAAAGACAGATCTATACAATGGAAATCTGTGTATTGAAGATATATTTATAAATTATTGTTCTGATAAGGTTGCAAAGCAGTTAGTCTTGAAGAAGTCTCATTAAGCATTTAAATATCCTCTAAGAATTAATTCATAAAAACTATAAACTGTGTTTTACAAATAGAATTCAAGCACTTGAAAGCCAAGACAAGACAAGACAATTCAGTTCAAAAGGTCTTGGGAGTGTATTGAAATCAGCATAACTTACTTTTATACCATTACTAAATAGCTTCTGAATGTCTACTTTGATAATGATGCATGAACATTCTTACTCCAGGGGCCAGTGAAACTAATTACTTTGGAACTCTGATGTTTTGAATTTATGCCAGGTTTTTATTCTTTAAGAGAATGCAAGCCTTTTCCTATAAATTAACACATTTGTTTATATTATTTTGCAGTGATCCAAGTATGGCATGAGTAGTTTCCCAAGTTTATAATTGTTGAGCTATGGAGAATATTTGTCGTCATTGTGAAATCTGTATTATAAAACCCAGCTCTCCAGTATCCTGTCAATTGTTCTTTGCCCTGGTCTTTCCCATCCTTCTGTTAGGGTGAAAGTATCCCTCAAGGGTGAGCAACTGTAATGTGAATGAGATTAACTTCTCACTTCCTGGGAATGATTTCAGAGAATTAAAAAAAAAAAAAAAAACTATAGTGAGCCTAAAGCAAGTGAGAACATTAAGAATCAATTATGTTGCTAGAGCAAAGTTTATGATTGAAATTCAATGACTAAAGCAATGTGACATTAAATGAATCACAATGAAGTATCATTATGTATCATTAATGTCATTTTACAAGCAATGAGAAAACAGTGAGAAAACAGCAAGACATATTATGCTGGATGACCATCTGGAAAGAGTGCTTATTTTAAGCTGTCTAAGAAAGTTTAACCTTCTTTGTCTAAGATCAAAATCTGACCCACTGATAATACCAGGCCAATGGGCATTCACCAATGTAATGACTATTATTATACCAGCTCATTCTGTGCAATACCTATTTCCATGTCTCAAATAAAAACTCTACTAACACTATTTTGGTGCTCAAATATAAAACAATTTATTAAAAGAAAGGCCTATACCATGTAAGTACTTGTAAATTCTTGCCTATATATCTGTTCAAAATAGTATACTCCAGTTCAGTATTAACATGTACATGTGCAATAACTTTATACTAATTTACACTGAAGGTTGAGTTACTAAGGTACATTATGAATAATTTTCTTATATCAAGACATGGAGGTAGCTTGAGAAATGGAAATAGATTTATATTGGGACTCTGAGGTATGAATGGTCTTGACAGTTATGCACATCAATGGCAATATGACAATCATGTTTCTTTGTCCAAACCATAGCATTATTTTGAAAAAATGAGAGGTGTAACATTAGGAAGCTCCAGAACTTATGAGAAATCTGAGCATGTCCTTTACTGAAATGTCAGGTTCTCGTGATAAGGAGAAAATGAATGGAAACCACACTGACAGTAAGATATCAGTCTTTAATTCCACTGTGCTACCAGCTATCAAGTTTCCATAATGACAGCTTTTGAAATTGTGAAAAATTTAAATTGTATTAAAATCATCAATATGAAATTTTGAAAACTGTGGCAATTTTATTGGAAACATGTTCAAATACATTTGATCTCTTCCTTCAAGACTCTAACCAAATAAGCAACTCTTGTTTAGTTTTTCCTCAATATGTCCCTTCTCTCGAAACGATCATTGCTCAAATTTTCAGGGTTCCCATAGTATTTTGTACTTTTGCAAGTATATGTTCATGGTTATTTTCTTCACTAATTCATGAGCTCTTTAAAGGGTGAGCTTATTTGATTTATCATTTTATTTCAGGTAAGACAATCACAGTGCCATATAGGCAATCAGTTTTATATATATAATATATACATAAATGTTTTAAAAGAAACAAAATCTTGTCAAGAAATATGTATTGAATCCCCACTATTGAATTACAAAGTCTTTCAGGAAGCTTACACACCATAGTTAGAGAACAGATCACAATTTCACTTCTCTTCTAAGAAAAGAAAGATAGCTTGAGTGTACAGAAAGTGATAGGTGCTGTTTCAGACCAGAGGGCTTTGCTGGGGAGACAGGGAGATGAGAGAGGACAGCTCAGGGAATAAAGGAGTGTTCCACAGAGTGGAGGACAAATGACTCTCCCTTTCACCAAACCACTCAGGATCTTCTGAACCCTCTTCTTGAACAGGTCTCAGTCTCGGCTCACACACACTACAGACTTGCCGCTGTGTGATAGCAAGGCGCTGGAATAGCACCTTGGGTTCTGTTCCTTCATTCTGACCTTCCCCCTCTCTCAGAAGGACACCAGCCATCTGCTAGAGTAGCTGGCACCAATTCCAGGTCTAAGCTTCAGGATGATCAGATAAAACTCAGGAATCACTATGTTCCTAAAGTTGTGTTTACCAAATGCATGAAGTTTGTATAACTGAAATATAAAATGTTTCTGGACAAAAACAAAATACAACAGACAAACAAGAAACTACACACAGTTAAAATTAAAAACAACTCAGGGTCAGGAAGACCTGCAGGAAGCCTGGAAGGGTTGGGGGAAGGAATGGTTAGCTCCTAAAGCACACATAATTGTACACATAATTGTTGTGAAACAACCTCCTGTCCTCTCTCCCTATTAAATCTTAAAATGGGTAAAATATTTTCCCATCTGCTGCCTGTGAGAAAAGTCTTGCGAGGTGGCAGAGTGGCATAGTAGGTTTATCCTCTCTCTGCAGTGCAGGCATCCCATATGGGTGCTGGTTCGTGACTCGGCTGCTCCTCTTCTGATCCAGCTCCCTGCTAATGCACCTGGAAAAGCAGTAGAGAATGTCCCAAGAGCTTGGGCCCCTGTACCCACATATGAACCCCAGAAGAAGCTTCTAGCTCCAGCTTCAGATCCGCCCAGCTCCAGCTGTTGCAGCCATTTGGGGAGTGAAGCAGTGGATGGAACAACTCTGTCTCTCCTGCTCCCTATCTTTAACTCTGCCTCTTAAATAAATACATCTTAATTTTTAAAAAAAAGAAAAACAAAACAAAAAACTCTTGCTGCAGTGTCTGCCCAGATCACCAGCTGCTCCATGTGTAAGTGGACCAAACAAACTGTTCATTTTCCTATAAAACATCTTCCCTTACTCTTCAGTCTCAGGATTCCTTCTCAATTTGGAGGTCGTTGTATGCTCCACTTACTTTCAGACATTCAACACAAATCTCCACCCATCACGTAAAAAAAGAAAAAAAAAACTTGAAAAAAACACAGCCACAGATCTCAACAGCTCAAGGCTGCACCCTAGAATGATGAGAGCAGTCCCATGGCCTGCCTCAAAAAGCTCAGTGCTGCCAAGAACTCACTGCCCACTCCAGCCAAGACCTGGGATGGGCATGGAGACCCGTGAGCCCCCTCGCAGAGCAGTTTCTTTAGAAAGCTTGCCATTATAAAACGCTTTTCTGCATCTCTAAAAGGCAGCTTCTACTACCTTCTCAGTACCTGAAGACTGGCTGTTTGCAATGCAACTGTTCAGAAATATAACTACTTCCAAGCTCTTGTGAGAAGCCAGGGGCCAAATGTCACTGCTGAACTTGCACCACTGCCTCTGTCAAAAGGAGGCAAGACATTTGTCTCTTCTGGAGGAGCTGCAGTTAACACAGTTAGACATCTGTCTGATGTACCAAATCCATTCACGTCCCCGGATGTCTTTCTCTTAGCACAGGCAAGCCTTGGAAGCACTTCCGGCCTTTTGTTTAGGCGAGGCTGGTTTCAGTTCATGGACCCCACTCCCTATCTCAGTGGGTTTGCTTGTCTTTAGAGGAGTGGATGTGAAGGATGATCCCTTAGGCAGTGGGAAGAGTCCTCAGGTTGAAGTTTTCTTGTTGCTGTTGAGAAATATCGGGAGGACCAGCGAAGCTGAAGCAGAGTGCAAGGTGGTCAGGTCGGAGGGGATAAGAGCAGAGATTGCTAAGATCTGTTTGCTTTGCATAGAACACTGAATTTTCCCTAAGTGAGATAGAAAGTACCGGAGAACCTTGTGCAGGGAATATTGTCATCAAATTTAATTTTGAAGAATTAATCTGGCTGTAGCATAGAGCATCAGCTGGTGGGAAGCAGGTGGGCAAAACCAGCAGAAGGAAAGCCAACCAGGAGGCTGAGGCCATGTCCAGAGGAGAAACAGCTCAGGTATGACCAGAGTGCTGGAAAAAACAAACGTGCTGAAGAATGGGCACATTTTCAGTAGACTTCAAAGGAGACACTGCCAGAATTTGCCATGAGATTTGATTTTGGATGCAAGAAACAAAGCAGGAGTCATTCTCACACGAATGTCAAATAGCAGGTGCGGCAGAAGAAACACAAACATTTCCACAGCCACAGTGCTGTAGCCTGGCCTTTCAGATGAACCAAAACCTGTCTTCATATAACCTCAAATTTGTAAATCCTGGCAAATACAGTCTCTCTTAAACCTTGCTGGAGGTTTAACTGGGCCCCTGTTACTCACACAGAAGACCTAGATAAAGGAACTGGCTCCTGGCCTTGGCCTGGACCAGTCCTGGCCTTTATAACCATCTAAACCAGTGGATGGAAGAAAGATCTCTCTTTATCTCTCTCTCTCTTTCTCAAATAAATAAATAAACAGATAGATAGGGCCCAGGACTGTGGTGCAGTGTGTTAAGCTGCTGCCTACAGTGCCTACAATGCGATGCATGTGGGCAAAGATTTGTGTCCTAGTGGCTCCACATCTAATCCAGCTCTCTGCTAATTAACTCCCTGCAAATAATCATTAGTAATGAGGTGGTAATTAGAGCAGTTGGTGCCAAGAAGATAATACTTATGGCCAATTGATAAGATACTGATTTTAGGCAGCTAAATCAAAAAGGTATAGATTATGATGGCATGGAACACTATCCACTCCAGATGAAGTAGCTACAATTACAACAAACTTGTAGAAATTTTACCACCTAGGAGATGAGGTTTGAATGAACATCTTCTAAATATGCATTATTCTAAGGAGATACACTGAGCTTTAACATTTTCTGGCATGGTTTTTAAATATTTTAACATTTAAAGTTTTAAGTTCCTTTTTGATAACTTTTATCAGTAACTAGCAACAGAATTGTATCAATTATCATAATATTCTTTTTTTAAGATTTATTTATTTATTTGAAAGAGAGAGAGAGAGAGAGGGAGAGAGAGATCTTCCATCCTCTCACTCACTCTCAGATGCTGCCAATGGCCAAGGCTGAGCCAGGCTGAAGCTTGGAGCTGGCAGCTTCATCCCACATGGGTGGCAATAGGCCAAGTGTTTGGGTCGTCTTCCGCTGCTTTTTCCAGGCCATTAGCAGGGAGTTGGATCAGAAGTGGAGAAACTGGAATGTGAACAGTGCCTATATGGGATGCTGGTCTTTCAGGTGATGTCTTTACCTGCTACATCAGAACATTGCCCCATTATTATAACTACTTAAAACCATAGAAAATGCTGTCCTGATACGAAATAAATAAGAATTACCTAGCCTGTTGATTCTTCTAACCTTCAATGGCCATTATAGACTATCTGAATTACTAAAGACATAAAATTTTAAAGGAATCATACCAAATCTATTTGGTAGAGACCACTTAAAGGTGTTTCTACAGCCAAAAATTTCAGAACCTTTCATATTGAAATTGGAAACCACAGACTTTTAGACAAAGAATTCAAAAAGATCTTGAGTTTCAACTAAACTCACAATGTCTAAAAGGCAATTTCAGATAACCATTTAAAAAGCATAGCCTATTTTAGTTGTATTTGGGGGCTAGCATAGTACCGTTCATTCATGCATGCATTGAACTTACTGTGAGATCCTGCTGTTTGCTAGCCACACACAGTATTCTTGTGTGTTCCCTAACATGCTGACAACACTACCCTCAGTCTAAGCAGAAATCTCAGCCCCTCAACTTTAGCAAAATGGATGCAACTGGAGACCACTATGCTTAGTGAAGTAAGCCATATCCCAAAAGACAAATAACACATTTTCTCTGATTTGAGGTATCTAATTAATAGAGTACAAAAACAAAACCTTTATGCATATGAGTGAAACTGACATCTTGGGATTTGATTACTGTTTATACCATTATCTATCTACATTCCTGCTGAACAATAATCATTCTACTTCTTATTTCTTGAACCTTTTATTTAACAGAGCATTAAGCTTGTGATTACAAATTGAAAAGATGGGGGCTGGCGCTGTGGCTCACTTGGCTAATCCTCTGCCTGTGGTGCCAGCACTCCCATATGGGTGCTGGGTTCTAGTCCCGGTTGCTCTTTTTCCAGCCCAGCTCTCCGCTGTGGCCCAAGAGGGCAGTGTAGGATGGCCCAAGACCTTGGGCCCCTGCACCCACGTGGGAGACCAGGAGGAGGCACCAGCTCCTGGCTTCCGATCGGCACACTGCCAGTTGTGGCAGTCATTTGGGGAGTGAGTCAATGGAGGAAAGACCTTTCTCTCTGTCTCTCTCTCACTGTCTGTAACTCTACTTGTCAAAAAAAAATTGAAAATATGTTGTCACAAAAATTTTAAAAAAAAAGAAAGGAAGGCCACAGGGGGCAGGGAGGGTAGAAGGGAGGGAGAGAGGGAAGTATCATTACAGTCTTAGAATTGTATCTAGAACTACATGAAATCTATTTACTTAATATTAATTAATTGTAAAATACTTGACAGTAGTTTCCTTACTTTTCTATGGCAATCACCTTTAGTTTCTAAAGCAATTTTATTTAAATTATTTAAATTAATTTAAATTACTTAGGCCTTTGCCACCCACAGCTAACTAGGCTAATCCTCTGCCTATGGTGCCAGCACCCCGGTTCTAGGCCCGGTTGGGGCACAGGATTCTATCCCGGTTGCTCCTCTTCCAGTCCAGCTCTCTGCTGTGGCCTGGGAAAGCAGTGGAGGATGGCCCAAGTGCTTGGGCCCTGCACCCGCATGGGAGACCAGGAGAGGCACCTGGCTCCTGGCTTCGGATTGGTGCAGCTCGCTGGCCATAGCGGCAATTTGGGGGGTGAACCAACGGAAGGAAGACCTCTCTCTCTCTCTCTCTCTCTCTCTCTCTCTCTCTCTGTCTAACTCTGCCTGTCAAAAAAATTACTTAAATTGCTTAAATTTTTATTTAAATCTAGATCCTAAACTCAGGTTAGTTTTGGAATGAACCAGTTTTTGGTTCACTTCTGAAATGGTCTCTGGGACAGATGACAGAATTCCATTTATGTCTTCCATTATCAGAGTGCACTGACATTGATATTTCAGTTTCCTTAGAATACTCTTGAAAGTTCCTATGAACTTGTCTCTATCTCATCAGTCAATTCAAGGATAGCCTCAGTTTAAAAAAAAAAAATGCCTAGAAAGCTAAGTAAGAATTTTTAGAACACATTATGATGATTAAGATATGCACATCCTACTTCTCCTTGTGTATGTCACCATATCACCTTTATTACAGCATTAAGTCAGTCTGGAATTGCTGTCCCCAAAAGGAGAAAGGAGAGAATCTCAATTGTAGTTTTATTTATTATCATTATTATCCTCCCTTCATTGCTTATGACATAGAAATCTCATTTTTTTCTAAAGATGTATTCATTTATCTGAAAGTCAGTGATCCAAAGAGAGAGAGAGACAGATCTTCCATCCACTAGTTCACTCTCCAAATGGCCACAAGTGCCAGGGCTGTGCCAGGCCAAAGCCAGGACCCAAGAGCTTCATCTAGGTCTCCCACATAGGCATAGGGGCCCAAGCACTTGGTCCATCCCTGCTGCTCTCCCAGGCACACTAGCAGGGAGTTGAATCAGAACTGGAGCAGCCAGGACTCAATCCAATTCCCATATTGAATGCTGGCACTGAAGGCAATGGTTTAATCTACTGTGCCACAGTACTGGGCCCAGAAATCTCATTTTTAAAAACAACTCTTCCAGCTATATTGCTTTATACATCTATAAGTAAAAATTCAAAAGAGAAAGACCATTTAAGATAAAAAATATAATTTATTCATTTCTCTGTCTTTCCTGCATAACATTCTAGCAGTATCATTTAGATAATTTTGACAACTTCCAGGGCCAGTGTTGTGGAGCAGTGGGTTAAGCCGCTGCTTGCAATGCTGGCATCCCATATCACATTACTAGTTTGAATCCAGCTGCTCTGCCTCTGCTCTAGCTTCCTGGTAATGGACACTGGAAGGCAGTGGAAGATGTAGGAGACCAGGACAAGGTTCCTGGCTCCTGAATTTGGCTTGACCCACACCCAGTTAGGTTGTTGTGGTCATCTGGGGGAGTGAACCAGTAGATGGAAGTTTCTCTCTCTCTCTCTCTCTCTCTCTCTCTCTCTCTCTCTCTCATTTTCTCTCTCCTTCTCTCTATCACTTTCACTTTCAAAAACATTAATTTTTTAAAAAATAATAATATGACCAGTCCTTTGTGAGATATTAGGCTTCATGTGTTGGTTCATAAACATTGATAGAAAATAATTAAAGATAACTTTAATCTACATTATTGTCAGAAAAATTCAAGATACACTGTATCACAATAACATAAGTACTTACTTTGTCAATCCACAATTACATATAAAATCTTCTAACCTAAAAAAACATTGTATAAGTAATGCATTATCATCTTTTAAATGAAGAGTGTTAAAAATCAAGCTTTTAAAAATAGTTACCCAAGATAATTTCCATTGTGTTTTCCTTCCAGAACAAGAAAAAATAATACAATTAACTACAGAGCTTCAAATGACCTCAGTCATCCACTGAATTAATCCATTTGAAAAAAAAAGTTAAAGAATATCTTGCCTCAAAGAATATAATAGATACTCAAAATATCTCAATATTTTATACATAACATTCAACATGAAAAAAGGCAGACAAAGAGACATTAATTGGCCAAATGTGAGGAAAGAGAGAAAATAAACAGGTGAACTAAACAATAAATTGAACAGAGAGATAAAACAATGGTAATTAATGTCAGGAAGCACAAGGATAAAATTGAGAATTTTCAGATGAGAACTAGAAATTATGACAAAAAATAAAATAGACAAATTCAGAATAGATGCCAGCTAATTAAACCATGTACTGACCTTCCCTCCCATAGAAACATCAATTTGAAGAGCTACACATGCACCCAGGTCCTTCACCAAGGAGAAGAGTGGCGAGACCATGGTGCCTAGCTTTAGTATAATAATGAGAAAAATCCTGGTGAGAAAGCCTGCAGAAGGCAGGAAGGAGAGTTGGTATATTGCAGCTCCCAGCTCTACACAGCATGATACTGAAGGAGAAAGCACTTGCCTGAGGAAGGAAGAGGAAATAAAACCACACCTTAGGTTTAAACCCAAGAACCATGCCTGGTATGTTGAAACCCAAGTCAAACAGGGTTCCATGGCCTCAGCCATATGCCATGACTTAGGGACTGAGTCTTTTGGCAAAGAGCTTGATTTCATTACCATTTCCTCTGTGGCACAGAGTGGAAAAAAGGTTCCAGTCTCTGGGGAGTTGAGTGGGAAAGAGAATTTAGGCCGTTGCCTTCAATCTCGGTGCTGGATCTCTTGCAGCGAGATCTAGCATCAGGTAAAACCCGAGGTCTCTGAAATGAAGGCTCTAGATCTGCTATGGCATCAGGAAGATGCCCACACCCTGGTGGGAAAGACAAGCATTTCAGCCTGCACCATCCCCAGCCTCTCGGGGTGTGACATGAGTCCACAAGACAACACAGGGCCCTATGGCAATGAGACTTCAGTGTAACCCAGTTTATTGCAAGCCTAGGAGGCCAAGGGACTGCCTAACCACTCTATACCAACTCTGGACAGACACCAAAAATAAAAGCAACCCCAGGGGAGGAGGGCACCAAGGTGTGACTGCCTCTTTGATCTTGGAAAGCAAATGCTGGGAAGATATTAATGGTTGCAATTTCCCAGGTTTGTGCCTAAAGGAAATACTGGACCTTCTCCCACCTCACGTGGAGACCCAGGACCACAGTCAGCTTGACTTATGTCCCAGCCAATATCACCATGGTTGGTTTCAGCTGCCTTGAGCTGCAAGCCTACCTCAGCAGCAGGCAGCCCAGAGCAAAGAGACCCAGGTCCTACCCTGTGCCATGCTATGCTATGCTGCAGATTCAGGTGTGCTCCAGCTGTGTGGCACAGGTAGATATACGATGGCACATTCCACTCCATCTCCAACACCAGGCAGGGTAACACCGAGGGGGCAATTATCTTCTTAGGGGAAAGAATGTTGGGGGAGAGCCAAGACGTTCCATATAAAACTGAGGCTGGACTACAGGGACTTGTGTGGCCCTGCCAGACTGTGCACTGGCACTGGCCTAGGTCTCAGCCACACTTTGGCCAACATGGGCAACTGTGCAAACTGTCTAGTATTAGGAGTTGCTGTTCCCACAATCTCAGCTAAAGTGGACTAAGAGATTAAACTTCTGAAACCCTAGACCTGATGTAAGACCCACATACCTCAGTGAGTGTGTGGGAAGCACCTCAAAACCCTTCTGTCATGTGCCATAAATGTGGAAGAAGATACAGAAAGACTGCATTATAGCATCCAACTTGCTGAAAGGACACAGTAGCCACTCAAGAAAACAACCCTGAAGATGTCTCTTCAAAAAAGAGCTGATTACCATGAAAGTCACTCATTGAGAAAGATAGAAACAACAAATCAATCCAGTGGGCAAATATAAATGCAGTGACACACAGCGCATGAAAACTCAATATGACTCCTCAAAGGAACACAGTGATGCTGAAGTAACACATTCCAAAGGAAAACACATTGACAAAATGTCTGATAAAAATTCAAAAACACGATTACACAGATGCTTTAAAAAATACGATTATGGGCCGGCAGCGTGGCACAACAGGCTAATCCTCCGCCTTGCGGCGCCGGCACACCGGGTTCTAGTCCCGGTCGGGGCACCGGATTGTGTCCCGGTTGCCCCTCTTCCAGGCCAGCCCTCTGCTGTGGCCCGGGAGTGCAGTGGAGGATGGCCCAAGTGCTTGGGCCCTGCACCCCATGGGAGACCAGGAAAAAGCACTTGTCACCTGGCTCCTGCCATCGGATGAGCGCGGTGTGCCGGCAGCAGCACGCCATCCGCGGCAGCCATTAGAGGGTGAACCAATGGCAAAGGAAGACCTTTCTCTCTGTCTCTCTCTCTCACTGTCCACTCTGCCTGTCAAAAAAAAAAAAAAAAATACGATTATGCCAGCGCCATGGCTCAACAGGCTAATTCTCCGCCTTGCGGCGCCAGCACACCGGGTACTAGTCCTGGTCGGGGCACCAGATTCTGTCCCGGTTGCCCCTCTTCCAGGCCAGCTCTCTGCTGTGGCCCCGGAGTGCAGCGGAGGATGGCCCAAGTGCTTGGGCCCTGCACCCCATGGGAGACCAGGAAAAGCACCTGGCACCTGGCTCCTGCCATCGGATGAGCGAGGTGCGCCAGCTGTAGCGCGCCGGCTGCGGCGGCCATTGGAGGGTGAACCAACAGCAAAGGAAGACCTTTCTCTCTGTCTCTCTCTCTCATTGTCCACTCTGCCTGTCAAAAATAAAAAATAAATAAATAAATGTTAAAAAAATACAATTATAAGGACCCTTTAAAAATACAATAGGATAAATTGCATAGAAAATTAATCAATTTTTAAAAAAGAAATATCATCTAGGATCTCTGTCCTTAATGTGCTGTACATTGTGATTTAACGCTATAACTAGTACTCCAACAGTACTTTTCACTTTGTGTTGCTATGTGGGGGCAAGCTGTTGAAATCTTTACTTAATATATACTAAACTGATCTTCTGTATATAAAGAGAATTGAAAATGAATCTTGATGTGAATGGAAGGGGAGAGGGAGCAGGAAAGGGGAGGGTCGCAGGTGGGAGGGAAGTTATGGGGGGGGGGAGCCACTGTAACCCATAAGCTGTACTTTGGAAATTTATATTCATTAAATAAAAACTTTAAAAAAATACAATAGGATACAGAGTTTATTGAAAATAGAAAAAATAATGCATGATATACAAGAGAAATTCAGCAAAGAGACCGAGATCTTTAAAAAGAACCAAAGAAAAATCATGGAAATAAAGAATACAATGAGTCAAATAAAAATATAGTTGAAGGACTGGCATTATGGTGTAGCAGATTAAGCTGCCACTTGGGATGCCTGCAATCCCACATCAGAGTGCCTCTGGGAGTCATGGCTGCTCTGCTTACTATCCAGCTCCCAAACAATGTGCTTGAGTTTGGGGAACCACAGGCCAGCCACCTGTGGTGACCTCATTATTGCACTACCTCATCCTGTGAAACAGAACAAGGTCAAGGAAGTGCTGAACAAAAGACTTGCAAACAACCTGAGGGGAAGAGATACACCTTGACCTGAGGCTATACGTGCCTTTTGATCTGACTGATGGACTACTTGCTCTAGCCCTAGGGGACCTGGAATGGATAAAAGACTGGGATAGGGGCGGGAAAGTTGAGCAATCTCTTCAGTCTTTCTCCTTCTTTCTCTCGGCTGCTTCTCTTCTCTTTCTTCTCTTTCTTTCTCTCCTTTCCTTCTGCCATCACTAAAAATAAAAGTTCCTTGAGAACCGATCAACAGCGGTCATGTCCTATCGTGACTCCGTGTGTTGGACCTTTGCTGGCGAGGGTTCGACACTTGAGAAACAACAGATGATGATTAAAGTACTGGAATTACTGCCAATCAGATGGGAGATAAGGATGGAGTTCCTGGCTCCAAGGTTTGGCCCTATCTATTGCAAGCATTTCAGGAATAAACATGTGAATGGGAGAGTTCTGTCTTTTCTCTCCCTATTTCTCTCTCTCTCTCTTTCTCAGTCTCGCTCTCGCTCTCTTGTTCTCTTGCTAACCTGCTCTCTCTTTCTGTAACTCTGCCCTTTAAACAAATAAATATATCATTTTAAAAATACAGCTGGGAATTGGCATTGTGGTGTAGCAGATAAAGCCATCACCTGTGACATCAGCATTCAATATGGGCATCAGTGTGAGTCCTAGCTGTTCTATTTCCAATTCACCTCCCTGCTAATGCATCATAGAAAGCAGCAGAAAATGGCCTCAGTTCTTGGGCCCTGCAACCCCATGGAAGACCAGGAAGAACTCCTGGCTCCTGGCTTCATTCTGGCCCAGATCTGACCATTGCAGCCATCTGGAGAAGGAAATAGTGGGTGGAACATCTCTCTCTCCCTCCATTCCTTTCTTCCTCCATTCCTTCCTCTCCCTCTCTCTTCCTCCTTCTCTGTAACTCTGCCTTTCAAATAAATAAAATAAATCTATGAAAAAATACAGTTAGTCTCAAGAACAGACTAGACTAGATCAGGTAGAAAAAGGAACATCTTAATGTGAAGACTGTTTTTTAAAAATATTCTAGTCAGACAAAGAAAATGAAAGAAAGAGAAAGAAAAATTATGAAGATAGTTTCTGAGACTTTCAGAACATTAAATAAATATTTGAATCATGTTAATTTCTGAGGGTAAAGAGAAAAATAGAGGATTATAAACAACCTATTCAGTGACATAATAGCTGAAACCCCCCTTATCTAGAGAAACATATAGACATTCAAGTCCAGGAAGCCCATAGTACCCCAAATAGAAAAGATCCCATTATGATATATTATACTCAAAGCATCAAAAGTGCAACACAAGGAGGGAGTTCTAAGATATGCAAGAGGCAAGCACCAAGTTACTTTTAAAGGAAGCTGCATTAGAGTAACAGCAGATATTTCAACAGAAACCTAATAGATAAGGAAGTGATGGAATGATATAGTTCAGGTCCTGAAAAAAAAATTACAAATCAAGAATACTTAGTAAAATTTTCTTTCATAAATGAAGGAGAAGTAAAGACTTTACAAGATGAGCAAAAGATGAGGCAATTCATCTCTATCAGACCAGAGTTAACAAAAGATACTTAAGAAAGTACAAAAGCGAGAAGCAAAAGAAAGAAAACATGTGAATACATGAAATGAACCAGAAAACACAAAGTATAGTCAAATATAGCAGATCTTTCTAATGACAAGGCTAAGTTACTGTTGACTAGCAAAATCTTGATTATAGTGCACTGAATTCCCCAGTTAATAGACACAGACTGACTGAATGGATTAAATAACAAGATCCAGGGCTGGTGTTGTGTCATAGTGGGTTATGCTGCCACCTGCAAGGCCAACATCCCACATGAGTGCTCCACTTCTGATCCAGCTCCATCTAATGTGCAGGGAAAGCAATGGAAAATGGCCCAAGAAGGCAAGAAAGTACAAGCAAACTAGATATAGGACAAATGAAAGTGAATTTAAGATGGTTTGTATCAATAAATATATTAACATTTGGTGTTGGAGATTGGCACAATGATTAATACAGCTGTTTGGGAAACTGGAACCCCACATTAGAGTGTCTGTGTGGAATCCTAACTCCATTTCCAATTTGCATTTCCTGCTAATTCATTCCCAGGAAGGCAGCAGGTGATGGCTCAAGTATTTGGTTCCCTGCCATGCACATGGGAGATCAAAAAAAGATTTCTCAGCTCCTGGCTTCTGACTGGCCCAGGCCTGCCAGTTATAAGACATTTGGAGAGTGAACAAACAGTTGGAAGGTCTCTGACAATCTCTGTGCCAGTGAGTGGCTCTTTATTGCCTCAGTGTCTTCCTCTCTAAAATGGGGATAATATATGTATTGACACATAAGTACTGTGAAGAGCACTCAAATTTTAAGACCCACAGTTTACAGGAAATGCCTAGTAAATGATATTATTATTAAATCATTAGGCTACTATATCCACCTGTTCATTCTACATTACCACTTGAATGTTTGAATATCTACATACCAGGCTGGCTCTCAAGCTGAATGTATCTAAAACTAAACTTATGATATTCTTTGATACAAAGCCAAAAAAGAGAATTACTGAACTGAATCCTTGGATACATTTGTCTGAATTTTTTTTTTGTATTTCTCTTTTATCTTCTCTGAATTTCATCAATATTAATAATGTTATACTTCTAAAATTAAAATTTGAGATAATAGTTTCTAGTACACAAGTTAGTTCACAATGAAAATAAAAAGCAATATCAGCTCAGAAAGCATTTGGATTTTTCTCTTTTTCTCTTCATATTCCATCCACACAACCTAATACTACCTAAAAACGTAGTCAAATTAAAATCAATCACAATAATGTATCATGGTTTTACATAGAAGCCAATTCATAAATTGATAAATATAATAAAAATTAGTTATTTTCAGATTATTCCATTCAATTTTATAAAAAAAGTCATGGAATATTTATTGAGAAATACTACCCAAAGTAAAAGTGAAAAAAATAAAACCAGTAAAATATAATGAATAAGAATGTTCCCAAGGAGTAGAAAAGACATTCAAATTAAAAGAATGTATATAAGTAAGTTAAAACAAAATTTCAGGTTTCCTTACATGGGCATTAAAGAATACTTCACTGTTTATATCTACTTTCAAGAAGTGTCCAGGGATTCCTGCCTGTCAAGGCCAGGTCATATCATTTTTGAAAAGAAAACTGCATTTTCTTAGGAAATGAGCAATTAATGATCTGTAACCAAACTGGACATATGAAAGAACTAAACCTCATTCCTTAGAGAGAATATGAAATAGTAGGAAAATGTGTCTCCAGCTTATTAAATTCAATATTAATGAAGTGGTTACTGTTGTACATATATAGATATTTCTTTTCAAAAACTACAGAATTCTCTCTATTGGATAGTGCTTTACTCAAAAAAAGCAAACAGAACCAAACTGTTTATACACAGAAATATGTTCTATATTGAACTATGTCTTACATAGGATCCAGAAGCAAATTCTCACTAATGTTCATTATTGGGGAAAGGGAGGATATATTGAGCATTGAAAATAGGAACCAAGATAAATATATTTAACCCAGAACATTTAGTATTTTCAAAACACTAGAAGGTAGCAGAAATGAGTTATCTCTGCTTATTACTGACATTAACCATCTCTTATATAATGCATTTACTAGAAAACCAAGATAAACAATAGTAGCATAAATACTTCCAGATCTAATGAGATTTATTGCACATGTAAATATTGTCCAAGGATTTTCTACCGTATGGGGGAGGGGTGGTGGAGAGACCATGTCTTTTACAAAATGAGAGTAGAGTATAGCAACAAAGACACCAGGTCGAATCATAAGAAATGGCTGAAACTTGATTTTTTTTATTCGCACAAATATTTTTATATGAGTCAGCTGTAAAAAGGACAGCAAGACAATAGCAAATATATTAATCTGTTTAATGTGTTTGAATTTCCATTGGGGTCAATTTTCTAGCTAATTTTAAGAAAAGAAGAGACTCTAAATTTTATAAATAACTCAAGCTTTTAAAAAGCCAAAACTGTATGGAAAGAGAAGAAAAAAAAACATTTTCATACTCACTTGAAAATTTTGAGTGTTCACTATTAAATAAAAAATAAATTTATAATTAATTAAAATTTTTATCTTCAACTAGTTTAAAGGACACTTATTTTTCCCACTTGCTTCTAAGCATACCCTTAGAGCATTCAATACTCCCCCATGCCACCTCAGGAACCGCACAGGAAAGATCTACTCCTATATTGACTATACACAGGATTTTTCATGTAAGCCTGATATTTTCCTGCCAATTAGTGATTTAAATTACGCAAAATGCAATTGTGGGAACACTTAGTTCTCAGAATTTTTGAAGCAGCTGCCTAATAAATGTTCAGTCCCGAGGAGCTTGTTAAGAAAGCATCCCATTTACGGATTCATCTCTTCTCACCATCCCCAGTGGTCCGGCTGTGGTCTTGGCAAACTGAAAGATTCTGAAGTACCATGATACCAGCAGCTTCGGTTCAAAAACAAAACAAAACAAATCAATGAAAGATCAGCAGCTTCCACCTGATCTTTCTCCTTTTAGAAGCGCCTATAGTGAATTTGGAAGTCTCTATAAATTCATTACTTAAGAACAGACAGAAAGGAGAGATTGGGGATTTAACTAACAGTGCTACCTTCAAAAATTGTCTCTATGTAGTAATCAACCTGACTTCAGTAACTTAGGTGGCAGGCTTTATCTGTCACTTACTTAATACATGTATAGAAAATCCTTAATACAAAATTAATAAGAAGTATGCTAATTCACAAACAGCAGGACTGCTTTTGGCTCGCTAAATTTAAATAAGACAAATCTATCAAGGGTCATTCTAAACTACCATATAACTGAAATTAAGAGTTATATCAAAGGCGAAATGGGGTTTCTTCGCAAGTAAATAATGATTTTCTACGTGTACAGCGATATTTTCATGTCACTTCATTTTACAGTTACTAACATAAGGTACTTAAAATCCCACTTAACTGTTGAGGAAGGGGAGGTCTAAATGGATTAGTTTTACTTAGGCTAACATAACAAGCAGAAGAAATAAAACTAAAATTCGCATTATCTGACTACACATACATCTCTGTTTCTTTAAATGCAAGGGGTATACACCTAAAGGAAATACCAAACACACTATGGAATATCCATAGATACAGTCACTGAAGTTTAAATACTATGTGTGTGATGTTGTCCTTTCCTCCTTTTCTGGGGACCCAACCACAGTCGATTCCTATTGCAAGTCAGTGGTTACAGCCCCAGTCACCCAGGAAGAAAACACTTCTGAACTCACTGCATCAGTCCAGTCTTAGTTGCACTGACGATCTAAGAGGAAGATCAACTCATTTGGTTGGGAGAGGATGCAAAGTGAAGCAAAAAGGAACAGGGTCAACCAACAACCAAACTTAATGAACGAATGCAACAAGGCAAAAATCAAATAAGATAAAATGTGAGATAAACATGACAAAAAAAAAAAACCAACATTGAGGAAATCCAGTTACTGCAGAGCTCCTCCAATCTCTAGTTAAAAACAAAATTGTTTTCCTGCATTCTTTTGCTCCTCATGCTTTTTTAATGAATGAGCACTGATTTGGAGAAACAATGCAGCACCAAATTTCATTTTCATTTAAGTAACTCTATCCCACGCAAACAATTATTGAGCTATAAAGTTCTTATAAAGTTTCGTAGGTAATTGTCAAGGAAAATTTATAAAGTTAAAAATATAAAAATCTTGACTACTTCTTATTTCCATAAGCTATTGCACAACCTTCATAAAATATGCTACTTAGAAAACTCAGGTCAGATAGGAAACACAGTTGACAATCTTGTAATCAACTTTATCAGTAGTTCCATTCTACTTAGCTGATGTTGTTAAATGCTATTTGGCTCTTGTAGCAAAATTGTGGAAGTATTAGGATTCAATATACGTTGAAATTTTTCTTTGAGTAGGAGAAAATGGAAGTAAATTGCAATCAAATAAATGTTGTTATTACTGGTCTACGTTTGTTGTGTATAACAATACCAAGTAAATACATTGGTCAATGCATGTAATAAACAATAGAAACAGACAACCATAATATGTATAATACGAAAGCTCACTTAATTTAGTCATTTGAACTCTGAAGATATTTGTAGATAAATTAAAGATTAAATCATTGGATTTCACTTTAAAAAATGCAATGCTTAAATATGTAGACGTTGGTATTTCTGGAGCAATGTACCATTTAGCCTTCATTGGAAAGACAGGAATACTGTTGTGCAGTGGACTGGAGGGAAGCTGAATTAGTTCAGTCAATTAAGTCATGATTAATTTATGTTAGATCTTGTTCTCTTGAGTCTATAAAAGCCAAGACTTTAGTTAACCAGCAGTATTTAGTTTAATAAAAGTAAAGTCTTTAAAAATGAATTCTAGAGAGGAAAAAAAATCCACTACCGACAAAATCAATAGACAGCAAGATTCCCATTTTAATTTGTGTCAATAGAAGTTAAAATAAATTTAGAAACTAATAAGAACAGGGCTGTTTCCTTCAAATGGATAACCAGATTTCACGGATAGTTATTACCGTGGCTTAGACAGCAGCCCTGCGCTGACATGTGACAAATTGTAAGTATGCACAGAAGCAAAGACTTTCTTTGCAGCAAGAGCTGCCGCTAGTAATAAGTTCATGTTCTCTCTGGGTCTAAATAGAAACATTCAGTTGCTAGTACCTTCAGTCAAAAATGATTCTGTAGAAGCTGTGAGCAGCTTTGGATTACTCTAATTATCCATCTGAACATAATACATGAGCCTAATGGGCCTTTGTGTATTTAGGGTATATGGAGAGCACATGTGGCCTGGCTGCACTCCTAAACCACAGAGAAAATAATAGAGGCTTATTCAGTCTGTTTAAGGGAGAGAGGGAAAAAAATGAACCTTAAGGAAAATGCCACAGCTTCATTCACACATTGACTCAGAGAGGCACAAAATCATGCAAAGCATTTGATGGAATACAGGAGTAGCACAGAGGGTAAATCTTTCTTTAAAGGAAGCCAACGAAGGAGGTTTATACCTTCAGAAATATCTTCCTGTATAGGGAAGGGAGAAGTGTAGCTGATTGGACTCATAATTTTCGAAAGACTTGAACAAATCCTACCTATGTAACTGGCAAACTGTAAAAGTCATGACAATGTCATTCTGTGGAGCTGACTGTGAGAGCAGAACCACTACCTACGACACAGTAATTGAATTCTAGAAGGTTCAAAGAGATCCTTCTAAGAATACTGAATGCAGACTAACCAGTGCAGTGATTAAGAACATAGGATCTGAATTCGAACTCTCTGGGCTTCTGTTCTGACACTGTCACCTACTGGTTGTGCCATCTTGAACAACTTATTTATCTTCTTTGGCTTCAATTTCTCCTATAGGTGTAACAGAAATAATAGTCTATGCCACTTAGGTTATCAAATATATAAACAATCCCTTTAGCACTTTGCCAGGTAAGTGGCAGAAGCTTGGTATAAGCTAGCTATTCTAATAATTATTTGTCATGCTAATGTCATTTACCATCTTACTTGCAGAATAAATGAGATGGTGTCTGGGGGGCCATTATCAGTTTCTAGGCTGGAACGCACACTTCCACCATGGTTTTAAGTCTGTTTCATGTCTGAAAAGAAAGAACAGAATAGGGTGAATTAAAGCCACTGATTTGAGCTATCCAAGAGGGCCCCAGTGTTCCGCCCATCTTCCCTTTTTCTCAGGTGTAGCCCCAGGTAACAGAAACATCTTTTTTTTTTTTTTTTTTTGACAGGCAGAGTTAGACAGTGAGAAAGACAGAGACAGAGAGAAAGGTCTTCCCTACATTGCTTCACCCCCTAAATGGCCGCTACAGCAGGCACTGTGCCGTTCCGATGCCAGGAGCCAGGCGCTTCTCCTGCTCTCCCATGTGGGTGCAGGACCCAAGGACCTGGGCCATCCTCCACTGCCTTCCCGGGCCACAGCAGAAAACTAGACTGGAAGAGGAGCAACCAAGACAGAATCTGGTGCTCCAACTGGAACTAGAATCCAGGGTGCCGGTGCCGCAGGCAGAGGATTAGCCAAGTGAGCTGGGCGCTGGCCAACAGAAGCATCTTTTATGTGGAAAAACAAAATGGAGGGTACACATAGACTTTTTCCTGATTATGCTCTTAGAATTCACCTGAATTTAAACTAATAGCCACTTTATGTCATTATTCTAAAAATGTATCCGCATAACATTGTTAGATGTACTTAAAACCACAGTGAACATGTTTTATGAAGCATCTGAGATCATGGCATTTAATTTCCTCCTTTATTGATTTATACCTTTGATTTTTAAAATTTTATGTATTGACTTAGTTATTTTATTTGCAAGGCAGACAGACAAGGAGACAGAGACATGCATCTTGCATTCATTCTACAAATGCCATAGACATCAGGAGCCAGAACTCCACTAGAGTCTCCCATGTGGATGGCAGGGACCCAAGTACTTGAGCCATCACCTGCTGCCTCCCAGTGTGCACATAAGCAGGAAGCCAGAACTGGAAGCATAGCCAGGACTCAGACCCAGGCTTTCTGATATGAGATGCAGCTGTCCCAAGCAGCAGCTTAACTGCTGTGCCAAACAGCGACCCTTTTGATTTTTAAACACAGTAAAGTACAGAGGAGCATGGTTGGTATTGAAATTAAGTATTTTTTATTTGTTCCAAGGATTCTGACTTAAAGGCATGAGTGTGAGATATAAAGTAGCTGTTCAAAAAACGACAGTGAGAATGACACCCTCTAGATGATTGAAAATGCTTAAGTGCTCACTTGCTCACTTAGGAACCACATGCTTCAAACCACAGTCAACACAGCCATCCATCCGCCTCACAGGCAAGGTGGCATCAAGTAGACAGAGTCCAATCTTTGTGACCTGCCATGTTTCATTGCCAGCATGAAAGATTTTTTTTTTTTTTTGCCAAAGTCAATCTTAGATAATGGCACAGCGACTTCAATGTGTTATTTTTCAGCAATAACTATCATAGTTTATCTAGGTCTTAAAAAAATAATCTACAATGGTTTGTCCATTGACCAAAACACTGACTATACAAGGGAGGGAAGGCGTATTTGACAATAATGATGCTTGTTGTGTGAGAGTCTGGAAACAAAGCCAAGGGAGGAGCTATGAGGACTGTTCTGTTCCCTTCAGTGGTCGTGAACATGCCCTTGTGCAATGATAGGCAGCCAAAAAGGAAAATAAAAGAGAGAAATGCATTCCAGTTTTGACAAAAGATGGATCTCTAAAAGTGACTTTTAAGAGTTGGTTGGTGGCCGGCGCTGCGGCTCACTAGGCTAATCCTCCGCCTTGTGGTGCCGGCACACTGGGTTCTAGTCCCGGTCGGGGCACCAGATTCTGTCCCGGTTGCCCCTCTTCCAGGCCAGCCCTCTGCTGTGGCTTGGGAGTGCAGTGGAGGATGGCCCAAGTGCTTGGGCCCTGCACCCAAAGGGAGACCAGGAGAAGCACCTGGCTCCTGCCTTTGGATCAGCGTGGTGCGCCGGCCACAGCGCGCCAGCTGCAGCAGCCATTGGAGGGTGAACCAATGGCAAAGGAAGACCTTTCTCTCTGTCTCTGTTTCTCTCACTGTCTAACTCTGCCTGTCAAAAAAAAAAAAAAAAAAGAGTTGGTTGGAGGGGAGGTGGCGGCGGAGCTAGAAGCATGGAGATCTTGCATATCTATGCAAAAAATCAAGCCCTTTTAAAAATCCAGGAAAAATGCTAAAAACAATAATTATCCCATGTACATAATAATAATTATCCCATGTACATAACTGCTGCCCAAAATCTTAACTTAAAAAATCAAGTTCATTTTCTTATAAGGTTATAATCGTCCATTGGAAATAATTGGAAACTATGGATGAACAAAATGAAGACTTTTTCAATAACATATAATTAAAACTAAATACTTTCACTCCAAGACAGTCAATTGTATACAAAGCAGACAATCTAAAAGTATAATGGTGGTTACCATAGGCCTACAATAGAAGAGGAAGAAAGGATAGGGAAAGGTTAATTAATAAGTCCCAAGTTCAAGCCAGATAGGAATAAGCAGTTTGGGGTTCTAATGTACAGTAAATAATGCTATGGTACTGTGTATTTCTGTCTTTAAAAAAACTTGAAGATAGGATTTGATGTTTTCACTATAAAGAAATGTCAAATGGTTGAAGAGATAGATGTATTTATCACGATTGGACATTATATAGCGTATTTGTGCATCAAAATACTATATAATACTCTATAAACATGTATAACTATATGTGTATGTTAATTTTTTAGTTAATAATTTTGAATGTGATCTTTTAAAATTGTTAACCTGCCCGGAGCCACTCATGGCTCCCTGGTACAGCTAAACTAGCCTAGGTGACTCTTGATACCTGCAAAGCTGGTTTCCTTCCTCAGTAATTTCAAGCTGTTCCTTCCCTAGCTCATTCTGCTCCAGCCCAGAACAGGCCACACACATTCCCCTGGCAAGTGTGCCCGGCTGGTCAGGTGACTGGGAATACGCTTTACTCATATGCTCCTACTTTGTTCAGATCTCTGCTCAAACATCTCCTCCCCTAAGATGTCCTCCCTAACACCATCGAAACCCTCACCCCTCCATCCAGCACTTTTGCTTTTACCCTGACGTCTACTCAACACGAAAACACTTACCACTACCTAACTTTAGGCTATCTTCATTTTTGATTTCCATATTGTTTCTGACCACCAAAATCTAAACACCTTGAAGACAGGAATCAGGTCTGCATCCCCAGTGCTGAAAACTCTTGGCCTATAATGCATTCATAATAAATAGCTATTGAATACATGAATATCTAATCTTAACATTTCAGTTATAAAAAGAAAATATAATATTGTAGGTTGCTTTTTGGGGGTCAACCTTTCTTTTATATACTTTACATGCATATACTTTTTTAATCCTCTCAACAATCAGAGGAAGGTACTAATTAGAAAGGTACTAATAAAGGTACTTCATATAGATGAGGGAATTGGGGCTGAAGGATCTTATGGGAGAACTGGGTTAAATTCCCAGGTTCCAACTTCAGCCTAGCCAAGACTCAGCTGCTGGAAGAACTGGGGAAGTGAGCCAGTGCATGTGAATGCCACCTCTCTCTCTCTCTCTCTTCCCCTCTTAATTAATTTAAATAAGTTGGTATAATTATACATGGTTAATTATGGTTTCATATTATCAAACATGTCAAAATGTATACAATAGTCAATAAATATTCAATTCAGTTAAAATATTCAAATCAGTTAAAATGGTTTATTGTCCTTTAACATTTTAAATTGATTTTCTTCCCTCTTTTGTATACACTCATTGTAATTTTAACATTCACTAAGGGAGAGTCACAATTTCAAATGTCATGATGTTTGCAATGGATTGTGTATATTTTCCAGAATTACATATTTCAGTTCACCCAGACCTGGATGTTCCATACAAATAGGTCATTTTCTTTCCACACAATTTAGCAAAACTACTTTATTTTTAACTCAAATATTTTCTAGGAATTATTTACTTGGGGTTGTGTCTCTAAAATTCACCTACATTTGCTTTTCTGTCAATTCTCATGATATATTAAAATTGTATATGGCTAAAGATCAACCATGAAAGTTCTTCCTCTCCCCACGCTGTATCCTCTTTCATAACTCGCAGCCAACGTAAGTGAGACTTAAAACTTCATGCCCTGGTGCAGCATTGCGATGGAGTCTGTTAAGCTGCTGCTTGCAACGCCAGTCTCCTATTTCAGAGTGCCAGTTCCACCCAGCCCATTTCCAATCCAGCTTCCTGCTAATGAGCCTGGGAAGAAGAAAATGTCCCCAGTATATGTGCCTCTGTCACCCATGTGGAAAACCAGGATTTAGTTCCTGGCTCCTGCATTTAGCCTGGCCCAGACCTGCATGTTATCACAATTTGGGTGAGTGAATCAGAGCATTGAAAATCAATCTCTCGCTCTGCCTTCCAAAAATTAATACATTTAAAAAATATATAAATGTTTATGCCTAAGGGAAGTCCTCAGTATTGACTAGCAATGTATATAATTAAACTTAAAGCACAGTCACAGCGTTTTAATCAAAAAAGTTAATGGTCGTTTCTGTTCTACGTGGTAATAAATGAAAGCAAAGGCAATTGAACATGCTTTCTGGTGTGCTAAGTGGCATATGGGCTCTCTTGAGTGACCAAATTGGAAGGGTCACATGCTTAATCAACATTGTACAGTCACACTGGAGGAGAGGTGATAAATTTAACAGATGTTACCCTAGCAGGGGTCAGGGCAAAATGGACTTGATCCAACACCTCAGCAATTACAGTGATGTCTTTAAATACCTATTATCAAATGGACAATCATAAAAAGAATGGATTTTTTATTCTCAGTCACTCAATATAAGTGGACTTAGTAATACTATCACCACAATGGTTGAAGGTGACCATCGACTAATATATTTTGACTGATATGTTAAGGGCAGAAAATCAAATCCTAGGAGACCAGTTAATGCACTTGTTTCCAGAATTTTCAGGGCTGATTAGAACAAAATCACATCTAACGGAAACCTTTATGATGATAGTCAGGTGACAAATTATATTCCTGCAGACTCTTCTCTGACAATTTTAGTGTAAAAGACAAAAGGAACTCTGAGCCAAAACGTAGTCATCTTCTATTTCAATAATGTAAGCCATGCCTTCTCATGCTGGTGTTAGAATGGCCAAATCATATTTCTGGAACTAAAAGTTTGATGTTTATCTTCTGACGGTCAAATATTTCTGCTCTTAAATTCAAATCAGTATTTTTAAAACATGGGAGTTGAGTTAAATAATACATATGGATACCTCCTACCAACGAAGAGAACAGAGCATTCAAGAAGTCTTTAGAGTCCATCAAATTGTTTCTCCATTTTCATCATCTCTATCCAATCATTTCAGATCTATAGATGCATGGTTACTATTTGGTTGTTTGCTTTTTGTTCTGCTAGAAAAGGATGATTTATTTATAGAAGGCCATTTAATTTGTTCCAGTAACTCTCGGGAGCAGAAAACATTGTGGATGTCTTTCTCCTCCTTCTGAATCCTAAGCATTGTATTAAACAACCATCTCAGATAACAGGGATGTTTAAATTTTCCCCTGGCCCATTCTATGCTACATTCTGAGCATTCTACCAAGTTATAAAGCTTTTTTTTTTTTTTTAATGAACCACTATTTAGGTTGAACTTTGGGATCGAAAGTCACTGGAATTGATAATTGGGTCTACACTTTATGGGGCACAATATTCATAAAATTAATTATCCCCACACTGTATTAGTTTGAAACTACTAGTTCGAATGCCTTGTCTCTCCTGGCTTCTTTTCTGTGATTTGCTGCTATGGTTTGAATGATGCTGAGCACTGCAACGTTTGTAAATTGGAACTCAGTCACCAGTTTCTGTAGTATTCAAAAACGGGGCCTTGAAGAGGTGTTTTAAGCATGAGGCTAGGTCTCCATGGGGGGGGATTATGATTGCTGTTCCAGGGTGCTGGGCAGCTGGGTTGCTCTGTTTTCTTTCCTCCAGCCCTGGGCCTGCTTCCTCCAGAGGATGCAACAGAAGGAGCCATCCTGAAAGTGGAGACTGGGCCTTTCCCAGACACTGACCCTGCTGCTGGCTTGATCCACACTCCAAAACTGTGAGAGATCGCTTGTGTCATTCACAAATCCTGTGGCATTTTACGACAGCAGCACTGATGGACTGGACACTATGGCCCATGGGTAAGTCTAATCCCTCTCAACTTCAGTTTTCTCACTTCTAAATGAAAATGTAAACAATGCCCATTCTTCCTTCTTTCACACTGCTGTTGTTATGATGATGAATAATAAAATAATGAACAACTATGTAAGACCGTATGGGCGGATGTAAAGTATCAGGAAACTGTTCTTCTCCACCACCCCCTCCCCATCCTCTCAAAAACACCCCTCCTCTGAAATGGCATCTACTGAATAGCATCTATGGCTCCAAACACATCTGTGTTATAGAAAGAAAATGCAAGCCACAAATAAGTCACAACTGAATCATAGCCAACAGGAAAAAGGGCAGCATACAAATCTCACAGTAATATCTGGAGATGATGCAAATGGAGAGAAACCTTGAAAGTACAATTGCAAACACACCCTTTTATACCCTGCCCTTTGCTGCTGCTGTTTGATTTAGTTTTCTATCACAGTTGTCCATTTCAATATCTTAATATGGCCACCTGGGGGAGCGTTAAGGTGTATGGTGCTATGGCTGCTGTGGTATAGTGGGTAAAGCTGCCGCATGCAATGACAGCATCCCATATGGGTGCCTGTTCTTTCATTTATTTACTTGAAAGGTAGTTTCAGAGAGAGAAAAGGAAAGACACACACACACACACACACACAGAGAGAGAGAGAGAGAGAGAGAGAGAGAGAGAGAATGAGAGAGAGAGAGAGAGAGAAGCTTTCATCTGCTGGCTCACTCCCCAGATGGCTGCAATGGCCAGGGCTGGGCCAGTCCAAAGCCAGGAGCTTCTTCTGGGTCTCCCACATGGGTGCAGGGGCCAAGCACTTGGTCTGTCTTCCACTGCTTTCCCAGGCCATTAGCAGAGAGCTGGATCGGAATTGGAGCAGCTGGGACACGAACTGGTGCCCACGTGGATGAGGGCATTGCAGGGCGCAGCTTTAACCTCTATGCCACAATGCCAGCCCTCTGAAGCAGGTTCCTAACTGGGTCTGTGGTTTCTCAGCGTGAAGGGAAAAGGCATACCCCCAGGTAGCAGAGAAGCCAAGGGGGTGTAGTGTGAAAGTGGCTGTGGTTCCTGTCCTGTGGTACAGGATTATACTAACACTAGGGCAGGGAAGGGAGGCGAACGAAACCTGGCGGCTTCCCTTCCTGCTGTCGTCTTGTGCTCTGCGGACTCCATCTGCTTCACTAACAAGATCACAGACTGGTTCCACTGCCTTCTTTTTCAGCTTTGCCACTCTGAAAGTTTTTTAAAAATCATGATTTTCTTTTTGATTTTATTTCATATTTTACATGCTAACTGGCTACTGTAATTTTTCTTCTATACTATTTTGTCTATTTTATGAATCAAATTAATAGTCACTATTCTCCCTCTAATTTTGTCATCTGAGAATATTATGCGAACATATCATATGTGTCCTTTTGAGACTGACTTTTTTCATTCAGCCCTTGAAATCCAACCAAGTAGTTGTGTGTAACACTAAGTTGTTCCTTCTTATCACCAGGTAGTAACCCATGTCATAGGTACACAATCATCTGTTTAGCGATTCTTCTATCGAAGGGAGTATTTATTGTTTCTAGTTTTTCACTGTTTTAAGTAAAGCTGCTATGAACATTAGCATGCAGGGTTTTGTGTGAAGTATAGGGGTATTGTGATAAGCTTCTGTAACGATGGAAGACTCTACATCTTGATTGGAAGTTTGGTTTCAAGGACACACATGTGTTATAAAAAGGCTTGTAACTATCCACATCCACTGTGCCAACTTCAGTATCACAGCCCTGTTATCTTACTACAGTCAGGGAAGGTATGACTATTGGCATAAACTATGTGGCGTGTACATGGGACTTCTTCAAGCAAATATGCAACTTTAAGTATATATAATTATCAAAATTCAAAAGTTTAAAAATATATATTTCCTTGATTAATTCACAATCACTGTTTTTAAAAGGAAACTAGCATTGATGCTTTAATTTTTATAATTTTACTTGATTTCTCCAAAGTATAGTTTATCCTCCTTAGAAAATGTTTTATATAGTTTAATAAACTATAAAAACAGGTCAAAGGGAAAATAGCCAACATTGTGATCAAATGCATTGAACTTTCCATTTGAGGCTTCTAACTGTTGTATCGTACTGGCAAAGATGTTTTATTCCAAGATGATTTTTCATTTAAAAATATATATAGCTATTTTGTTCTGCTAAAAATCTACCTCCTAATATTTCAGGTATAATTTTGCATTGATATTCATGAATACAAATGTTCTTTTATTTTTAAGCTAAAATTGTCATGTTTTGGTGGCAAACTTTTTGTTGATGCCAAAATTTCCAGTCCTTTCCTGCTTCTGTCTTTATCTTTTGAAATGATCAATTATTTACTTTCATCTTTCCTTAGCTCGCTCCCTCACCCTCAGTTGTTCATTTCTTATTTTTCTTTTCTCCTCGAACTCTTCCAATTTCTCTGTCATTTCTCTGTCATTGTGCCCTTTTTCTTTTCTGCAATCCATGCTCTTTTATTTCAACATACATCTTAGAGTCAATTTTTACTTTGCCCACGAAAACTAAATGGTCCTATGGGTACACTTTGAATCATTCCAACCTCCACTTCTGTCATCTTCTTACTCTTGAAAAGACAAAAATCCCCGAAATGAGATAAGACCACCACCAAGGTGACTGAGAATTTACTGCTCAGAAAATTCCCCTCTAGTGTCTGCATCCCCTTGCTCCTCTATCCCATCTCACACCACTGCACTTCTTTCTCTTAGGACTCCAGGTTGCACAGTCAATCCCATCTTTAAAGCACCTGTCACTGTGCCTCACATCCTCACTTCCAAGATCCCCTGCAGCTCCAGCAGACAGTCCACTGCGGGCTCAGTCTCACCTTATACCACCCACATCCAATCTGAAGTTGGAACTGTGTATCTTTCTGCTTCAGTTGGCTGCCATCCCAGGAGCCTGCCCACTGCCGACAAGTGCTGCTTGGCAGATGGGGCAGTTAGCACCCCTGGAGCAGCCGACAGCAAATAAGAGGTAGGAGCCTGTGGATACTGCCCCGCCTCTTGTGCTTCAAGTGGACAATTCTGAGAGGTATTCCGTGTACTCAGAGGCCACAATAGAATAAAACACTGTGGCGTCTACACATGGGCTGTGCCTTCTCCTGTCCTCCCTACTCCCCAGCCCCTGTGCCTGGAATCACCTTCTAAATAATTTCTCTGCACCAAAATTCTCATTTCAATGTCTGCTTTGAAAAGTTAAGGCATATATCTATACAATCTCTCTTTAGGTCCTTTTCTCACATTGCAATGGGTAAGTCAACATCATGGAGTAATTCCAGACTTTTCCAGAAGCTGTTCCTATCTCAAGTCTTTCTGATTTAGAATATCATTCCTTTGGAAGTTTTGGATCAAATATATTCAAATAGCCAAATAAATATGCATTTTTATTGAGATTTCAAGTTATATACAACTTTGTGTTATGCAAATGGAAAATTTTCTCCTCTTTTACAGTTTTCATCAAAAGCAAAAAGTCTCCTTTGTCCAGCAAGTTCAGAAACCTTGTGTAATTGGAGCAGAAAAATTAGATGCTCTAAATACCAAGTGATCAAAGAAGAAGGGAACTTATTCTGTTTCCTTATTTTCTGAACACTGTATTCGGCGGAAGAGATACATGAATAAGCTATCTATATGAATGGGGATAAAGCTCATTTTTCTAATTTTCAAGCTTCATTTCCACATAATTATAACTAAAACTATAAAAAATACATCAGGTTACAAATTTACCTAGTTTCTGTCCCTTTGAAAATGCACTTATGGATAATATTGGCATGCTTTGTAATAGAGTTATGATAGGAAGAAATTCTAAAATAACAACTTTGTACTAAATATAATAGTGATTTAGAACAAAATATTTTGTTTTTAGCATATCACATGATACTGAAAGAACTTAATTTATTGGCCATAAAAAAATCTTCAATTTGGGGCTCATTTTAGTGTAGCAGGTAAAGCCGCCACCTGTGAGGCCGGCATTCCATATGGGCCCCTGTTCAATTCTTAGCTGCTCTACTTCTAATCCGATTCTCTGCTAAAGGCCTCAGAAAATCAGAGGAGGATGGGCCCCTGCCACCCATGTGACATGCCTGTGTTGGGAGCCACTGTGCTGGTTTCCCTGTGTAGGCCTTTGTTAAATTAACCTTCAACCGTAAGGAGGATTCACTAGAGAATTCCATTTGTACAGCTCATTGATATGGTTAACACTTCATAAACAAAGTCATAGACAAGTCAGGGTCAGTCTTGGCTTGTGGAATTCCTGGGGGAAAAAGGTCACCATGCTCTAGGAAAATGATCAAAACAAGGGCACTCCACTTAAATTCACTATGTTATGACTGTGTTACAAAAAGCCTGATAAGTTGCTTGCGTGTGTTGTTGACTTCTGTATTGCCTTGAGTTGCAGCTGGTTATGTATAAAATATCACTAAAATGCTGGAATAAACGAGACCTTGATCAGAGTACTGTCTTGGTCTCCCTTCTCATGTCTGGTTTGTCTCCCCATTCAGGTCTGCCCTCCTCATGTTCCAGTTGACTACCCTGTGGGCCGGAGCATGCCTGGATGAAGCTCCTGGCTCCTGGCTCCTGGCTTTGACTTATCCTAGTCCTGGCCATAGTGGTCTCCTGGAGGGTGGATCGCCAGATGAAAAATCTCTCTCTCTGTCTTTTCCAACCCTCTCTGTAACTCTGACTTCCAAAAAAAAAAAAAAATCTTAAGATCAAAACTTCAGTTTAGAAAGTGAGTCCATTTGGTTCACATTCAATTATGGGGGCCCACTCTGTGGTGTAGCAGGTAAAGCCCCAACCTGCAGTGCTGGAATCCCACATGGGCACCGGTTTGATCCCAGCTGCTCCATGCCCAATCCAGCTCCCTGCTAATGTACCTAAGAAAGTAGTGTAGGGATGGGTCCAAGCTGTACCCATGTGGGAGACCCAGAAGAAGCTCCTGTCTCCTGGCTTCAGATCAGCTCAGCTCCAGCCATTACAGCCATTTGGGCAGTGAAGCAGCAGATGGAAGACTTTCCTCTCAGTCTCTGCTTCTCCCTCTACCTATGTCTTTCAAGTGAATAAAATAAATCTTTAAGAAAAGTAATGTTTATATGCACAAAAATCAGCTATAATTCAAAATGACTTACTGATTTGACACTATCCATAGAATCTAGTTACTTATGCAATCATGTTTTTTTTTAATATTTATTTATTCAAGAGGAGGGAGGAAGAGAGGGATGAGGCAGGAGAGAGAAGGGAGAGAGGGAGAGAGAAAGACAGAGACAGGGACAGAGAGAGACTCTTTCATTTACTGGTTCACTCTACAGATGACCACAATGGACTGGACTGGGCCAGACCAAAGGCAAGAGCTCCATCTGGGTCTCTCATGGGGCCCAAACACTTGGGCCATCCTGTGCTGCTTTTTCATGATATCAAAAGTGAGCTGGACTCCTTGCTATGGCCTGGGAAAGCAGTAGAAGATGGTCCAAACCCTTGGGCCTCTGCACCCAGGTGGGAGACCTGGAAGAAGCTCCTAGCACCTGGCTTTGGATTGGCACACTGTGGCCAATTGGGGACTGAACCAATGGATAGAAAACCTCTCTCTCTCTCTCTCTCTCTTTCTCTCTCTGCCTCTCCTCTCTGTGTGTAACTCCGACTTTCAAATAAATAAATAAATCTTCAAAAAAAAGTGAGCTGGATTGGAAGTGGAGAAGCTGGAACTTGAACAGGAGCTCAGCTGGATTGGAGGCAGAGAAGCAAAAACGTCAACAGGTGCTCATATGAGATACCAGCATCGCAGTACTGCATTACTTGCTACGCCACAATGCTGGTCCCCACAATCATGTTTTAAAGCAATTAATTCATGTAAAGGTACATTTAAAAGTCTTTTAATTTACTTACTAGAGAGAGAGAGAGAGAGAGAGAGAGAGGGAGAGAAAGGGGGAGAAATAAAACAGAGTGGGAGAAAGGGAGCAAGTACCCTGTACCACTCAAATGCCCACGATGGTTGGGCAGGGGCTGAAAGGAGGAGCTGACAACAAATTCAAGCTCACCATGTGAGTGGCAGGAACCTAACTGCTTGAGTTATCACGGCTGCCTTCAAGGGGCTTCATGAGTAGTAAGCTGGAGTCAAGAATCAGAACTGGGCATCAAACCCAGGTACTCCAACTTGAGACACAGGCATCTTATTCACCACAGTAAATGTCCCCTCCAGGAGAAACACATTTCTAGTGTCTGGTCTTGCAGATTGGCTAGGTGGCAGGAAGGAGAAGAGGCCTTTGACCACAACTGGCAGTTAAGAGAGGTTATCAACATCTGAACAAGCAATGCCAACCCAGAATGAGCAGCTCCATGATAAGAGCAAAACATGGAGCTGCAGAGGAATTGAAGACAGCTGTGCAGTCCAGATTTATGGGATAAGAGCAGTTTCTCAAAAGAAAGCCTATCTAATTGTCTAATAATTGAAATAAGAGCTTTTCTAGTACAAAGCTGGTTCCCTCAAAGAAATCAAAAGAAACTATTTACCTGGAAAATTCCACACACAAGTTAGAATTAGTTATTTTTGGTTTTCGTGTCATTAAATAAGCAAAGTGAAAGAATATGTTCAATGCAAACCTGTCCTTGAACAGATTTCTTCTGAAAGTGATTTATTGACTATGATTATTTCTTTGTAAACAGCCTAAAAGAACAAAGTTTTAACACTTTAAATTATTCAGCAAAAAATAACCCAAACACCTTCATTAAATGCACTTTGATAAAGGTAGAATGCTGTTGCTAATCCTAATTAAAGCTCTTTATAATGTTCCAAAGGACAAAGAACAGAAAATAATGATCTAAGAGAGAGACATTGTGTCTGCATCAATGCATTATCCTCTTCCTTTGGAAGATAAATGTTATGTGAAGGTCAATCAATATTACAAAGAAGAATTTTAGCCCACTTAACTGTACTAATATTTAATATTTATTGAGCACTAACAATATATAGGGAAATGCTAAAAACTTCAGGTTAGTCATGGTCTCTGGCCAAAAAAATCATTATTTTATTCTTAATTACATTTGAGTTCCAGCCATAATTCCTAGAGCACCATGATTCCTTTGTTAATAGTTAGATATTTGTTAAAATTTTCATAGGCAACCTTAGACAAGGTAGCTAATGGATGTTCACAGTTCCTAAACATCAAGCATAGTAACAAGTAAAACAATCAATTTAAAGTTAGTGGAATGCATAAAAATTCAATGTAACCTATTTTTAAAAGAAGTTAGCAAGGATGCAGAAGAGAAGACCAATATGGAAATATCAATTTCTATAAAGCAATAACAAGTAATTGAAAATGGAAATTTTAGTAAAAGTATTGTTTCTAATCATCACAAAAATTACCTACTCCAATATAAATCTAACAAGTTATGTGTATGATTTAAACTCTACAAAATAGTACTTAGAAAAGCTTTGAAGATGAACCACGTGGAGAGATATACTATGTCCATGAGTCAGAGGACTCAACATTGTCACGAAGTTAATACTGCCAATCTGATCTTCAGAGTCAATACAAACTCAAACCAAACATCAATGAGCTTTGAAGAAGTAATTCTAGGGGCCAGCTCTGTGGCAATGTGGGTTAAGTCACTGTCTGTAGCCCTGATATCTCATATGGGCACCATTTGAGTTCCAGTTGATCAACATCCAAACCAGCTCCCTGCTAATATGCCTGGGACAGCAACAGAAGATGGCCCAAGTGCATGGGCCACTGAACCCACAGGGGAGACCCAGAAGAAGCTCCTGGCCCCTAGCTTCAGCCTGGCTCAGCCATTTGGGGAGTGAACCAGCAGATGGAAGACCTGTCTCTCTTCCAAGACTATTTATTCAAAAACACTTCTTTCTTTATTGCACTGCCTTTACATCTTTGAAGATTGGTTGCCCATATGTGTGTGTGTTGTATTTCCTGGACTTTCTATCTCTCCTTCTCTCTCTGTAATTCTTACTTATAAATAAATAAATAAATATTTTTAAAAAGAAGAAATAATTATAAAATCTGCTTGGAAATGTAAAGACCCTGGGGTATATGTTACAACTGGAAAAGAAGAACAAAGTTCAGAGACCAACACTACCTGATTTCAAGTTTGCTAATAAATCCAGAATGGTCAACACTGTGTGGTATTCTTGTAAAAAAAGAAAAACAAAGAAATAAAGAAAAATAACTTAGTGGAACAGAATGGAGAATCCAGGAATACAACACACACATATGGGTAAACAATCTTCTTCAAAGTTATGAAGGCAGTATGGTCAGAAGACCATAATAATAAATAAATAAATAAATAGTGCTGGGAATAATTGGATGTTCATAAGCAAAATAACAGCTCTGCATCTTATACAAATACTAACTTAAAATGGATCACATACATAGATATAAAACCTACGATTATTTTGCTCAATCTTCAAGAAAGTATGAAGAGTCTTCAAAAACATTCATGGAAATTCATATTCTAAAACAATATTTTTGGATTCCAAAACAGCTTTCGCTAAAGTATCTTTTTGTTACATTTTCCTGATTCTTTTTAAAGAGTTATTTTATTTATCTGAAAGGCAAGAGAAAGAGAGAAAGACAGAGAGACAGAGTTCTTCCATCCCCTGGTTCACTCCCCAAATGGCCACAGTGTCTGGAGCTCGCCAGCCTGAAGCCAAGAGTAAGGAGCTTCTTCCAGGTCTCCCACATAGGTACAGGGGTCCAAGCATTTGGACCACCCTCTGCTGCTTTCCCAGGCCATTCCCAGGGAGCTGGATCAGAAGCAGCGCAGCCGGGGCTCATCCAACACCCATTTATGATGCCGGTGCTGCAGACAGCAGTTTAACCCACCTTGCCACAGTGTGGGTCCCACAAGTTTTTTTGTTTTGTTTTGTTTTTGTTTTTTGATGATAAAATTAAACAGCATCAGCCAGTATTTGTTAAGTGCTTTTGGTCTACATGGAAATTTTTAAAAGCTAGTTCAAGACAATAGAAGGCAGGAAAGAGTGCAATATGCATAAGAAAAGCTAGACAATTAAAAATCATCCAGAAAGACGGTAACGACAGCCCTGCAGGAACGGTCACAGGTGTGAGAAGCCAAGTTCACAGTAAAAGAAGCTTAATTTCTTTTTAAAAGCCATGTACATAAAAGAGAAAGTGATAGAATCACAAGAAATTAAAACACACACAGTGTTTTACCTGCTACACCACAGTGCCAGCCACTCCACCAACTTTTTGAAGCACAGTGTATAGGAAAGAAGTCTTTGTAACACTGGAATAGGCAAAGAACTTTTCATTAATATAAAGAGAACAGATTTCTTGTATTTCGTGAGTATAATTCTAAGAAGATAACCATACTTTCCTTCCTCCTCTGTTCCCTCCCTCAATCCCTCTCCTTCTCTCCTTTCTTTTTTTTCTTTAATGTTTGCAAGGATATGCTTTCAATCCACTCTAAAATCATAGGCTTAAATCACCACTCACCACAATATTCAACAAGTAAAAGGTAGAGAAACCACAGTTCCACAGGAGCATAAACAAGAGCTAAAACCAACAATTGCACCATAAGGTGTCCATTGCATCCCTGTACACTTTTTCTCTCCTCTATATTAACTGCCACACATCAGAGAAGTCATGGTCTTGACCTTTGTGGCTTGTTTCACTAAGCATGATGCTTTCCAGGAGCTTCCATTTTGTTGCAACAGCAAAGGTAAAATTCATAAAAGAAACACTGATGAACTCAACTTCACCAAACAAATATGGGTGGATTTTCAAGGGGTACTTTTTAGAAAAGGAAAAGATAAGCCACAAAGCATGAAATATCTTACAAACCAAATATTGTATAGATATCTATATTTTAATATTTTTAAGTGATATATACTTTATAGCAATTATGTGTGAATCAAACTTGCAATCCTTTCTTAAGATATCTCACTTCAGTAGGTAAACACTTGATTACGTCACCTTCTGCTTTTCTAGAAAGAACAGTTCCCATTACTTACTAGAATAAAAGGTGAAGCAGTTTGCAAAATTGATTCTAAGCAGTTTTCAGTCAATTTTATGCTTTCTGAGAAAGCTCACATACAGAAACGAAAATGTGTTCATCAGTCTCTTCAGAGTTACACGTACCCTTGAATGAGCAGCAACTTGGGACAGTACAATAATCACACTCAGTTTTTAACCACATTCTAGAACACTTCCACAACTCATGTTCCCCAGTCAATTTTATCTACCATATCTGTAATTATTTCCACATAGTCAGACTTTCCCTTGCCTATTTGGTCAATGAATAGAGAATTTTGTAATAAAGTACATACACTTCCATGGAGTCACCAAGACCATTATATAGGATCAATTTTTGTATCAGCAAAAGTGAAAAAACAAAATCATAATCTGAAAACTCTCCTTTGGTCGACCTTGAGAAATAGGAATGTGTCCACTGAGCACCAGTGAATTGCAAAAAAAAAAAAAAAGTTACATGTATATTATGAACACACTTGCAAATCTAATAAAATCATATAATCTAAACAAATCCTATAAGGAAATTAGAAGGCAAACTAGGCAGACACTTTAAATTCCATAGAAAGAATTATTCAAAGAAAAAGTTCCAGTGTAAATGTAAGAAATACTGAGCTGTGGAAAAGTATTTACTTAACCTATTTCTGTATATAACTTCTAAAGATGGGGTTTTTCTTTTCTTTAAGATGAATGTGATTGAACTATTTTATATGCTAAACATGATAATCACTGAATCTGTTTACCAGTATGATTTGCAGTACATTTATAATACTAGAATTCACTCAGTGTTGGTCTTCAAAGATGAAAGTTCTTGCAAAATGATTAAGAAAGGAAGTTTGATAAATTTGGTTATTGATATTTAGTTAAAATTTCATTTAAAATAAAAGTATCAGTAGACACTACAGCTTCTATCTTGAAAAAGAGAAAAATACAAGATTCTTAGGTTGTGCTTTTAATTTTTCAAAGCATAAAAGGTTATACTTTCATGAAATTTAGGATTGTGGGGGATCATTCATCATTAAATTTATTAAGAAATTGTATAATCTATTTGAAGTGACAAAATATTTTTAGCACCTGTCCAGAGGGTTAACATAACTCAAGTACAATTTTTAGGAAACACTCAAAAAGTTATTGTAATGAATGACACATTACCATAAGTACTTGGGGCATTTTCAAATGAATAACAGTTTAACATGAAAGTATAATTAAAACCACACAAAAGAATCAAAAATATATAGTAAATGGATTCATTCATTTAATTTATCACAATCCACATTGTGAAAATAAACACATAATCCTAACATGGTAACAGTCTGTCAGATAAGCACAGCTACTCTGCTCCATTCATACCACCTTTTCCCATGGAGACAATGATTCCCAAGACATTTAAAGCATTCTGTTTGATGAACACAAAGGCCTGCTATTCTACATGAAAGAAGGTACTGAGTTGAAAAGACCAGTCATAAATAAAACCACAGATAAGCCATAAACTTTCAGGATCTGAGTTTTTCTTTATGTAATATAAGGATCATGGCAACCGGAAAACAATGTTAAAAAATTCATATTCATGTTGTGCTGAGGAGTCACTCACCAAGAAGATAATTGGCATCAATAAAGAGAGGACATATTAACTCTAACATCCTATAATAGTATCTAAAATCCTATAATAGTTGTCTAAACACTAATATTTGAATCTTTCTATTTCTGTTTACCTAACAAAATGGACAATTCCTTGTAATACTACATTATAAAATATTAGTTCTTAAAGGACCTCAGGTGATACTCCTAAATAAAATGTGATTCTTCAAAGTCCTATCAGCAAACTCCTCCGTGGTCTCTGCACTGTTACAAGCCCACACACAGCCATCTCCTTTTCCAGCTGTATCTCCCTCAGTTTCCCCAGCAGCCTTTGACTCAACTCTGCAAGCACATTTGTTCTCGAGATAAACCACGCATTTTTGTGCCTAGTTATTTTTCTTCTCCACTTGGTAATTTCTTACCTTTCCACTAGTTGTAGTGTTGCTTTTGCAGGGAACTTTTCCATGACTCGTGCTTACATATATAGTATCTCCTTTTCTGCTTGTGATGCAGTGAGAAGAAAAGAAAATGTAGAGTCCAGCATCAATTAAAAATTCCCAGCCTACATCATTGACAAATATGATTTTGAGTAACCTATCAGATCCTTCTAAAACTTGTCTCTCTCATCTTTAAAGTAATTTGTTCAATAATTGTCTTATCATACAATAGGAGGGTCAAATACCATAATTTATTCCAAGAACATGAGAGATTTAAAAAAAAATATTTATTTTTTTTTGAAAGAGTTACAGAGAGAGAAGGAGAGACAGGGAGAGAAATCGATTCTTGGCAAATGATTACTATCGCTGATAGTATTCCAGACAACTCTACACAAGATTGCATCGCTATTATCTATCATGTTTATCCTCTATACTAGACTATCAGTGGGAAGGATCAATCATATTTAACCTTCTTTGTACTCGTAAGAATTAGCCCAGAGCCTAGAAGGAGTCACTGCTGATTAAATATTAAATAAATGGACAGATGAATAAATAGAAATCATATAACACAACATCTTGCTTTAATAACTGGAGAAACTGAAACCCAAACAATTTAGGTGACTTTTCTAAAGGCCATATTTCTAGTTAACAAAAGAACTGTATTGGAACATAGGGAGGATTTCAATAGCAAGATTTTTCTTAACTTATGTGCTATTTGGATGAGGCCATTAATCAGGTGGGCCTGCTTTCCACCAACATGTGAGATCCATGTGAAAAGATTGACCTTGGAGGACTGGATGATCCCAGGATAAAATTGTAGCCCAAGCCAAGTCATTAGTGTTCTTTGAGTTACTACTCAGCTCTCAGAGGGTCTGTCAGGTGTATTATCTTTATGACACTTCACCAGCATGTTTACTGCTACACTCTGTGTCACATCTGAAATTCTTTTCTTGGACAAAGACAAGAACTTCTGATCTAGCCATCTCCAGCAACATATTTTGGCAAATCCAGCCAGGAGAAAACAAGAGCAGTGTTAAGTCCAAGCAACCTTGCCCTGAGGAATGCTCCATGTCTAGCCTACTTCTCTATTTTCTCCTGTCTTGCCTAGTGCCAGCCAAAGTTTCTTTGCCAGTATTTCATGGAGAAAGAGGCTTGCCTACTCCGTTTCAATGTAGCCACGTTGGCCATTCCCTGCTCTTTCCCTCACGCATGTAGGTATGCATCAGACCATCAAATTCCATTAACGTGCTTGCTGCTAGAAGACTCCCATGGTAGGATAAGCTGGGAGTGGAACAGGGAAGATTACATTAGAGAACTCACCAGCCTCACAAGAAAGTCACTTCTCCATAGGCACACTGGGAAACCCATTCCCTGCAGCCAGTCCCATCAGGAGCATCTTACAAGAGATCAAGGTTCACTCACTCTTCTTTCAGATGTATGGAGCCCTTCCAGCCCTCCACATCTTGCTTATGGCCTGCCCAGTGTCATTTCACTACTGCTTCTCCCTCACCTCAAATGTCAGGAAGTGGCAGGAAGACTGCAGCTCTTCAGCAAGGCCCAACACCTGGTCTCAGCTGGCCCTTACATTTCTTTGTTATTTCCCTACTGAAGGACCTCACATGTGTCACTTGCCATAGCTCCTTTGCCATCATTTTGAAAAAAGTACAGGCAAGAATGTGTCTTCAGATGGGGGCGGTGCTGTGGTGCAGTGAGTTAACGCCCTGGCCTAAAGCACCAGCATCCCATACAGGCTCCAGTTCGAGTCCCGGCTGCTACACTTCTGATCCATCTCTCTGCTATGGCCTGGGAAAGCAGTAGAAGATGGCTCAAGTCCTTGGGCCCCTGCACCCACATGGGAGACCCAGAAGAAGCTCCTGGCTCCTGGCTTCAGATAGGCACAGCTCCAGCCATTGCAGACAACTGGGGAGTGAACCATTGGATGGAAGACCTCTCTCTCTCTCTCTCTCTCTCTCTCTCTCTGTCTCTGTTTCTTTCTCTCTGACTCTCCTCTCTCTGTGTAACTCTGACTTTCAAATAAATAAAAAATCTAAAAAAAATATGGTTTCTCTTAAATTGATGTTTTTTTCCACCAACCAGACCCCCTGCAGGGCCATGTTTTATAACTCCCTCTTACGTTTTTTTCTAGACTGGCAAGAATGGGACTTCCAGCCTCCCTGATCAAAGGGAGCCCATGTTCTAACTTGCTAAACTATGGAAGCTTCTCTGCCCACCCATTTAATAGTCTTCTTTTCCATAGTTGTGGTCAGCACAGCCCTTGTTATACTCCTAGCACTTTTTGATTTCCACAGCCCCTCATCATTGCTCCCAAGAATGGAAAGGATGAAATAGTCTATAAAATCCTGAAGCTCCCAGCTGCAGCCTGGTCCTTCCCTGGCCACAATAGCTATCTGGAAATGAACCAACAATTTGAAGCTCGCTCACTCTCGCTCTCTCTCGCTCTCTCTCTCTCTCTCTCCCTCCGTGTGTGTGTGTGTGTGTGTGTGTGTGTTTGCCTTCTTTCAAATAAATAAAACAAAACTTTTAAAAATAAAGCCTGCCGTGCTTTTTAAAATGCTGTACGTTTCTGAGTTATAATTGTGACCATGGTTATTATAAGTTTTTTATAATCCACAGTTGATTCTCTGAAAATATTTGCAATTAGACTCAGTAGATATATCTTTTAACCAAATACTTTGGTTGTACACGTAAGTGTTTTGTCTTCTAGGCTAAAGATTTTGCTGAGATTTCTAGGATTTACAACACTCTGGTAAAGTATAAGCTGGCTCCTGTATCTTAGAAGTCCAGATAACAAGCTTATCTGATTTTGTAGCTCTTCGTTTCTTAATGTGTTCAACAGTGCCATCAGTAGGGCCATTATATGTTGATGTTACATGCTAATTTATTGTCAAAATGATTTATTTAATTGAAAGTCAGAGTTACAGAGAAGAGGACAGACATGCCGACAGAGAGAGATCTTCCATTCTCAGGTTCACTCCCAAAACAGCTGTAATGAGCAGGCCTGGGCCAGGATGCTGCCAGTAGCCTGCAAATCCATCTAGGTCTCCAGTGGCAGGGGCCCTGTGCTTGGGCCATCTTTCACTATACACCCAGGCACATTGGTAGGGAGATGGATAAGCCAGTACTATTATGGGATGCTGATGTCTCAGGTGGTAGCTTAACCCACTGTGCCATAATACAGCCCCAGATGCTAATTTTTAGTCAGGGTTTTCCTTTGTAACCAACCTAGGAAAGCTTTCTTACATTCCCTGTTATCTTTATTGAGTATTGATTGCTTGGAGAGAACTGAGTCTTAAAGGAATCAAGGTTATCAGTTTACTTTAAAATACGTGAGTGATCACTTTGTAACCCTGACAAAATCCAGCCCACAGCTCTGGGTACTACTTTTACAATGATCTGAGGTCCTATTTTGACCAAATGTTTTAAACCTATGAGAATTCTTTAGATCTAAAGTTTCTAAAGGAGTCTATTAATTTTGGGATTTCCAACTGGATCCCTAGAAATCCAAAGTTGTAAATTGACTTTGAGATTTTGAACCAAATCTTTGAAAATTCCAAAGAATGGGACTCTCACCCTGGGGAAAAACACAGCTCTGGTATAAAATGCACTGCCAGGGTGTGAAAAAGTCTAGGGCCCTTGAAAAACTGCCCCTGCTGACAATGCTGTACAAGCCGCAGACAACCACCACTTTTGGAACCCAGTTCGGAAGCTGACCTTTCTCTAACTCCTTCAACCACATGAAAGGAAGGTCCACGGGATGAGACTCAGAGACATTGAACTTGGATATACAGTTAGCACCAGTTAAGCCCAAAAGCCCAGAATGGCAGGTTATACAGTGAACACGGCTTACTTTTGAAAGCCCATGAAGGAAATTTACATGGTGAGAACTGGTTAATTATGAAAACCCAAGGGAAAAGCCACCGGTTCTTTCCTGAGTAGGAAAATAATCAAATGTACCTCACTTGTTGTTTTCCAAATGGAAAATAAACTCTCTATACTACAAGACTCTCCACTAGAATGTATTCTCTACAAGAAGGGCTGACTACTTGTTTTTTGTAACACTGCCTGGCCACAAGATAATTTAGAGGGCCAAGAATCAGATCATGGTTCAAAAATAACTTAAATTTTGATACCATTTTACAACCAAGTCTATTGTTCTGTGGGAACAGTAAATGTACAGAAGTCCCCTCTACAAACTAAATTAAGGGGGAGATAAGAAGTTACACTGATGACCTCGGAAATTTAGGAGAGATATTAGGTGATCATAATTTTTGATCTTATGTGGAATGACACAGTTCTCCCCATGGGCACTGTCTTAACTCATAGGAAGACAGTGGAGAACATGTCCTGACTATAGATGTCTAGCTTAGGCAATTCCTGATGCTTTTCAAAAATTAGAGATAGAACTGAGCACTCCCTTGGCTGACATCTAAAAGGTTGTCTCCATAATCTACTTTAATAGAGACCAGGAGGAAGAGGAGTGAGCTAGGCAGAAGACACAAGGTGAGGATACTTGACAGGCCCAGTTGAGAGTTGCTGCACAGGGTGATTTGCCATTGAAGGGACCCAACAAGTCCGGTCTATCTCCAAACAGCAACTATTGCCAATGTGGAAAGACAGAGCATTAGGAAAGCAGCTGCCAGACAGAAACTAGCCTCCAAGAAAACCAAAAGTTAGGTTGGTGAGAACAGAACTGCCTGGAGGTTCAACCGACTCTCAGGTCAGAACTGCAGATTCTGCCGGCCCTAAGCTGGCCCTAAGCTTGGCTCCCAAATTAATCATTATTATTGAGGGGATGGATACTAGGTATACTATTGACATAGCTGGAGGACCATGCGCTTTCTACTAGACACAGGAGCCTCCTATGCCAAGCTAGCCTCCTATTTGGGCCAGCCCTCCTCCCAGTCCAGCCAAGATAATGGGACTCAATGGAATGCCTTCTGTAAGGAGATTCACACCTATCTGGTCATGTCTCCTCCAAAGCCCCATGTGAAGGTGAAAGGGGAGGGTGTGAGGAATTACAGGGGCTAACAGGGAGTAGGCCAGTTGGAAGGCAGTTAGGAAGAGTAACTGCATTTAGTTTTACCAGATCTAGACAGGGTAGTAAACCCTGCCTCCTGATTAGCTGTTATGCTACCCTCGCCTGTTTGCTTAAATCTAAGTTTGACTTTCAGAAAGAGGCCAATCAGAGAGCCACTTCATGTTTATGAAGTTTCTCTGGCAACTTCTCCCTCGGAGCCCCCTCCTGACTACTGCAGCAGGAGGTTTCTCGCTTTCAATAAATCTCGGTTTGCTCAGTGCCCCTGTCCATGTGAAAATTCTTCTATGTGAGACAAGAACTGAGATCACCCTCACCCTCATTCTCCCACAACAGCTTGGTGCTGTGACACGGATTTCACTTGAATCCAACTTGGATGAGCTTCAGATCATCTCACCAGATGGGTGAGCAGGCAGAATGCTTCTGCCTCGGTTTGTTGGGGAATGTTACTCTCTCTCGTATCAACTCTGCCTCTTGTAAGAACATTGGGTCCCTGTCAGCCAGTTAAAAATGGTTAGCATGGCTGCCAGTCTTAAGACTCAGGGGTTAGGTTTGCTGACTAGGGCTGGATTAATTCCCCAGAGCTGAGACTCTGTTCTAATCTCTGTCTCTCTATCTCTCTCCGTCTCTCTCTCATGGAGCATCCCTATGTGAGGAATTGGGAGAAGACCCATCATGCGAGACTGGGAGAAGGTCTTAGAGTAATTGTGAAATTCGGCCAGGGCAACACTCATGTTTTTCAAAGGCAACTTGAGTGGACACCAGTGTCCAATAGCCCAAAAAGGCGTCAGGCTGAGAACTGAACTCTGTTCTTCCGTCCATAGAACTCTACCTGTCAGGGAGATTAGACGAAGTTTGGAGTGAGGCCATGGGTTCTGTGCTCCAGTGCCCAGATGACTGCTTACTTTATCCAGATCCTGATGAGATCTCTGTCTCTTTTATTGCTTGCCTCACTACACCATGGCCACTAGAAGCTCTTTTCTCCTGCTAGCTCCTCTTCATTACTTACAAACTACAATCCCCTGTCCTATTGGTTGGTATTTCCCTAAACATCTGGTTGGTTTGGGGTCAGAATTTAGGCATCCCTTTTGCAGACACAGGCAGCCTTTTCCATCTAATCACCTCTTCAGGCACAGAACCCCTGGTGACCTGAGACCTGTCTCACCTGTGGAGAGAGGTCCTTCAGCAAGGCCCCTCCTTTTCAGGTGCTGCCCTCTCTGGGTCGACCCCTGTCAGGTCCTTTCTAGATAGCCCATGCCTCAGAGGCAGCTCATAGAGGAGAATTTTTATTCCCCCACTGTGCTTCTTTATTGCTACACCTGCTTAGTCACCAGCCCAAGTGGTACCAGCAGTGGTGCCCAGCCTCCAAACTCTAGCTTGAAATACACTTTTTAAAGGTTATATGGCTCAAGGTTAGGAGGTGCAGGACAACTGTTTCTTTTCATGTTAGACAAAGCAGCAACAGTATGTATTTGCTCAAGGCAGGAGTCTCAGTGCCAGCTCACTCTCAGTGCATGCTGTTCTGGCAAATATGTATCCTGGGTTACAGGCATGGAAGGCTGAGTGAGTGTGGGTAATATGTGCTAGTCCCACCTGCACCTTCCCCCATTCTCTGTGGACTGCAGTGCACATCTGGATGGCACTGGCAGCAGCAGAGTTTGAGAGACATCTAAAACTCAGGAGAGATTAAAGCTGAATGACACTTCTGTTTTTATCCTCTTATTCCAGATGCAAAAGAATCCCACCAACAGCAGGCACTCCCTTGGGGTACATCCTATGTTGAGATTCCTTTGACCCTCACAGCTTGAAGAAAATACACCTGATTTTTTTCTTCACCACAGCCTGGTCTGGTTACAAAGCAAGGGAAGGAAAAAGTTAGCCTCCAGAGGAAAGTATTAACTACAATGTGGAAGTTCTATCTCATCCAGGATCATAATGGTCCCCCTGTAACCTGCCTACTTCTATCTCCCCTCCTTACCCAAACCTTTAGCTCCCCCAGAATCTCATGCCAATTGACTACTTATTCAGCAAATGAAGAGGGCAGAGACCTATATGGGTCCAAGTCCCTTTTCCTCTGCTATGTCTTAGGCAGATTAAGGGAGATCTGGGCCGGCGCCACAGCTCAATAGGCTAATCCTCCGCCTGCCCTTCGGTGGCGCCGGCACACCAGGTTCTAGTCCTGGTCGGGGCACCGGATTCTGTCCCGGTTGCCCCTCTTCCAGTCCAGCTCTCTGCTGTGGCCCAGGAAGGCAGTAGAGGATGTCCCAAGTCCTTGGGCCCTGCACCCGCATGGGAGACCAGGAGAAGCACCTGGCTCCTGCCTTTGGATCAGCGCAGTGTGCTGATGGTGAACCAATGGCAAAGGAAGACCTTTCTCTCTGTCTCTCTCTCTCCACTCTGCCTCTCAAAAAAAAAAAAAGAAAAAGGAGATCTGGGTAGTTTCACAGATGATCCAGATCATTCTGTAAGGGCCCTCCAGAACTGACACAGGTGCATGAGTTAACCTGGAAAGATGTAATGCTGCTCCTCAGCCAGACTCTACCAATGTTACAAGAGCTTGCAGCTACACATGCAGCAGAGGAGTTTGGAGATACATTGTAGTAATCCCATGGACAGGACCCTAAAATTGCAATCTACAAACAAGAGGTTCCATTCCCCACAAGTCAAGAGTCAGTTCCCCACACTGACCTGAACTGGGTCCCAAATAATCCTGAAGAATATTGTTTTGTGGTCACTCAAACTAGACAGTTACAAAACCATATTCACCATGTCTTGGGTAAAGCCAGACAATTCCATGACCATGCCAGTTAGAGTTGGAATTTCTAGTCTAACACTGGATCACGGAAATCTTGACTGTTGCCTCTCCTAGCCCCTCTGACTACTTTACTTTGGACCAGGTATCTTTAATGCACTCATGCATTTTTTTTCTCCAACAGAATATAAGCCATTCATCTAGATGGTAACAAGGTAATGAGGCAGGAATTCTAACCTATCCCATTGCACAACATGACCAGCCCTCTGGATCATTAAGGACAATGTTCTCCAACACTACTTCAATACCATTGGTTGTCCAATGCCATATGGCAGAAAGTAAGAAAATATCCCCATAACCGGCTCTACACCCATATGCCAACTCAAGTAAGCTACAGAAGACAGACCTTCACTCATTCATTCCACAATATTATGGATGAATGTTAAGTGGCAAGGTAGACGTTAGCCTAAGTGTGTGAGAGGGGCCAAAGAAGAAATATAAGAATTTTGTGCAATTGAATGAGGAAAGAAGCTTCGAATCACATCTTGGAAGCAGATCAGCTCTTGCACACCAACAGTCCCCCTTTTAGGTGGGTCCCAGCCCTCTAATCTTAAGAGCATCTTCCCCACCTTGTACCAGTGGAATGGGGAGCTTATAGACAATAATACTGTGGTGATTAATGTCTGGGAGGAATTTGACAAGTTCCATGGCCAGAAAGCCCTCCACTCACTAACATTCCAGAAAAGGAAGGGGAAAGAGAAAAGTGAGAAAGAGAAATGTCTATATTTGTAGAAACTCCTGTGTAAACGCAGACTGGGCTCTCAGTCCTTTGCTGAGATGCCCTCCTGGCTGATCAGTGTTCAACCTGGATAGCAAGCACACGGCAAAGAACTCGACAGTTAGAAAACAGAAAGTTACTGCAATCCTGCAAGTGATGCTGCTGTAAGAACAAGTTTACTTTATAAATACACTAACATTAAGCCAATATGAAAAACTGCATTAAAAATTGTTAAATTTAAGTGTGCTCATTGTATGCTTCCTTATATTTTGTACAGTATTTGAAACAGTTTAAAAATTAAAAAAACAATAAATAATTAAACATTACCAAAAAAGATCAAAGCTTATTTAAAAGAACAAAGAGAGAAATGCAATGAGACTTACTGTTAACGTCATTCGAAACTCTGGGGCTTTAGCTGCAGCTCCTTACGCTTAATATGATTTATTTAACTTATCTATGCTGGTTTGCTGGCATGTGCAATATTAAAGATCCTTACATATATTTCCTCATGTCAAGACTCATGTTCTTCCTATATACTCAGAGGTGATCCAAATATTTATCAAATAATGTATAGTACCCATCAATAGCAAAAAGTAGCAATATATTGCAACAACTGCTTAATTTTCAGTGGCTAACCTTATGCTTTTAACTTCAATATTTATCAGTTGATAGTGACCGAAAGTTTAATAAGATGAAACTGCTAAAAATTGTTATTCATGGGGCCGATGTTATAGCCCACTAAGTTAATCCTCCGTCTGCGGTGCCGACGTCCCATATGGGCGCCAGGTTCTAGTCCCGGTTGCTCCTCTTCCAGTCTAGCTCTCTGCTGTGGCCTGAGAAGGCACTGGAGGATGGCCCAAGTGCTTGAACCCCTGCAACTAGATGGTAGACCAGGAGGAAGCATGTGGCTCCTGGCTTCAGATCAGCATAGCTCCAGCCGCTGCAGCCATTTGGGGAGTGAACCAATGGAAAGATCTTTCTCTCTGTCTCTCTCTCACTGTCTGTAACTCTACCTGTCAAATAAATAAATAAAATCTTTAAAAAATTATTATTCATAAATATTACTTCTTCCTATTTGCAGAAAGTATATTTTAAATTTGGTAAATTAGAAAAACTTGCCAGTCACTTTTCCTGTGTGGGAAATGCTTACACAAAAGCTCTTAACCTTGAGCTAGCAACAACTTACTAATATTTAAAACATGTCTGTTTCAATCAACCCTGTCAACACAGTCCTTTCTCTGCCACTGACCTTGGAAACCTCATTAACACAATGCAAATTTTCAACTTTGGAGCACAAAACAGGTTTTTTTGCTTTCTTTTTTTTAAGCTACAGAATGTGTTAAATTAGTTTACTTACATAAAGACAAAATTTTTAAAAATCCAAATCTGAAATGTGTAGCTTTGTACTTTTCATAAATATGTAGATCAAGTACAAATTTTGACATACACAAGTTTATACTCCCAACAATATAAAGTGTAGGCTGGAATTTAATAAATAAATACCTTTATTAACAAGAGTAAGGTAGGTATAAACAACTAGGTATTAACAGTTGAAATTTAAAGCAAACTACTGCCAAGTGTTACAATAGTTCTAATAGTTATTACTGTTCTACAAGTCCTTGAATTTTCTTATTAAACTCTACTCATTATTTAATTAAAATGTCCTTTTAGGTTAGAAAAATCTAGTACCCAATATGTGGAGTAACAAATCAAAATTGAAATACCCAGGCCAATTTCCTCAGTGCTGGCTCAGTCTATGCCTTTATCCAGTGTAACTTTCAAAAATTAAATATATCTCACATTTTAAAAATAATAAAATATTAGGATTGAAAAGAACATTACATGACCATGTGCTAATTACACTTATTCTTAAGTTTCTAAAACAACTTTATTTTAAATACCCTGTTCCAGAGAAAATACTTTCAGTTCTTCAATCATTATTCTTTGGTGATTTTATTTTTAAATTATTTATTTTTGAAAGGTAGAAACAAATAGAGAGGAAGAGAAACTAAGAGATCTTCTATCCATTGGTTTATTCCCTACATGCCCATAACAGCTGAGGCTGGGCAAGGCCAATGCCAGGAGCCAGGCACTCATTCTTTGGCACCCACATGGATGGCAGAGACCCAACTGCTTCAACCATCATCTGCTTCCTCCCAGGGTGCCCATTCACAGGAACCTGGAGCAGGAAGTGGAATAGAGACTTGAACCTGGGTATTCTGATATGGATTGCAAGCATCCAACTGGCATTGCAACCACTGTGTCAAATGCATGCCTCTCAGACAATTTTAACTGAGAGAACTAGAACTGCATGTTGTCTTCAAAAGGCTTCTCCTTTTAAAATCTATTCCAAAAATTTTTATACAAGGATACTTCAAACAGTTCCTGGAAAACTGCAATTAAAAGATAAGTTTATTTTGGTGCCCCAAAATTTGAAATTCATGAACAGCTTCTTCATAAAATACTTCTTACATGAGGATTTTGAAGATGCTTCGTATGCATAGATTTTCAAAAATTTTGTATCAATATAAACTTAACTTTTAATTCAATTTTCCATGAATTTTTGAAGTATTCTCAAATAACAGGAAGAAAATTTAATTTACTATATCCATTGAAATGTATATAAAATTTTCATGGGAAGTATTGAGAAAGAAATTCATAAAGTTACATATTTATGATTTCAAAAGAAGGTAATCTAGACTCTGACCCTCTCCTAAATTCAAAATGTGGTGGGGGGACTATAGAAATGGAGAAGTAAAAAGAAAAGATCCTCAAATACGTAGTTTTGCAAGCACAAATGACAATTTATTTTTCCCAATAAAGCTCTAGGAATTGTCCCAGTCTTATGGTCCAGAATGATGAGGAACAATGGCCTACCGATTCCTCATGATTCTAGGAATCCCAGCTGGAGGGAAGACTCACAGAGACTCTGAAGGGCCTTCCTTGAGGCAGGTGGTAGAGACAGAGTGACACCACAGCAGGGACCAGCATTGAGCAACATCTATAGAACAGGGAGACTGTGACTGCACAACGCAAATCACCATGGAAGGTCAGCTTAAGGAGGTGGAGTAGGTGATGCAGCAGTGGCTTTCCAACTTGGAGTACTGTATCTGGACACCTGTTCTATTGTCCTAGCCCTCTGCCCTTTGAGGCCTTGATACTGTCATAGTCTATTAGACCTTACATGCAACCTCAGAGAAAAGAGCATATATTCAACATCTGTCACTAAGAATAAAATTATTACAAATTTAGGAAACTTAAAAATAAAACCTATTAGTTCATTTCTGGGGGTCAAAAGTCTAGCATGGAGACAGCTAATTCTGTACTCCAGACATCACATGGCTAAAATTAAGGTGGTTTGCAGGCTGACTTTTTATGTGGAGGCTCAAGAAAAATTTTCATCGAGGCTCATAAAAATGGTTGCCAAAATTCAGTTCTGTGTGCCTTCAAGATCGAGTGTCTTACTCCTGGATGGTGGCAGCCAGCAACTGGCCTCAGCTTCTAGGCACAGCCAACATTCCTTGCCATCCACTGGCCTCAGCTTCTAGTTACAGCCTACATTCCTTGCCCTGTGGTCCCTTTCATCCTAAATGCAACCCATACAGAATCTCCTTCACACCATATCCCTTTCAACTTTCATCTCTTTGACACCATGTCCAAATCCATGTTTAAAGAGTTCATGTATTAACTCAGTTTCATCCAATAATCTCCTTTGCTTAAAATCACTTGTTTTGATGCCTTAATTATATCTTCAAAGCCCACCCACAACACCACCTATGTTAGTCTTTGCCTGAATAACTGGGGAAAAGTATGTGAACTCCAAAGGTCAGGAATCTTAAAGACTATCTTATAATTCTACCTATTGCAGAGCAGGGAAAGAACTGGTCTATAAAACGTGTAATTGATGTTTAAAACCCCATGGAATGTGTGTATATGGAAGCATTATTTATATCCTAGAATTTCTTTTTCCAAATGTGAAGCTGTCTAATGTTATCTATTTTCTTTAGATCATACATAAAGCTGTTGGGAAGTAGGCAAAAACAGCAGGAGAGGTCCAAGGACATCAATTCGAGTCAGAAGGGAGCTAGGATATTAATTCTCTCTGCCTGACCAGCTTCTTTACCACCTGGGTGATCAAACTCAGGGGAGACCCAAGTCTCAGTGTCAGAAGTGCACCTTGGGAAAATTCAAAGCAGCAGCAGGGTCCTTAACATTCTTTAGAAGCTAAGGAGGGATAAGAAAGACTTTGAAGAGTACTCTTGAATTCCACTTCCGGTAAGAGTACTCCGATGCAGACCAAAAGGGCTTCAATGTGAAATTGCTACTGTGAAAGAACCCTCCATTTTGACAAGCTGCTGAGAGCCAGTTTCCTGAGAATTAGTATTCTCTTAGGAAACCAAGGAGTGAAATGTTGAAGGCCTCTACACTGCAACCATTCTTCCCCGAAAAACAACACACGGTTAATTTACATGAAGGTAGGATGCATAACCATTAACATGCTAAGTTGCAAATGCAATTTCTGTGGTATAGGACAGTAAATCAGATTCTCAATATTCTCTAGTTATTCCCAACTATTACTCAAAATTATTCCGGCTCTTTCCATGATGTCAAGAGCTTTTTCCATGAACCATAATAAATAGCCAATGTCCTTTAGAAAAAAAGGAAGAATGAAAAAATTGAAGAAAGACACCCTTCGATCAACATCAGAAGCGCCATGCAGCTCCTAAATGTATTCAATTCATACTTTGTTTTTAAAGAAGATAGAGCTATTTATTTCTGTCCTATGGGCAAACTCAAAATATAATGGACAAAATGTCAGGGAGAATGAAGAAAAACGATGATGTTCCCCGACAGAATAAATACATCCTTTGCAAAAATAAAGTTAACAGTCACCAAGCCCCAAGTGATCAGCTGCTGCGAGACATGAGGCAGCTAATGCACTGTGCAAGACACTTGGGTAACTGAGGATTTATATTTAGAATGAACCCGCACTGGTAGAGATTGATAATCCTTCAAGAGTCCAGCCTCTACTTCTCGAATCTCTAGATGTTACCTCCATTTTCCCAAAGGTATTTTCTATGTTTGGACCACTTTCCACCGTTGAGCATCTCAGCGGCTCTTTACTGAAAAATGCATGTGCTCAGTGCTAATACAAGGAAACAAATGGCTGCTCAATGCGCACACAGAGGAACACTGGGGATTTCTGATCTACTTCCACATCTGCCAGAGAAAGAAGCTTTACTCGAGAGTGCTGCCTTACATTCAACAATTCACATGGCCAGTTTTCAAAAATAGTTCCTTGCTATTAATTATATAATAATACATTAATATTGACTACCCTGAATAATATTAACCAAGTCTTACCCAAAAGACTTCTTAATGCAAAATTTATCTTCGCCACCTCAGCTCTAGGTTTCTGCTCACTTTTTTGCCAAAAAAAAATTCTAAATAGTCCAGTGCAATGTGGATCTATCTTACTTTCAAAAAGCTTTCTCCCAAATTCTGAACCCAAAACAATTCTCCTTTTTTTTTTTTTAAATTCCTTTAGCAGTATTTACCTGAACTGTTGAAAATGATTCACTACTTCCTCCACAAAGCCTGGAACTCCCTCCTAATAAGATCCTGTAGTAAATTAAGTAATGGCCAACAGACGAAACCAAGTTCTACTGCCTGCAACCCATAAATATGACCTTATTTTGATAAAAGGTATTTATAGATGTAAAAAATTGAGGACATTTTAAAGTGATGAGTCCATTTTTAGAAACATCTACTTAAAAATTTATTTGAAAGGATGACAGAGGGTGAGAGAGATCAATCTTCCATTCATTGGTTCATTCTCCAAATGCCCCAACAGGCAGGGCCAATGCTGGGAGCTTCAAATTCAATCAAGGCCTCCCACGTGAGTGACAGAATCTAAGTACTTGAGCCATCATTTGCTACCTCTCAGGATGCATGTGAGCAGGGAGCTGGATCAGAGGTGGATCCAGAACTCAAACCCAGGGACTCTGACATGGGCTATAGGCTCCCAAGAGGCAACTTCATTGCTAAACCAGACACCTGTCACAGATAAAGGATTTTGAAATGAGACGCTTGCCTTGGATTATCCAGATGGTACAGAAGTCAATGGTATCAAAATTGTCTTTATGAAAGCGATGCTATCACACACACATATGAAGGCAGTGAGGGAATGGGGTCTCCCTCAGAGCCTTCAGAGGGAGCACAGTACATACTACTGACAAACTTGATTTCCGATTCTGGGCCCCACAACCAGAAGAGAATAAATTTCTGTTGTTTTAAGCCACCACTCTGTAGTGATTCTTATAGCAGACACTGGAAACTAGTGGAGTTCACTTCATATGTTCATTAATTGACCCATTACTTTTCACAAAGGCAATGTAAGGCAGCAGGGAGCTAAGCTTGATCAGACACCTGGACTTCTGTACCTCCATAATTACATCGGGCTGCACCTGTTAAAATTTGCTCTCTCCAATTCTTACAGCTTTTGTAGGAAAATTCAAGCCTCCCTTTGCAAAATTATTCAGGTTCTCTTATTCCCAGGTACAACAATGATGTAGCACATTATTGTTTTAAAAACTAAGACATAAAGAGGTTCTCATCTGGGTCCTGACATCTGCTAGCTTTTTTTAGGTTAGACAATTCATTTAACCTCTTTTAACTCTAATTTTCTCATTCATAAAAATTCGATACCTTCATAGGATTGCTGAGTGGATGGAACAAAACTCATGTAAAAGATAGGGATTACTGCATTCTGAATGCTGAGTAAACAGCAGTTATTTTTATTATTGGGATTCCTATAATTTATTTCACACATATTTCCTGAAACCTCTTTGAGCTAAGCACACCACTACAGCTTAGATTCTAAAACTAAACAAATAGACTAAATTCCTACAGCCATGGAATTTACATAATATTACCTGAATTCCCAACAAATGCATTTAATTTTTTTAAAGATGAGTACTTAATTTCTTAATTTGTTTCATTTTTTAGTCAGAAATATTCTAAGGCTATAGAGAATCGCTGGAATTCAGCTTTGCCTATTTTCCATGGGTATGAAGTACTCTCCTTCCCATTGTTTTTATATGTATTATAATCTTTTAATATTTCTCAGTGACATATGGGTAGTCTAGGTATATATTTTCTAACTTTAAGTATTCAAAACATTTTGTTCCATTTATAATTACTTCAATTATATTGACAAGAGCACTGAGTAAAATGACAACACTGCACATTCTAAAAAATTTGTAAAGGTTTTTTTCATTACCATGCATATTTCATATGTGCTTATTACTAATATATGTCATTTGAATTAGGCATGTTTAGTAATATGCATGGCTGTTTTTCTTATTTAGTATTCCTAATCTTATATTCAGCCTAGATAGTAATACTGCCATCTATGTTTTCTTTATGTTTGTATTTTCCAATACTTCTTGATTGTCAATCTTTCTTCAAAATTTTTATACTAGGGCTCACGAGGTGAGGGTTGTGTGATGCCACAATCATAGTTCATTGGTTGAAGTACATCATTGCTGTGTCACAGAACATGGACATTTGCAAGAATGGGGACTTGCTCTGACCCCCAGTCAAGAATGAGATCAAGTACTTCTGAAAAATGACCACAATCTCTTCAACTGAAGATAAAAAAAAAATCTGGTGATTATGAATAGGAAGATTTGGTTCTCCATTCCTAGGAAGAATGGACCTTTAAAAAACAGTACCAATGCAGTTCCCAGTAGAGAACTCAAGGGACTTGTCAAGAGTCTGAATGATGCCTGAATATGAAGGGACCAGAATTAATAAATAAAGTAGACACAGTTCAGATTGTGAGGGCAGTTCTATTGATAAGAAGCCTTGAATCAACCAGGCCGTCTCAATGTGTTTATGACAAGGATCATGCAGGAATTTGAAAGTGAAACATTTTTCTGAGAAATTGATTTGGAGAAATATAAACTTATCCCAGAATACCCAGGTGTTCTTTCTGATACCCAAACTATATGAAAAGAATGATTAACATTAAGGTGGTTTCTGGTTTATTTCAAGATATACCTCTTGCTTCCAAAAACATGGATCCTGATATCAGAAAACAAAAGAATTCTGTTGACTTCAGATATGCAGATAATTATTTCTAAGTAGTGTTTTATTCCTCATTTGTCTAAACTAGATTTCTTCAGATTCCATTTAGGAAACATTTCTTGCTATACCTGTCTCAATGCTTCTCCCCCACAACCAGGACTAAGTCCCTTGACCCCCTTCCTAGGTGAATTTTATCTATAAGATACCCCAAAGTGGGAGAGTCCTCTAGTTGCTTGAGTTGAGTAGGTTCAAATCCCAGCTGCTCCTACTAATAGACAGAGGAAGGCAATGGAAGATGGCCCAAGTAACTGAGACCCCACCACCCAATTGGGAGAGGATACAGTTCCTGGCTTCTGGCTTGAGTTTCAAGCCCTGGATGTTGCAACTATCTAGGGAGTAAACCAGCAGATGGAAGATCTTTCTCTCTCTCTCTCTCTCTCTCTCTCTCTCTCTCTCTCTCTCTCTTTATAGCTGATTTCCTGTAAATAGTATACAGGTAGGTTTCATTTCAACTCCATCTAGATTTTATTAGAAATAATAAATCTATTCACAGTTGGAATATACCTGTTTTTATTTCTTCTATTTATGTTCATGTCTTATTTAACACCATTGTTTGTCCCATGTATTTTTTCTGAAAGTTTTTATTTTTAAACTTATTCTTCCATTCCTTCTTTGTTTATTTTAAAATTCAACTTCAGCTTTCATACTATTAATTCACCTTTTATATAAGTCAAGGTAATGCTAGCTGCTGTAATAAATAGACTCCATTTTGGTGTATAATATACAATAATTTATTCCTAACTCGTGTTAACATTATAGTTACAGGCTATAGGATTGTGCTTCACTGAAAAATTTTTGGAACTCATGACAACAGAAGCACTTTTCTTAATCCTGTGTCTTCAACTGATTGTAAACACGAATTGGCAGAGAGAGACCAGGCCTGCAGGAAAGTGCCTTGCAGTCCAACACATTTTAATCACATGGAGGGGAAACTGGGGAGTGCATTTTAGCCACATTGTAACCTCACTATATAATCAGGCAAAAAGGACTCTCCTATACTTAACAACAAGGTATCGACTACACAGGCCACAAGGCTTCTGATGTCTCGCTCATAAAATCACTAATGAGAAACATTATATATATATATATATATATATATACATGTATACATATATACATAAATTACTATTGAGTATTCAAAAGTATGAGCAGGAGGAAAATTGAAATATAAATTTATTTATATGCTAGTTACCTTGCCTATTTTTTTAAACTTTTATTTAATGCAAACTGATGAAATCTTTACTTAGTATATACTGAATCGATCTTCTGTATATAAAGATAATTGAAAATGATTAAAAAAACTTGGTGTTAAATTGGAAATTGCATAGAAAATTAATCAATTTTTTTAAAAAAATATCATGTAGAATCTCTGTCCTTAATGTGCTGTACATTTTGAATTAATACTATAACCAGTACTCCAACAGTGTTTTTCACTTTGTGTCCCTATGTGAGAGCAAACTGTTGAAATCTTTACGTAATATGTACTAAACTGATCTTCTATATATAGAGAGATTGAAAATGAATCTTGATATGAATGGAAGGGGAGAGGAAGCGGGAATGGGGAGGGTTGCGGGTGGGAGGGAAGTTATGGGGGGGGCATTATGATCCATAAGCTGTACTTTGGAAATTTATATTCTTTAAATAAAAGCTTTATATATATAAAAAAAACTTTTATTCAATGAATATAAATTTCCAAAGTACAGCTTATGGATTACAATGGCCTCCCCCCCATAATTTCCCTCCCACCCGCAACCCTCCCCTTTCCCGCTCCCTCTCCCCTTCCAGTCACATCAAGATTCATTTTCAATTCTCTTTATATACAGAAGATCAGTTTAGTATATATTACGTAAAGATTTCAACAGTTTGAACCCACATAGCAACAAAAAGTGAGAAATACTGTTGGAATACTAGTTACAGCATTAAATCAAAGCAAATGCCCATCAACAGTAGACTGGATAAAGAAATTATGGGACATGTACTCTGCCTTACCTATTTTTATAATATGTGCAGTTCTATGTTCAGAGAAATTTAAAGTGCCATTCCAAACATTTGCCAACTTGGTTCTCTAAATGTCACCCAGACAATAACAACTTACTCATTAATTCTGACTACTTCTTCGAGAGCTATATAATCTGTGAAGCAGGGGCAAAGTGAGCAATGCTCCACTGCTTCCTATAGAAGTACTAAACAGAGCCCATGAGAATAGTTTAGGCATGGAAAGCTAAGACACTCTGAAAAACAAAAAACAAAAAACAAAAAAAAAAAAAAAAAGAAGACCTAAATGAAAGATCTCTGCGAGTGAGATCCCAGTGGAAAGAACAGGGCCATCAAAGAAGGAGGTACCTTTCTCTGGAGGGAGGAGAGAACTTCCACTTTGACTATGACCCTGTCGGAATAAGATCGAAGTCCACGAACCCTAAAGGCTTCCATAGCCTCGGCAACTCATGACCAGAGCCTAGGGAGATTACTGACGCCATAAACAAGAGTGTCAAATTGTTAAATCAACTTCAGGAGTCACTGTGTTCTTACGTCTCATGAGGGATCTGTCCTTAATGTGTTATCCAATGTGAAATAATGCTATTACTAGTACTGAAACAGTATTTTTACACTTTGTGTTTCTGAGTGGGTGCAAGCTGATGAAACCTTTACATAGTATATATTGAATCGATCTTCTTTATATAAAGATAATTGCAAATGATTAAAAAATCTTGGTGTTAAACTGGAAATTGCATAGACAATTAATCAATTTTTTTTAAAAAAAACATGTAGGATCTCTGTCCTTAATGTGCTGTACATTGTGAATTAATACTGTAACTAGTACTCCAACATTATTATCATTTTGTGTCTCTATGCGAGGGCAAACCGTTGAAATCTTTACACAATATGTACTAAATTGATCTTCTGTGTATAAAGAGAATTGAAAATGAATCTTGATGTGAACAGAAGGGGAGAGGGAGTGGGAAAGGGGAGGGTGGGGGGAGGGAGAGAAGTTGTGGGGGGGGGGAGCCATTGTAATCCATAAGCTGTTCTTTGGAAATTTATGTTCTTTAAATAAAAGCTTTATAAAAAAAAAAAAAGTACTTAACATTCATGTAGCCAGCGCAGTGGCGCAATCGGTTAACTTCCTGGCCTGCAGTGCCAGCATCCCATATGGGCGCCGGTTTGAGACCGGGCTGCACCACTTCCAATCCAGCTCTCTACTGTGGCCTGGGAAAGCAGTAGAAGATGGCCCAAGTGCCTGGACCCCTGCACCTGCATGGAAGACCTGGAAGAAGCTCCTGCCTCCTGACTCCAGATCGGCGCAGCTCTGATCATTACGGCCAGTTGGGGAGTGAACCATCAGATGGAAGACCGACCGACCTCTCTGCCTCTCCTCTCTGTGTAACTCTGACTTTCAAGTAAATAATCTTTTTTTTTAAAAAAAAAAGTACTAAGCATTCTTATAATACTGTTTCACATCATCTAAAAATGCCTAATATTCCATTTGCTCATTTCTAATGACATTTTTATTTCTCAAAATAATGATAAATTTACTAAAACTGAACCTTCTGGTAGATACTAACAAATAATAAGTATTATTTATCTGAGGAAAGGAAAGTCCATCAGAAAGAGAAGTAAAAGCTACTGAAAATGTACAGCACTCTAAGATCACCAATTTTCTTATCTTTCATTTCTTTCCACAGTCCCTGGAAGGAGAAAAGGCCTGGAATTTGCATGCTCCCATCATTCAATTTGGTGACCCACTGCTGAACAGGATCATAATTCTGTAGCAGCTCCACTAGGCTTGAGGATTAGGCTGAGGACTGGGTTACAAAGGTTAATTAAAGCACCCAACAAAGGACTTGGAAGACAATGAGAATGCAGCACCAAGCATCAGCACTACCTGGAGCTGTATAAGGTATTTTTTACAACTGGTCTTTGCTAAATGGAAAGCTCATTTTATGTCACTATAAATTACATTTAATTGCAGTTTTTGTTACATAATTTACTGCATCTTTGTCTTCCTAAAATTTCTAATTTAGCTCTACTTTTTGAGAACATGCCTTCCTCTGTATTTTTTTTTTTTTCGCTTTCATTAGCTGTATGCCCATTCTTCTTCCCATTACAGACTTATATTGTCTAAGCAGTAGGGACTTGAACATTTTTGGCTTCTGCTCATTATAGTCTCACATTATCTTAACAGCAGAGATTTGAACACTTTTATTCTTCATATTTGAGGAACATTATTCTTTTTAAAGAGTCAACTTCAACTTTTTCACTTCTACTCCTATGCTCATTCATGGAGGGTTTGTCTAAGGCATTACTTTAAGATAAGTCTCCTCATCCTTGAAAACCTAATAGTACTACACCTTAAAATGGTCTATGGTCTTACTTCAGTAAACTCTCTTTTATTTGAAATTGAATACAGGACAGGATTATCCTAAACCCTAGCTATAATGCTGATGTTAGACATTCTAGAAGAAGCTCACAGTAGCACTTCATCTTAGCAATTTCATGGCATGAAACAAAGCTATACTGTCATTGTTGGGAGAAAAAGATAATTAATATTATCTGATTATCATGCAAAAAAATCACATATAGTGTTAAGTATACTCAAGTCAATATATTAAGTCTGTTTTGCTCTTTTAAGGTTTTTTTTTTTACTAATATGAGACTGGAATAAAATAACTCAGAAATCAAAAAACACAAAATCCATTTAAGTTATTTCATAAATTAGATTACAGATCTCTGATCTATGTTTGCACTTATCAAGGATTATCACATGATCAAAATGGCAGTTTGATCATGCTCACATGACCCAGCCCATAGGGAAAAGTTCTCTCTCCAAATACTAGCAATAGCTGGAGCTGGGCCAGGCTGAAGCCAAGAGCCTGGAACTGCACCGAAGTCTCCTACATGAATGGCAAGATATCAACTACTTGAGCTATCACTTGCTGCCTCTGAAGGTAAACATTAATATGAACCTTGATCAGAAACAGAGCGGGGGCTTAAACCCAGGCACTCCAAGATGGAATGCAGACATGCCAGCACCAAATGCCTACCAGAAACCGACTCTTGCCAATTCAGTGTGTATTTCCAAAAAGGAAGGCCATTATTTTACATAATTACAGTTACAAATCCCACTATCAGAAAATTACCAACAACGTAATGGACAAACAGTGCTTATATTTCATCAATATTCCTCTTAGGTATTCTATAGCAATACAAATTAGTTTTTTTTCCTAGTCCAGGATCTAATTCATAATCAAATGCTGCATTTAGTTCTTATATCTCATTGGTCTCTTTACATCTTGTCAAGATATCTTAGTCTCCACATGCCTTGATAGGACCACAGTTCAGTTAGGTTTTACAACATCCCTCAGTTGAGATTTAGATTGGCTTATTCCTTTAGGAAAAGAATGTCACTAAGCACACATATGCTTCCAGTGCATCATATCAGTAGATACGTGGTATGTGTCTGTCTTACTGGTGATGTTAACTTTAATTATCTCATTAAGACGGAGTCATCAGAGTTCTTCATTTCAAAGTTACTAAGTTTCCCTTAGGAATTCTTAAGCATCTAAAGGGTGATATGTCATCACATTTTAACCTGCTACTTTTTGCCTCCATTAATGATTCTGTCTAGAAGAATCATTATTGGTGGTTGCCAACTTGTGATTTTTCTCATTCTATCATTCCTACCCAAAATTAAAATATTATGCAACAAAGTAGTAAATATCAATAGACCATGAGAGCCAGCTTAAATGAGTTTTCAGTGATTGGTCCATCTGGGACATTTTGAACATCTAAATATTTAACACCAGGAAGTTATAACCTGTAGAAAACTATGTGCCCAGACTGGTTTAAATAGCTAGCTAGCTAGCTAGATAGATAGAGCAAGCATAATTTTTTAAAATCTCATTCATAATCAAGTAAATACACTTTCAACTAATAGCGTGCTAGCATATCATTTTTTTCAAGTAGTTTTCAATAACTAGGTATTATTGATTGGTAATACCAAGTACTTGTAAGAGTGGAGAAAAATGAGTATTGATCTACAGGACTGATTTCAACAGTGCTTTCAAAGAGCACTTTCAAAATTATGTAGCAAAATTTAAATCTAACCTAGGAATTTCACTTTAAGTAATAGCACTGATAACTGAGTAAGTATAAATAGATGTATTTTATCAAAACATTGTTCTTGATAAAAACTATTAGGTTTCTAGTATCTGCCAATAATATTAGAATGTTACACAGCTGAGTAAGGTGATGATTTATATCACTACTGATTTAGAAAGACTTGCCTAACATACTGCTATGTGATTAGCTCAGATTTCACAATATTTGAAAATGTGATTACTCCATTGTACATATGCACGTATGAGTACACATAATATATGAAATCACATGTAGGCATTTTTAAAATAAATACACACTATCTCCATCTGATCACCTGAAAACTAGGGATAATAGTAGGAATTCCTAGAGCTGTTATGAAGATTAATGCATATTTCAATCGGAACAGTGTCTAATACATCCATGTTCAGCAAAATTAACTACTATTTTAACAACACTAATTATTCTTGCCTTTGAACAATGCTTTATTATGCTATTACAATTGTAACAGCAAGTATGATTTGAAGTCCTTTACCTTGTCTGCTTCCATTAGCGAGCCACACGCCCAAACTTAGCCACATCACAGTAGCTATAAAATTGGCCTTTCGTTAAAATATTTGACAAATAATTGAACGGATAGACATCAACCCTTTTCCCTGAATCTTTATCTTTGCTTTGAAAAACAATGCGCAACGTTGATTATCTGTCTTTTATAAGGAATAAAATGGATAGAAATGAAATAGCAAAGAGATACAGCAAAGAATAATTAGAAATGTTGTTTAATAAATGTTTTTGTTCACCCTAAGTTCCACTTTTAGTACTTTATTTGTATGTGTGTGTTCTGTATGTATATATATCAAAGTTTCCAAAATCAGCACTTATGAATGTTAAAACTACATCAAAGTATACTAATTACACCATTATCACCCCATTTTTTATTAGACTTGTTTTAACATTCTTGTAATTGTCACAAGCCAACTGGAATCATACCATCAAAATTCTACAGATATAGCAGGAATCAAAGCATGCATTTGATTCATCCTAAAATTTAATTAGAAAAGTGTAACTATGACCTTTCTATTGTAAAGTGTCCAATGTTTTTCTTAACAAATGTCCTCAGGCAAGAAATAATTATCATAAAATGTGAGAAAGGTACATAGCAATGAGGTTATTTATCAGCTAATAGGGTATCTCACTGTTTGATATCAGGCACTTTTTTTATCATTATGGAAATTTAATTTGCACCTTTGATTCCTTTGTGCTCTCCTTACACCCAGTTCAGCTGCTAAGTTACCTTTTATCACAATAATTGTAGCTCTGATTTATACCTCTTCTTCAGTCAAAATAGTCAAGAAGATAACTACCATTTAATGATTTGGAGAACACACAGTAGTTCAAGGTTTCCCTTGTACTTAGGCAATTTAATTGTGCTTTCAATTGTGGTCACAGTAATTTGCAGGCACTTGGCTTGGTACTCAGCATGGGTGCATTCTGAGTAGTAGTGGCAATTGCTCAGACAGGTTAATTCTTCATTCTAATCATCTAACCATTCTTTCAGCTTAACAGCTCATGCAATGATCATCCTAGTCTTGGGCCAAGCCACAAAAGTAAGGAATATCAGATCCATTGGAGTTTAATTTGCGATCTGAGCCTGATTTCTATTTAGGATAATTCCCTAGATTGGCCTACTTTTGGTGACAAATTTTGTCATTTTCATTCATCTTCTGACATGAACTGTTAAACAACAGTACTTCATGTCTACCCTCCCTCCCAATGGACAAGGTGTAGAAATGTCTAAATTCTTGAAATAAAGTGGTCCTACAGTGAAGGTGTCAAAACAAGGCTATGTTGGGGTGACCTCTGAACTACAACCCTTGACTGCAGGGCTGCCCTGGACGATGCTTGTCATCCCAGCCACCCATTCCTGACCACTCATACAAATGGTAGAGCCATTCTGAATCCCATTTGCTCTCACAGAGCCGGTAATTTCACAAATGCCCAAAAGTTGTCAACCGATTCTTTTTTTTTTTTTGGGGGGGGGGGCATATAAATAAAAGATTAATTCAAAAATAGTTAATAAAATCCTATAAACTAAGTTTTAAGAGCTGTGCAAAATGCAAAAATAATCACAACCCAGTTTACATCCTTAAGACATCTTCAATCTAGTAGGCAGGCTATGATTGTGCATGATATAGAAAAAAAGGCAACAAATTTTAAGAGGGGTACAAAGGACAACAGGGAGCTACAGGGAAAATGATTATTCCATTAAGATATCAATATTAAAGTCTTTGATACAAGTCTCAGTTCAGGCCTCTTAATGGCATGGCCTTGATGGCTCTAGATAAGTGATGATTGTAAATTCTATATAAGATTAATTTGAAAAAATAGATTTTTAATCTTAGTCCTGCACAAACTGTACTTCAGGCCTCATTGAATTTATTTTCATAGGAAATGATCTTCAAAAATCGTGATGCATTAATCAATTAGAAAATTCATTATATTCTACTTTACCCACAGAAATACATATATTAAAAGGAATCCAAGTATCTCCTTATTTAAGACAGAAAGACATGTTTGGTGCTATTAGATTAAGCTTCCAAACTTACAAGGAAGAAAACAAATATTCAGAGAGCTAAAGTGATTCTCCCAGTGCCTAATACTAACTGCAAGGAGTGCTAACAATTCCTTTTTATGGTTTATACACAAAGATGTGTATCTTTTGTTGATTATTATTTCTGATTGTTCAACATTTATTCTGCCTTAAATCAAGTCCAACTAGGAACTATTTAAAAATTCATTTTTACGTACTGCCACATTTTAGATTTAGAACATTTTAAATATTTTAGCTTAGAGTTCTTTTAAAGATTTGTGATCTTGTTAAAAGAACTTTATTACACAGTAGCACTCTGTGTAATTTAGTTTCCAAAGGCATTACGACATAAAATAATTATTGGACACTCACTTCCAATCTCAAAGTGGAAACATTACAGGAATATTCGGAAGACGTTCAGAATGTAGGGCTATGATATAACCAACTATCATGTTTGGTTTTCATCATCTTCAACACTCAAGGCAACACAGGATAGATAGTCATGTCTATAAAAATGCCCCCATCCAAACAGAATTCTTTCTGAGTATCATCCCCCAAATTAAGTGCATTTTCCCAAGCCTCCAAGGCAAACTAAGCTGTCAAAAGGAAATAACTGTTAGGCTTCTCCAAATTCAGAATAATCAATGATAAGCATATGGCTACTATAAAACATCAGAGAAATTTCAGTGTTGCTTCATGATGGTACCTTGAGGGAGGAACTATTTTTTGACAGGCTTCCCACAATATTTCCTCTCAATGATACTTTTAACAACCTATACATAAAGAGTTGAAAATCTATACATGAAATTTGAAACAGCAAGAAAGTCTTTTAGGGTGGGTTGTCTGATTCCTTATAAAAGAAGAATTTAGGGCCAGCATTGTGGTAGAGCAGGTTAAGCTGCCCCTTGCAATCAGGCATCTTATATTGAAGTACCCGTTCATGTCCCAACTGTTCCACTTCCCATTCAGCTCCCTGCTAGTGATTCTGGAAGCAGTAGATATCTCAAGTGCTTGGAGCTCTGCTACCCATGGGGAGATCTTTTGAGCTCCAGCATCCTGGCTTCAGTTTGGCAGAGTCCTGGTCATTGCAGCCATTTGTGGAATGATCCAGCAAATGGAAGTCAGTCAGTCAGTCAGTCAGTCTCTTCTTTTTCTTCTTTGTGTGTCACTTTGCCTTTAAAATAAATAAATAAACATTTTTAAAAAAATAATTTGAAAGGGTAGGAGGACACATTGAAGAGTATCTTAGGAAAGATAGGATAAGCAAGGCCAACAAATCTTCCCTGAATTTATCTATTTTTCTGATTCATATGAATTTAATCATATATTTCTTATTGATCAAATGGCTAAACTATAGCCCATTTATCCCAGTAGACTGGTTAATATTTTATGCTGGAGTTCCTGTCTTTAGTCACATAAGGACACATACATATTTCTAGATATATAATAAATATTACATCTCAGGAAACTACCTCATATTTGCACATAAACTTGCTGGCAATCTCCAGAGTATTTTACCCAATAAAAATTACATTACATCTAGAAGCAACAGAACTTATTAGTATGAAGAAGAAAATTTTGGAAGACATTCCACTGTGCTGAACAGAGCTACAATTCTAAATGAGCTAAGCCTTAATCTATGAATGTGAGGTTACACAAAATAATCCTCTGAAATGCAGAGTTGTTGTACGGGATTGAAAAGGAGCCCTTTTGTCTAAAGCATCTGATAAAACATAAAATTGCCAGTTCATATTCTCAACTGGGTTTTAAAGCATGCTGAGAGGACCAACCATTTTCTTAAAATATGGGATAAGAATTCTTAAAGTTCTATTGCATTAAATTGAACTGGGCACTGTTCAATTTTATAATATAGCAGCAAAAAGTCATCTCCACAGAGAGCTAAAGAGTATCAACCATCTGGGTGGAGTGAGGGGAGCAGGAAAAGGAATATTATCTCCTTTTCAAAAATCTTAAGGAAGAGAAGAACACCTCTGAACAAATGACAGATTGAAAACAAAACTAAAAAATATTATACCAAGTCATCTGGGATACCAGCATCACAGATGGTGGCTTACCTTGCTATGTCCCAACATTGACGTCTCAAGGATCCATTTTCAAACTACAGGCCAATTCATAGCAATAAGTCCTACTGGATATGGGGTAGAGAATTCTCTCTGACATGCAGACTATGTAGAAAACCTAATTCATTTTTTATTTTCTTATCAGAGAATAAAAACTGGAGTTCATTTTTCTACCAATTCTTACATAGCAATTACATTCTATTGGTATAAAACTGATATTTAATAAAAACCTTCTACTCTTCCATAAAAAGCATTATGAGTTTAGAAATGAGCCATTATATTGATGGGGAAAATATCGATGTGAGGCTCCACCAAAAACAGCCCATAACTTCTATGTAACACTGGCCTTCTCAAACTAGCACTCATATAGGAAGCTGGCCCTTTAGGCGGAGGCCCCCTACTGGCTTTCTAAAGTCATATTAGCCATATATCATTTGGCAAGTTTTGGAAAGAAAAGTGAAATAAGGCAAAGAAATTAGATAATGTATTGAAAGAATAATGTTTTTGTACCTACAGGATAATTTTTAAAAAGTAATTTTATCACTGTTATAATTCAATAAACCACAGAAATTAAAGCATAAATCACAGTACAATACACATAAACCAAAGCATTCTGAAAACGCAGAAATTTTTAAAGGTGATGTACTTCAATTTCTATGAAAAATAACTATATATATAGTTATATATATAACTATATATAACTATAACTATATTCTCTTTTTCAGTGAAAATGCACTATAATTAATTCTTGAAAATCGTAAACCAAATTTCTAAAAGGTGTATTAACTTAGTGCTGTTATATGTCAAATTATTCCTTGGCCTTTTTTAAAAAATTATTTATTTATTCACTTATTTTGAAATTCAGTTACAGGGAGACCTTCCATCCATTGGCTCACTCTCAGATGGCCACAACAGCCAGTTGTGGGCCACACTGAGGCCAGGATCCAGGAGTTTCTTCCAGTTCTCCCACACAGGTACAGTGACCCAGGTTCTTGCAACATCCTCCACTGCTTCTCCCTGGCCACCAACAGGGACCTGGTTCAGAATTAGAGCAGCCAGTACCCAACCTGGCACCCATTTGGTATGCCAGCTTTGCAGGCAGTGGCTTTAACAGCTACACCATCATGCCAAACCCTTTTTCTAGACCTTTCTAATGGTTTATTTTAGGCAACAGTTATATATAGCATAAATTCTTTCTTTGCTAAGCTTAAATTTGTCTTTACTTGTAATTAATTATATAAGCTCTTTAGGACAGGGACCATGTATCTCATGGTTAATGGCATCTACTCCGCTCCTCACATAGTACCTTGTGTATAGCAGACACTTAGTAAATATTTGCTAAATAGATTAATTCATTTACAAGTTGAATCAGTACATTATGAAGGCACATAATGCACAGAGAAGATAAGGAGGTACAGCAGAGGAAACAATGGAATCTACATGTTAGAAAGGCAAATTTCACTATACCAATTGAGTAAACACATGGTATCCTAAATATTAAGGAAGTTAAAAAGTAATCTTCATTGTCATTGTAACAACCATGTGTCTCATATGTGAATATCCATGATGAAGCCTTGGCTTCTGTTTCAAAACAAAGCTTTGTGTTGTGATGACATTTGAGATGACATTGCCAAGTTATCAAATGAGGTTTAGGTGATGGCTAAGGTAGGACTCACTGTGATACCACGGTCAGATCAACACAGTGCAGAACGCTGACTGTGGCGGACAGCACAGCTTCTTGCTCCAGAGAAAAAGATTAGTTAGTGTCTTTTATATAGTACACACTGAATTATTCTATGAACTCTCAAAAACACACATTACATACACCACCTAGCCAAAGACAGATGCGGGAAAATGCACATGCCTATTATCAGTCATCCCATAGCTGTGCACAAATGTCCCAACAACTCTTTTCACCATTGCTATCCATAGCCCTCAAGAGGCAGAAAATGTTATTTTTGATACAATTCTGTATATACAGGATACAGCAAATGCTATTTGAAACACAGCATCCATTAGTCTTCTACTAAGTCCCTACCTTCTATTAAATCTCTTGAACTAAGACTCCTCATTAAAAAATAATCTATCTTCACATATGCATTAGATATAAAATTAAATCTAATTCTATATGGGTAGTACTCCAACAGTGGCTATAGGAAGTGCATAAGTTTAAGGCTTGATCTCTGTTTTTGAAAATCTTGAATTCTAACCAGAGAAGTAAGATTTACATACATAAGATGATCATCTTGTTGAATTGTTTACTATGGAACACCTTACTGAGTATTTTTCTTACATGTTATTTACTTTTCACCAATAAGATGGATTCTATTATTATGTTACCATTGCACAGTTGAGGAAAATCTGTTTCCAGGAAATTAAATAATTTGGCCAAGACCACATACCTAGAAGTGATAAAGTTCAATCACAATTCTGTCTGTTTTGAAAGATAGTGCTGGGAAATGGTATCTTTCCTAAAACACTGTAGATCAAAGCTGAGAACAAGAGCATGGAGCTTAGGGACCCATTGAGACACGTCAAGTGATGATTTAGACAGGCATGGAGGCTGCGTTAATAAAACACTTTGAATTCTGACTGACCAGAGAAGTCAGATTGAATCATATGGGAAATGGAGAGAAAATATAATTCTTAGAGAATGAGCATGATATAAAAACTGATTTAAAATCAAATCTTGATAACTATATTAAGCTAGATGATAATTTTGAAAAGTTGAAAGAAGTTTAAGGAAATTGAAGGAAATAGTTAGAAAGGAGTGAAATAGACCTGAGCAATTATCATGGAAAGGAACAAAAATAGAACTGAAATAGAAAGATTAAAAATCCAAGGAACAATATACATAAATCCAAGAGCTTTGCTACCTAGTTACTATAACTTCACAGAATGTGCATTCCAGCAAGGCAAATGACAAACACCACAACAATCATAATAAAATCAGGATTTATAGGCTTTTTGCAGAAGAGGCATTATGGCAGTTAGACCAGCTCTAGATTGTGGAATTAGAATGAGCTCAGGTTAGTAGCTGAGAAGATAATTCAGACTCACTTGGGAGAAAAAACATTCTAACAGAGCTTTCAAATGGAAAATGGGGTATTGTTATAGAGTTGAAATTCTGTAAGACAAAAAAAAAATCACTAATTGATTATACAACAATGTGAATATACTTTACACTACGGAACTGTATGTACACTGTAAAATGGTTACAAGAGTAAATTTAGTTTTATGTTGCTTTATCATGATATAAAAATAAATTTTCAGTGGGATGTACCACCCTGTAAGACTCCTGACTGTGTATGGAACACAATAACCCATATATGTTATGGAGGGAAATTACATTATAGTGGAAGATTTAATTAGATATCTTGGAAGTCTGAATGGTTTTAAAAATAAAGAACCATCTATTGGCTGCCTACAAGAAACACACCTCACCAGCAAAGATACAAACATACTGAAAGTAAAAGGATGGAAAAAGATATTCTATGCTAATGGAAAGCAAAAACGAGCATGTATAGCCATCCTGATATCAGACAAAACAGACTTTAACACAAAAAAACTGCTACAAGAGACAAAAAATTGGCAATATGTCATTATTAAGGGATCAATTCAACAGGAAGATGTGACTATACTAAATGTATATACACACAATGTTAGGACACCTAAAAAATGTTAATGGATCTAAAGAGACACACAGGCTCCAATACAGGAATAATTGGCCACTTCAACACCCCATTTTCCTAAATGTACAGGTCAAGTAGATAAAAATCAGCAAAGAAAACACAGACCTAATCAACACTATTGACCAAATGCATCTAATTGATACCTATGGAATATTCTCACAGTGGCAGAATACATGTTCTTTTCATCAGTGCATGGAACTTTCTCTAGGCTAGACTATATTCTAGGCCACAAAACAATTCTCAACAACTTTAAAAAATCTGAAATCATATCTTGTAATATTTCTGGCCACAATGGAATGAAGCTGGAAATTAACAACTTAAGTCAGTCTAGAAAATATATAAACACTTGGAGACAGAACAACATTCTCCTGAATGGACAAATCATAGTAGAAATCAAAACAAATAAAAAATCCCAAGAAATTAATGATGACAACGCAACATATTAAAACTTACTGGACATAGTAAAATCAGTGTTAAGAGGGAAGTCCAGGGACTGGAACTGTGGTATAGCAGGTTAAGCATTCACCTGCTGTCGGTCTTTCGGCCGCAAAAGGAATGACGCTACTCTCAGCTAATCAGTCTTCAGTAGACTTTTACTGAGAAAGAGTGGGAAAGAGAGTGGGGGATAGGGAGAAGGGGGAAAGATGGCGCTCACATTCCTTAAGGGGGAAAGCTGGCGTGTACGTTCCCTCTCCTGCGGTCCGCTTATATACAGAATTCAACCAATCACAGTCCATGCACAGAGCTCTCTAATCCAGTACTTGATCATGCTCAACTGTGGAGTCACGCTCAGCTGTGGAGTCACGCAGTGAGCAGGGCATTAACACCATCTTGTTGTTTACTATGATCCTCAGCTAGATGGAAAGTTCAATCAGCTGCTACATCCGCATTACTGCTATAAGCCAAGCCCAGCATGGGGGGGATCCCATGGCAGGTGTATCCACGGGTCCCCACAACCTGCAGTACCAGAATCCCATACAGGCACTGGTTCCAGTCTCTGCTGTTACTTCCAATCCAGCTCTCTATTGTGGCCTGAGAAAGCAGTGAAAGATGGCCCAAGTGCTTGGGACCCAGCACCTGTGTTTGAAATCTGGAAGAAGCTCCAGGCTCTTCGCCGTGGATCTGCCCAGCTCTGGGCATTGCAGCCATTTGGGGAGTGAACCATTGGGTAGAAGAACTCTGTCTCTGTCTCTTACTCTGCCTCTGCATCTCTGTAACTCTGCCTTTTAAATAAATGAATAAATCTTTTTGAAAAATTAGGGAAGTTTATAACAATTGGTGCTACATCAAGAAGTTGAAAAGTCATCAAATAATCTAACAAAGCATCTCAGGGATCTAGAAAAACAAAAACAAACCAAACCCAAAAGTAATAAGAGGAAGAAAAATAATAAAAAATAGAGAAAGACTAAACAAAATGAAACCAAATAAAGGTATAAAAATTAGTGAAATGAAAAGCTGTCTTTTTTTGAAAAAAAAAATTGATACAGCATTAGCCCAATTAACCAAAATAAGGGGGGGAGAGATCTAAATTAATAGAATTATAGATGATAAACAAGATGTTACAGTAAATACCACAGAATTAAAGAGAATCTTCAGGAATTACTACAAACTGACTTATGCCAACAAATTGGAAAATCTAGATGAAATGGATAGATTCTAGACACATAAAATTTACCAAAATTTAGTCCTGAAGACATAGGAAACTTAAATATATCAAAAAACGAGATGCAGATAGAATCATTAAGGAGGATCCTCCCAACAAAGAAAAGTCAAGGGACAAATGGCTGCATGGTGAATTCTACCAAACTTTCAAAGAACTGACCACAAGCAGCATAGGCAATAAGGGCAAAAATAGATCAGTGGGATTACATCAAGTTAATAAGCTTCCATACAGTAAAGGAAACACTCCACAAAGTCAAGAGGCAACCAGCAGAATGGGAGAAAATACTTGCAAAATACACATCTGACAAAGGATTAATATCCAGGATATATAAGGAAACTCAACAACAATAAAACAAACAATCGAGTTCAGAAATGGTACTGACTCACTTGTTCTCTCTCTCTCTCTCTCTCTCTCTCTCTCTCTGTATTCCTGCCTTTCGAATAAATAAATCTTTGAAAAAAAGGAATGGGCTAAGACATGTAAGATACAAACAGGAATTTTCCAAAGGAGGAGGTACAAATGGCCTACAGATACAAAAAAATGCTCAGGATCACTAGGCTTCAGAAATGCAAATACAAACCACAATGAGGGTCCATCTCACTCCAGTTAGGAAGGCTATCATCCAAAAATCAAAAAATTACAAATACTGACACTGAGGAGAATGTGGAGAAAAAGGTAACCTAATACACTGTTGGTGGAAATGTAAAATAGTATAACCAATATAGAAAACAGTATGGAGATTCCTCAGAAATCTGAAAATAAATCTAACATATGACCCAGCCATTCCACCCCTGGGAATTTATCCAAAGGAAATTAAATCAGCATATGAAGGCCTTGTTTTGTGAGGAGCTGAAGAAACTGTCCTAGATTTATCAATTTGTAAATCAGCATTCACAAGAAATACCTCATCCTCTTCTTGGAAGCAGACATCCTAATTTTTGAATTTGCAAAGCAAGAACCTTGAAATATATTCTTCTTCCCACATAATGCAAATTCACCAAGCACAAGAGTATTCAAGCTGAACTATATAATATATAGCTGATCTTAATGATTTGTAAATACCTGTCTAGAACATAAAAGCTTGTTCAAATGGAAAAGTTTGTAGATGCCTTAAAAATGTCAGTTTGAGGTATAAATACTAGAGATCTTCAAAAAGTTCATGCAAAATACGTATTGTGAAAAATTATGCAGGTATTTCAAAATTTTTGCACCAGAATAAACATATTTTAATCCCACCTTTCCATGAACCTGTTGAAGCAGATGCATTGTAATGAGATATTTAGCAAATTAAAGTTAAGCACGTCTATCCGTCACTTCAATGTTTAAATCATCAGCTAAGTCTTCAAAATTGTTACACAGATTTTTATTACTTGTTTAAAGAGGCTAAATTACTTGTTTAAAAAAGCTAAAAAGGAAAATCATAGTGCTTTACACAGGTAGACTCAGCACAAGGTCATGTGCAATTAGCAATTACTGAATAGTTTCTGAAATAAGTATCTAGATTAATTACTCAAATCAAAATCAAGGAACACAATACTTTTTCATCACTTTGTGTTGAAATATAATTAATATATTGACAACAACTGATGAGCTTAAAGTTTGCCATCTGAAAGATTTTGAAATACTGAGATATCCTTTAAATGATTATCTCAATCAAGATAACAAATGTTATCTTTCAACCCCAAAAGTTTTCTCATACACCTTTGCCATTCCCTCCTTAGGTCCTTGCCTCTTACCTTCCTTGGCAAATAATCTTGTTTCCAACATAATACATTGCTTTGCATTTTTTAAACTTAAGATAAAGGGGGGCCAGCGCCGCGGCTCACTAGGCTAATCCTCCGCTTTGTGGCGCCAGCACACCGGGTTCTAGTCCCAGTTGCGGCACTGGATTCTGTCCCGGTTGCCCCTCTTCCAGGCCAGCTCTCTGCTGTGGCCAGGGAGTGCAGTGGAGGATGGCCCAAGTCCTTGGGCCCTGCACCCCATGGGAGACCAGGAGAAGCACCTGGCTCCTGCCATTGGATCACATCCTTAAGAGCACTTTATATGGTCACTGTTTTTAATTTCAACTATTTTAATAAATGTTTTCTCATATCTCATCAAGATATGCTTGGTATTTACATGGTAACTAATGATGCTAAGTATCTTTGTATGAGCTTATTTCCTGTCATAAACCGTACTATGTGAAAATATGCTCAATTATTTGCCCATTTATATTGGGCTTGTATTTACTTGAATTTTGAGACTTTTCGATTTTAGGCATTCTTTTAAAAAATTTATTTATTAATGAAGAGCAGAGAGGCAGAGACAGACAGACTGCAACTGCTGGTTCACTCCCCACAATGCCCACAATAGCTCCGACTGAACCTGTCTGAAACCAGGAGGCTTGAACTCCCATGTGGGTGGCAAGGACCCAAGTGTTTGAGCCATCACCAGTTGTCTCACAAGGTAACAGCTAGCAGGAAGCTAGAATTAGAAGCAGAGTCATACCAAACACTCCAGCATGGGATGGAGGCATCCTAAATAGCATCTCAATTGTTGTTCTAAATGCTCATCCCTGAAGTTTGCAAATGTATTCTCCCAAAATGGACTTGCCTTTTCATTTCTTTAAGAATGTTATTCAAACAGCAGATTTTTTACTTTTGGGACATACAACCTATTAAGCTGTTATTTCATGAATCTTCATTTTGGTATCATATGTAAGAAATATTTCCTAACATAGGTTGGCAAAGGTTTATTTGTATAGTTTTTTTCCTAGATATTTTGTTATTTTAGGTTTTTATGATTTGTTTTTGCATTTGGATTTGTAATTTCTCAAAAAATGTGTAGAAAATACTAATTTTTTTCTCTTTTTTTATTTAGTAAATATAAATTTCCAAAGTACAGTTTATGGATTACAATGGCTTCCCCCCAAAAAAATTTCCCTCCCACTAGCACCTCTCCCATCTCCCACTCCCTCTCCCATTTCATTCACATTAAGAACTCTGAATTATCTTTTAACCGTCGCCAAAAATAAATTCCCCTGCAATATTCCTTTTGCTTCAATTTTCTGGAAGACTTCATGTAGCAACAGTATCACTTCTTCCTTAATGTTTCACAGAATTCTCCCAGTGAAAGCTTCTGAGCTTGTGTCTTCTTCAGAAAATGGATTTTAACTATCAATTCCATTTGTTTTACAGAACTATTAAGCTAATCTATTTCTTTTTGAGTCAGAAATGGTAGCCTATCATTCATGGACATATAAGCTATAAAATTATTCAAAAAAACTTGTTTGTAATATTTTGTTGTTATCCTTTTGCACCTGTAGATTCTGTAGTGATATTATTCCTTATACAGATATTTTCTGTCTTCTCTTTTTGTTCTAATCATGCTGTTTAGAGATTTTTGCATTGTACACATCTTATCAAAAACGGGCAAATTATTTCATTGATTTTACTTTGTTGTTTCTGTTTATTTCACTGAATACTGCTATGATTTATTTTCACTTCTTTTTCTTCTTTTTTAAAGACTTTATTTATTTGTCGAGAGGTAGAGCTGCAGACAATGAGAGGGAGAGACAGAGAGAGAGGTCTTCCATCCGATGGTTCACTCCCCAATTGGCTGCAACAGCCAGAGCTGCACTGATCCAAATCCAGGAGCCAAGAGCTTCTTCCAGGTTTCCTACGCGGGTGCAGGGGCCCAAGGACTTGAGCCATCCTCTACTGCTTTCCCAGGTCTTAGCAGAGCTGGATCAGAAGAGGAGCAGCTGGGACACCGGTGCCCATATGGATGCTGGCACTGCAGGCAGAGGATTAACCCACTGTGCCACTGCGCCGGCCCCTCCCTTCTTTTTCAATAGCAGAAAACTTTTCCACCTTTTTTTTTTCTTAAAATAGAATCTGAGTTCATAGACTTGAGACATTTCTCCTTTGCCAATATAGATTTTAGTATCACAAATTTTTCCCTAATCATTTATTACCAGCATCTCCATTTTTACTATATTTATGTTATAATCCTCGTTAAATTCAAAACCCTTTCCAAGTCCTCTTTTTATTTATATTTGACCCATGGGTTAGTTAGAAATGTATTATTTATCTCTCATTCAGGAATTTGATAGTGATTTTTCTGTTCTTGAATTCTGATTTAATTCCTTCATGACCAAAGGCTATACCTTGTATGGTTTCAATATTTTAAAATTTATTTAGATTCGTTTTATGGCCCAGAACATAGTCTATCATGCTCACTTGAAAAGAATGTGTGTTCTGTTGTGAGGGGCTCTGTTCGGAGAATATCAATTCTGTCCATTTGGTTATGAGTGCTGTTAAATTTCAAATCCTTATTGATTTACTTAATATGATATATAAATAATCTCTAATTACTCTATCAGTTTTGTATGAAACTATATTGAAATCTCAGTTCAGCGGAGACATTTGCTATTTCACCTTCCTTTTCTATCAGTTTTTGAAACTCTGCTGTAGGTACATGATGCTTTAGGACTTTGTGTCCTCTTCATTAAATAACTCTTTACTATTATGAAGAGACTATGTTTAGTGTTTGTAAAATGGTGCCATCTTATGTCTTCTCTGTGCCCGGGACAGATCTAAGTCCATCTAAGCTCCAGATGCCATTTTAGACTCTGGCCCCTTTGCTATCTTGCACAGTAAGCTCTGGCCCTAAGCCCAGCCTGGCTTGCTGGAAGTCAGGAGACCAAATGGCTCCACCCCACCCTAAAGAGATTCATCACTCCCACTTCCTTACCCGCTGCAGGGCTATAGTAGGACCTGTTTCCCACATACAAGCTCTCTTGACCTTTCCCTCTAGACCCCTTTTTCCTTTTCACCCTCCCTCGCCCTTTCTCTTCAGCCTGTTGGGCTTCCACCCCCTGACAATAAACCTTTCCTTTAACTCCGGTGCTCAGTGTATTCTGTGGTGGCCTTTCATTTATTACTGACAATATTCTTTACTTTGAAACTTGATTTTGCTTAGAATACTATGGTCACTTTTTTTCATTGGTATTTGCAAGAATTACAGTTGCCTCTCCCATTTCTTACTGGCATGGATTTTAACATTTAATGTTCTTTCTTCAAGAATTTCTTTTACATACAAAATGTTGCTTGATCCATCCTTTTAATGTTAATCTACTTATATATTTAATTTTTTAAAATAAACTTTATTTTTTTTTTATTTGACAGATCAGTTAGACATGAGAGAGAGACAGAGAGAAAGGTCTTCCTTCTGTTGGTTCACTCCCCAAATGGCCACTATGACCGGCGCTGAGCCAATCCAAAGCCAGGAGCCAGGTGCTTCCTCCTGGTCTCCCATGCGGATGCAGGGGCCTAAGCACTTGGGCCATCCTCCACTGCCCTCAGGCCACAGCAGAGAGCTGGACTGTAAGAGGAACAACCGGGACTAGAACCCGGTGCCCATAAGGGATGCTGGCGCTGCAGGCAGAGGAATAACCAAGTGAGCCATGGTGCTGGCCCCTACTTTTAATCTATTTGGATCATTAGCCAAGTTTTTTAAATGGTTTTTAATTGATAAACTTTGTTTTAATTTTTTATGAAAATTTTATTTTATGTAAAATTTACTTGAGAGTACTTTATACATCTACACTTAGCAAAAATTTATACACAAATAACAAATACTGACAACTAATTAAAATTAATATCTATCCAGTATAAACACTCATATCAGTCTTATGAAGTTATTTTAAAGCACAGCTTATAAGCCTAAATGACTTTTAAAATATCAGATATTTTTCCATGATGATACTCTTCAAAATGCTATTTTTAACAATAAAGCAAATTAAAAATAAATTAAATCTCCAAACACAGGGAAATCATTAAAGAAACTGTGCTACATCAATATAGTGAAACACTATGCTTGTCCAAAACTGTTAAGCAGTCGATGTCAAGGGAAAGTATTCAGAACATACTATTGGGCTAGTTCTCTGCACCTCTCTGTAACTGAGTTCAAAATAAATAAATCTTTTTATGAAAAGAACATATTATTAACTGAATGCAGGTTGTATTAATCACAAGCTACACATGATTTCATTTTTAAAAGAACATATTTAATAAAATTTTGAAATATATAAGAATTTAATAATGAAATATGTACATTACCATGTTAAAACCAGGTATCCTGGTGTTGGTATTTTGGGTGCATGGATATATATACATATATATATGTATATATATATATACATATATATACACATACACATTTTTACTTTCTAAATGTTTGCAATGAATATGCATCTCTTTTATAACCAGATATAAAGTATTATTCATAATTTAAAAAATAAATTCAAGACTTTCTGTTTCATTGATCAAGTATTTATTAGGGAATGATGACTTTAATGTTATGCAGAAATGAAGAAGATCATGACCCCTACCTTCAAAATCAACCTTTAAAAAGAGAATGTCAAGGGAAGCAAACATTTCAGCAGAACTGAATTAGTAGAAAATGAAATCAGACTCCCTTTGTGGTTAATTCATAGAAGGCTGTACCCAGCTGCTTTGGAAATCTCAAAGATAGTGCATCCAGTAAGCTAACTCAAAAAGAAAAGCTTGCACCTCTAATTATGTTTTTTAGAGTTTTGTAATTTTTAGAGTTTTGCTAATTTTTGCCAAGTGTTGCATTAATCATGAGTATTTTAGTAGCCATCACCCATCCTGTTTTTTTCTAAATGTGATGCACTGAACAAAGTCTAGATGATTTTAATGTCTGAAAATAAAAAGTTTAAACATGAAGCTATGTGTGTATCTGAGGGAGCTTCAAGAAGTTCACGGAAAATGAAATAGAAACATAAGTTTACTTTGGTGCAAAAAAAAAAAAAAACTTTGAAATACATTATTTTCTACCATAATATAAATTCTCCATGAACTTTTTGAAGACAGACCCATTGTGAGCATGTCTGTGTGTGTGTGTGTGTGTGTGTGCATGGAAAGGGAAATTAGAGTCTTAACACTTGCTATGACTATGGAATTGTGGAAAGTACTGCTGGGACTGCAAATGTAAGTCTAATAATGCCTAAAAGTGGATTTCAAATCTTGGACAAATGATAATGATTTTTAGCATATAAATTAGAAGTCACATGTTGCAAGATAAAGTATACTGCAAAAAGGCATGAGTTCCAGACTTCAGGTTCAGAAGCAAATAGAGGCTGCAAAACCCTCTACTGCAAAGGAATGTGTAAGTAACATCTTCCTACAGAGAAAACACATCAGTCCACTGCCCAATGCTTGTCCTCTATCCACATAAATAACAGAATTTTTCCATGTCTGACTTTTGAACTCTTTGAGAAAGAATCTCTCCTTGACCAAATTTAGTTAGGCTCTGCCAAGCTCTTTTGACTGGACTTTGGCCTCCTTTATCTTTGGCCTGACCAGCTCAATCTTAGCAAAAATCCTTTCAAGTCAGGTTAGTGAGAATCCATCCACCTTTGACTTTTATTCATCCTTGGTATCTGATCCAACTCCTTCTTCTCTTACTCGTGATGTCCTGCCTTACACTTAAGTCCTAGTGAGTTGGTATAACACGAATCTTTTTACCCTTGGTGCTTCCTCTTATTAATTTTCCACCCACCAAACACCTCCCTCTGCTCAGTGGCTAGAAATTACCAACTGTCTTCATTCTATTTGGAGTTGGACTCAAAATCTCACCAATACTACAGTTTTACAATGGGCTTCACTGCAATCCTCCCTATCATTTTATTTAGTATCTGAAAAGTATTTTCATTAACAGCTACAAGGGACAATTCAGTAGATTGGACGTACCTTAATTTTTTCTAGTATTTATTTTTTTTAATTATAGTAAGTTCCGTTAATTTATCAGAAAAACTGATCAGTTAGTCAGTATGTATTTATTTAAATCCTACCTGTAAGAATATGGGGGGGGGGGGGCTGGCGCCATGGCTCACCTGGTTAATCCTCCACCTGTGGCGCCGGCATCCCACATGGGCACCGGGTTCTAGTCCCGGCTGCTCCTCTTCCAGTCCAGCTCTCTGCTGTGGCCCGGAAGGCAGTGGAGGATGGCCCAAGTGCTTGGGCCCCTGCACCTGCATGGGAGACCAGGAGGAAGCACCAGGCTCCTGGCTTTAGGTCAGCGTAGCTCTGGCCAGGGCGGCCATTTCGGGGGTGAACCAACAGAAGGAAGACCTTTCTCTCTGTCTCTCTCTCACATGTCTAACTCTATCTGTCAAAAAAAAAAAGAACATGAAGGAATGAAACTTTAACAACTTATCCTACCAGAAGACAAGAGACTCTTGGTTCAGAAACAAAGGACCCTCAGCACATTCGTACCAGTTCCCTCTTACTACTAGTCCCATAGGGGTGACATGGATAGATTCAGATGAAAACCTGCACATGTAGTGCATTGCACTACAAGAGAGAACCCTGGGCTCTTAGAGCATGCATCTCTCATAACGTGTGACAATTATGCCTGCCCTTTTCTCAGACAGGAGACTTCATGCTCCAAGGCTGTTCCCCACACAGACATCTTTGTAAAGCCGTCTAAACAAAGATCCACAGGTTCCTCATACACAAAATGCTTAGTGATGTGAAACACTCTTGGAGAATTGTTTCCCAATACCATCTTCAGTCTACCATGATAGAAATCCTATTAAACATATAAGTACAAGGTAGTTTATCAAATTGTACATTTGCATATATGATTTTGCAAAACCTGAGGTATATACAACACTAATTATGTAACTTAATTCTAAAATAATAATCTCTTTATGCTGTAAGTTCTAGATGACCAGTTTATTAGGTGAACAGGGGCCAAAGGAAGCATCTTTCCAATGTTTTTCCTCAATTTAAACTCCACTGTTTTTTGGAAATTACTTTTACTACTCATCTTAGGTTACTGTAAACATCTCCAGAACTTTCCTCCATTCACCTACTACCTAAGGGGGAAAAGACATCAATTATTGGCGGGGGGAGGGATTGACCGTGCTACACCTTGCAACAGGGACTCTCTCTTTTCTTCCTTTCTTATTGGTCTATTGATTTGCTATCACTAAACTCCACATTCAGCAAACTTAGATGCCATGCAGAATCTAAGATTTGAAAAAAAGTCAACACTCCTCCCCTAATGCCACAACACAAAAATCTGGCTCTTGCAGATTTTAATTTTCTTTGGTGAAAACTGGGGAACAGTCAAAGTTTAGCCAGGAATCACCTTTTTTTCTAGTTTGTGAACATTCACAAATGAGATTTACAAAGAAAAAAAAGTGGAAGCAACATAGTCTCTATCTCTCTGTCTCCTTCTCTCCTTTTGGTTTGTAGTACATTAGCTAAGTTAATGAGAAATCTGGAAATTCATCTTTGTCATTTTGTTAAGTTACAGAAGCAAAAATTTTAAATATGAATGAATTTATAAAAGCAGCCTAATGGATAGACAAGAATCCTAACTTCGTTAGCAGGGGTAGGTATAATATATTGTAGTACATTACAACTTTGTATACTCTAAATTACAACTTTGTATACTCTATTCCTCTTAGTCTTTTTCTCCAAGTTTAGGATAATATATAATTTCTAACAACTGAATTTAGATAACTCTTATAGTGAAGTAATTACTGGAAAAGCAGATTAGTTTTCCAAATTATCTACTTAAGTTTCAAAACTAAATTGAACAACTTCAATTGTGGTTTTTGCAGGTTTTTGTTTAGACAAATCTGTATACCTCATCTTTCAAAATTTCAAAATATTACATAAATCCTTTTATTCAAATGTATATTTTTTCCTTTGCCTGCCTTTAGTCATTGTACAGGAGTTAATTCTGTATAACACATATGATTTTTGTTATTTTCTTTTGACAGTGCTTTCTGGGAATTACAACGAGGCTGGTTGTCAAGTTTACAAGATTTTAACAAGCACATATACTCTTTTTGCTGAACCAAAAATAAAAACCTGTGTACTCTGCCCCAGGCACAACCAGTGATGTTTGAAAGCAAATTTTAATTACATAGTTTTTGGATTCATCCAAAGGTAAGAGGGTGAAAGAATGTGGAACACAGTGTCTTTGGCAGAAACTATCAGGAGCACAGGATATGGGCAAAATTTGCAAGAGTTCATCCTCCTCAAATGTAGACTTCCAAATGTCCCTGTCACATGACACTACCAGGGCTCACTAGTGTCATCTCAAAAGCACAAATCTACCTTTCAGGTGGGAGAAACATGAAGGAAGGCATAAGAAGTGCCTAACTAAAAGATACTATAGTTCTAAAGATCAAATCTCAAGGTTTAAGCATCCTTGGAACTTTTTGACAAAACACTTTTTTTTTTTTTTTTTTTTTAATTTTGAAAGGCACAGAGAAGAGAGGGATAGAGGGTAAGAGAGACTGACTGGCCTACCTTTTATTAGGGGTCTTTTTAACTTTTTTTTTTCTTTTTAAAAATATTTTTTCATTTTATTTAAAGAGTACAAAATTCATGCATTTCATATATACAAATTTAGGACCATTATGATTCTTCACGCCATACCCTCCCTCCAACCTGTATTCCCACTGTTCCTACTCCCTCCCTTATTCCCATTCTTATTTCTTACAAATATCTATTTTCAGTTAACTTTATACTCAAATGATTAACTCTATACTAAGAGTTCAACAATTAGTATGAAGAAAAAAAAAAAACACAAAAACAAAGCACTGTTCTTCAACGGTAGAGACAGGGATGTCCAAAATCATTGCATCTCAAAGTGTCAGTTGCACTCCTACAGATTACCTTTCAGGTAGTCTATTGGTTACCACAGATCAGAGAATATACAGATTTGTCTTTTGGGGACTGGCTTATTTTCAGTTTGATGAGGCTGGAAGGCACAGTGGATGAGAAGGGCCCAGACTTTGAAGACAGACAGCTCTGGGCTTGATTCACAACTTGTTCTGTCATTTCCTGTCAGCCTTTGCAAAGTTATTTGACATATCTTAGAATGCTTTTTCTTATTCAAAATGGACTTGGGACTGCTAATGGGACTTATTCAAATAATACATAAAAGCACATATTTCAGTATTTCACAAACATTAGCTATTGTAAAAATAATGCTGAAAATAATGAAACACTCAGGTTTGCTGGCCAGGTGAGGGTCCAGGCAACAAAAGGTCTTGCATATGCAACATTAAACAGGGTACCCAATATTTGGTTGTCATATGCACTAATCTGTTGCATACTTAATCTTAGCTATATTTTTAATCAAATTTAATCAAAATACATTCTATGTGAACATGCATCCCAAATCAGATTTATTTATGTTTTTCTTACATTTCTGTCACTTGAAAGTAGGGTTCATGTGGTTTATCAACAACTCAAACTTTCTAGGAATTCATTCTAAGGAAATATTAAGAGCCTGTCACAAAGAATTATGTTCAAGAATATTCACTCTAATGGTTTTTAATGCTTTCAGACAAGGTACATGTATAAAATATGGAATTGCATAATAAATCACAAAATCTAAAAATGTAGACATGTATTTGATGTGTCATAGTTTTAAATGATATTCAAAATTAAAATAAAAAGTTTTTAAATGAAAAGTAAAGTACAAGAGTTTTAATGTTTTATAGCAAAATAAACATTTTAATTCTACTTAATAAATGATTTGAAGTACACACACACAAACTCACATAAACATACATAAACACAGATATACATCAAAATGTTAAGAGCGATTTTTAAAATCTATGTCTATAATGATAAAAAATGACTTATTTTTCTTCACATTTTTAACATTTGTAAAATAAACAAGCATTGTGTACTGACATTGTGGTGCAGTGGGTTAAGCTATCACTCGTGAGGCAAGCACCCCATGTGGATGCCAGTTCATATCCCGGCTACTTCACGTCCGATCCAGCCCTCTCCTAATGGCCTGGGAAAATCAGTGGAAGATGGCCCAAGTATTTGGGACCCTGTCACCTGCTTGGAGACCCGGATGAAGCTCCGGGTTCCTGGCTTCAGCCTGGCCCTGTCCTGGTGGTTGCAGCCATTTGGAGAGTGAACCTGTGGATGGAAGATCTCTCCTTCTGTCTCTATCTCTCTCTGTTTCTCTCCCTCTCTCTCTTTCTCTCTCTCTTTCTCTCTCTCTCTCCCCCTCCCTCCCTCCCTCTTTTTCCTTCTATATCTCTGTAACTTTCATATAAATAAATAAATCTTTTAAATTAAATAAACAAGCATTACACAAATTATTTTTAGATAGTCCTTGGGTTGGTGGCTATTCCTATGCAAAGATAAAGTAAAATATTATGAAACACAAAGAAAAATATTTTATGAATAAATGTTCCAGGCTGGAAATATTTAGTTTAGTCTGGAACTGGTGGTGGGTGGCAGGGGTAGAGAATGTGATGAGGAATGATCACACGGAGAGCCAGGAAGCAAAGAGACAGTGACCACACCACTCGTCCTCCACCCTCCGTATGGTCTCTCATTATAACACCATCATGATTTGAACAGTGGGCTCCACCCTAGCAACTTAAGCCAACCCAATGACTACCAAGGGCCCTACATTCAGATGTCATAATTGAATCAATGCTATAATTGTTCAAATGTCTGCATAAATTTGGGGAGCAAAGTCCTATCAGTCCATATCAAATGTAAAATTCATTTTCCATAGATAATAATTTCCTTCACCATTAACTTTTTTATTTCATAAATATCCCTCCACTTAAAAGATGTTTCTAAGCAACTAAATCTGCTTATATGTTTACTTCTATATAATAATAATAATACAGAAGCCTAACCAGGAATTTTGGAAAAGATCAACATCCTTCCCTTATTATATTAGTTTGTGAATGCCTTGAACAAAAGAAATTATCATTTCACAGTTCTGGAACCTAGAAGTTTAAGATGAAGGGTTTTTTTAAAAGATTTATTTATTTATTTTGAAAGGCAGAGTTAGAGAGAGAGAGAGAGAGAGAGAGAGAGAGATCTTCCATCCGCTGATTCACTCCCTAAATAGCCACAGTCAAGGCTGGACCAATCCAAAGCCAGAAGCCAGGAACTTCTGGGTCTTCCACATGGGTGCAGGGGCCCAAACACTTGGGCGATCTTCCATTGCTTTCCCAGGCACATTAGCAGGGAGCTGGATTAAAAGTGGTGCAGCCAGGACTCAAATCGGCACCCACATGGGATGCCAGCTCTGCAGGTGGCAATGTTACCTGTTATGCCACAGCGCAGGCACGAAGATTAAGATCTTACGACTGGTATTGTGATACAATCCATTAAGCCACCGCTTCCATGCCCTCATCCTCTCTTGAAGTGTCCTCCAAGTCCTGGCTGCTCCATTTCTGATCCAGCTCCCTGCTATTGCACCTGGGAAAGCAGATGGTCCAAGTACTCAGACCCCTGCCATCCAGGTAGGAGAGCTGGAGCTCCTGGCTCCTGGCTCTGGCCTGGCCCAGCCTTGGTTTTTGCAGCTATTTGGGAGTGAAAGAGCAAATGGAAAATCCCTTTCTCTCTCTGTTACTACCTCTTTCTCTGTCTTTGCCACTCTGCCTTTCAAATAAATTTTTAAAATTAAAAAGAAAACATGAGCAGTTTGCAAATATTTCTCTTAAAAAAAAGATCAAGTTCTTGGCCCCATGGCTCATGACATTACTCTAATGCACACATGGTCTCCCTGTGTGTGATGCTTTTTATAAGGACACTGGTCATGTTGGATAAGAATCTACCCTTCTCAAGTGTGACTTTATCTTAATTAATTACAACTGCAGCAATCCTATTTCCAAATAAGGTCTCATTTTGACATACTGGGAATTAGGATTTCAACTATATCAAGGCAGCACATTTCATCCCATAGCATCTTCCACAATTGTATCCCACTTCAACTCTGCCAAACTTTCCTTGACCCTTTCAGTCATCAAGATTATTTATCTGGGGACCTCAAAGTACCCGCAAATACAGATGCATGTCAACACCAGTGATTTTCTTTGTAACTCTATATTTGAATTTTCTTTTGTTTCACAAAGAATATATGAGAAGCAGATAGTCTAATAGGCTTCAATAGACTGCCAAAGGGACAAATGACCTTGCCAGTCAAGAGACCTATATTATATATTACATACGACACAAAAAATTCCAAGATTCATGTCTCCCAGGCTTTCAAAATTTAGTAAGCCTAAAAGTTACTGGGCAAGTTGTCCTGAATCATGATATATACTTCAAGGTGGAAAGATTACACTGTACTGTACATTTTAGAGTCTGTTAGGCCTTGTGTACATTGTCAATACCATCATTCTAATCTTAAGGCAAAATTTCAGCAATACCTTAAAATCATTAGTTTGTTTATATCTAAACTGACATAAAGGACATATTTTGTATTTTGTAGTTTTGACGACTTAGGGCTCTTGACTGGCAAGGGCATTTGTCAGTCTATTGAAGCCTATTAGACTATCTGCTTCTCAAAATACTTATAAACTATTCATCTGACGAAGGATCTATATAGAGAATATATAAGGAACTAAAAAACACAAGCAGCCAAAAAACAATACAATTAAAAAATGGGCAAATAATCTAAACCGATAATTCTTGGAAGAAGAAATACAAATTAACAAACACATTACTAATGGAAATATAAATTAGTACAGCTACAATGAAAAACAGCATGGAAGTTCTTCAATAAAACTAAAATTATAATAAACTACCATGTAAGCTTACTCTTCTTCTTCTAGAAATCTATTCAAAAAAATGAAATCTGCATATCAGAAAGACATCTGTGCTCCCCAAGTTTGCTGCAGCACTTCTCACAATAGCTAAGATGTAGATGTTCATTACTGGATGAAGGAACAAAGAAAATGTGGTATAGGTACCCAACTGAATGTTATTAAGCCATGAAAAATAATGAAAGTCTGTCATAAAGCAAAATGGATAGAACTAGAGGTCATATGTTAAGATTGAAATAAGCCAGAATAAAAAGAGAAGTATTGCATATTCTCTCTCATGTGTGGGAGTTTTAAAATACAAAAATGAACCTGAACTTAGGACAGTGATTACTGTATGTTGGGAAGGGTAGTAGAAGGGGAGAGGGAGGCTGAATGGAGAGAACCAAAACAGACAGAAACAATCAACTCTAGTTTCGCACTACATGGTGGGACAACTAAGGTTCACAATAATGTATTATATACTGGGAAGAAATGGAAGAAAGGAGCTTGTAGACTGAAAAGATAGAGAAAAACAGGGGCCTGCACTGTGGCACAGCAGTTAAAGCCCATATGGGAACTGGTTCAAGTCCTGGCTGCTCCTCTTCCAATCCAGCTCTCTGCTGTGGCCTGGGAAAGCAGTATAAGATGGCCCAAGTGCTTGGGTCTCTGCACTCCAGTGAGAAACCCAGAAGATGCTCCTGGCTTCTGACTTCAGATTGACCCAAAACTCTGGCCATTGCTGCCATGTGGGGAATGAAGCAGCAGATGGAAAACTTCCCTCTATCTCTGTATCTCTCTAACACTACCTCTCAAATAAATAAAGAAATAAACCTAAAAAAATTGAAAGGACATAGAAATGTTAACTGCACTTGTTACCTGATTTGATCAGTTTATGCAATATACACATGTTGTAACGGTGCACTATACTCCACAAAAATGTACAAATATTTCACATTAATCAAAATTTTATACTAATAAAAAGTTAATTCTTTTGAATTCCTTAGTATTCCTTAATAATGCAATAACATTGTTCAATGAGTTGTGGCATACTAACCCCTAAGCCGATGATTGATCAAGCCAGAATTATGGATTATGCCTCAAATTTACTTTTGTTTCTGACATAACCAGCTATTTGTGTAGACACAAGTAATTCTTAACACTGGGGAGCTCTTTTTCTAAAGATTTATTTACTTATTTGATAGAATTACACAGAGAGAGAAGGAGAGGCAGAGAGAAAGAGAGGTCTTCCATCCGCTGGTTCACTCCCCAATGGGCTGAAATGGCCAGAGCTGCACCAATCTGAAGCTGGGAGACAGGAGTTCTCCTGGGTATTTCATATGGGTGCAGGGTCCCAAGGACTTGGGCCATCTTCAACTGCTTTCCGAGGCCATAGCAGAGAGCTGGATCAGAAGTAGAGCAGCCAGGACTCAAACCAGCGCCCATATGGGATGCCAGAACTGCAGGCAGCTGCTTTATCCACTATGCCACAGTGCTGGTGCCAGTTCCAGGGAATCTTTAATTCAACAAACCATTTCAGCATCTACTCTTTAAGGGCTTATTATGCAAGCACTAAGCTGCACATTGAATATTCAAAAAACCCTGTCTTTTTGAAATATTTAGCCTAATTAAACATACAGCCAAGTAAACAGAACTGAAACATAGTGGAATGAGGACCATGACTACAGCAAACCCACAGGGCTATAGGAGGATCTAGGATGGATGGCAGCTAATCCATGGGTTTGTACTCCGGGAATAACTTTACAGAGGGAGTCGTATCTGAATTGAGGCTGTTAAGGCAGGTAGGATTTAATAAAGTCAAGTGTAGTGGGGGAGACGTGGAATGAGAAAATATTACACTAGAATATATTGATTGACCAAAGCCCATACACAAGAGAGAGTGTTGGTTTGAAAACATTCCAAGGAGTTAAGGTTGAGAGAAGGGTAAAGAGACGAGCCTTGGGAGGTAAACCAGAGGAAGGTTCATGAAGGGCCCTGTCACCTGTTTTACACATTTTCCACTTTATTCCATAGCTACATATGAATCCATTGAGGAGTATTACCAATAAAATACCACAGGGTCAGATGAGAGTCCTTAACTTCTCACCTTAAACCACTAAAGATGGAGAAAAGCTGCTGAATATTGTCTTTATTTCTGTCTCCACCCAAGAGAAGGGGTTATAAAACAACGGACCATATAATTCATCAACCCCGAATGCTCATGCCAGAATAACAAGCACAAACTGGAATGCATGGTAATCCTAAATTTAAATATATTAACAAATTTAGCAAGTCTCCCTGGAGCCATTTTTTCAATCCTATTTAAAATGTAGAATTAAGAACCCAGACTTTATTTTAATAATCAGTAAGTACGTGTTTCCTGGTAAGGCTAGAGGATTATCATGCTCATTGTAATTATTCACATCCTCTTTGCTCTTCTGAATATAACCCTGTGTTGCTGGCTCATTTATAGTTTGTATCTTATTACAATCCCCAAATATTTTATGTTATACTTGGGTTTGGAAGTCTTTACTTACTTTATGGTTATCTTGCCTCAGAATTTTTTGGATTATAGTGTCTTGGTATCAATGGATCATTTCTCTAATGTACAGTGATCTCTGTCAATTATTCCCTTCTTTGAGCTCTAGTCACAGAATTATCACACATTAGGTCATAAAAGACAGGAACTATGCCACCCTGGAAGTAACAAGGTACATATTCCAGTATTTTCTAGATGACAGAACCAAATTATGTTATTTTTATTGTTGTTTCTCTGAGTTCTGTAACATCTCCAGGTCCTGTTACCATGACACTGTCCAAGAAGAAAATGAAAAATTGGACACTGGCAGAAGTACTGGAATTTTTATTCATCTTGAAACTGTACTTTATTATTTATTAATTACCAAATGAAGCTTCTACTTCAAAGTGATTTTTTTTATTAAAAATAATATGGAAACAATATATGGGACTTTCATTACCAAAACTGAAAATACTAAGATTCCCTTAGTTATCATAAGTTTCTACAAAGAATGATTTATTTATAAATTAAAATGGTATGTTTACCTTGAGGTGTAAATTATGTCAGCAGAAAGGATGTTTGTTGTTGAAAAGCAAACAAACAAAAAAAGAACATATAGACATGGCCCAAACTGCTAAAATCCCATTAGGAAAAAAACATCATTCTCTGTACTATTTTTTCCAAATACATTCTTGTAAAACTTGTACAAGATAATTGTCCATTGGGTTAAAGGACAAACAGAAATATCTGGTTATGTATAATCAATTTTGTTTTCTATTTTAAATGCCACTTACCTGTAAAGCCACTACAATGAGTCCTTCTATTTCCTTAGAAATGTTAGTGATCTCCATTCTACTCTGCTTCAGCCATTTACGTCAGTGCCCACAGACTGAAGTTTCATGTCCACCAACACTGAAATAATAAATGCAAACATTCTTCTAAGATCCATATCCCCTCCTTCCAGCTCTCTGATCTACTTCCCTACGCTTTACTCAACATCCAACCTCAGAAAGACCTCCTCTAAGTCTCAACACTCTGACTGCTTTATTGCTTGACATGGTTTGGGTCTCTCTCTCTCCCTCCCTACCTCTCCCACTGTCTGTCTCTGTCGCACTCATATAATTTGGGCCATTCTGTCAGACTTTTTTCTACTGACTGCTGTAGACATACTAGGAAGAGCAGTCCAGTTAGAACAGAAATGTGCATTGCTCATCCGGTCCAGCCTAGGCCTCCGAAGAATGCAAACCAGATTCTTCCCTGCAGGTGTAGCATGGATGACAGCTCAAGCCAATGATCAGTAATGGACTGTCATTTGCAGTAAACTCTGGGTATATCTTACGCCCAGAGGGAAACTGAGTCACCCAAAATCAGCATGTCTGTACCATCCTGGTAGCCCAATCACACATGACTCTCATAAAAGAAATGTAGCACCGGCCAGCAAGAACAAGCTGCCCTCCTAAGAACTGGGCCCAGGGACACAGCTCCTTCATAATTCCACAGACACAGCTTCCTGAATATCTGGTCAGACAGATCAACTCCAGCTGGGTTTATTGTCTTAGTGTCTTTGGACTGCTGTAACAACATACCATAAACTGAGTGACTCATCGACAGCAAGAACTTGTCCAGAGTTCAGGAAGCTGGAAACTGCCAGATCGAGGTGCCTGAGACGCAGGGTCTGGGGAGCACCCAGATTCACACAACAGTGCCTTCTTGTTATGTCCTGACATGGAGGAAGGGCCAAACCTGCTCCTGAGGGCTTCTTTTATGAGAGCACTAATCTCACTCATAAGACCCCACCCTCATGATCTCCTCCCCAGTGAGTCCACCTCTTAAACCATCACCTTGGGGCTGGCACTGTGGTGTAGCAGGTTAAGCCTCTGCCTGCAGCACTGGCACCCAATGTGGACACCAGTTCGAGTCCCAGCTACTCTACTTCTGATCAAGCTCCTTGATAAAGGCCTGAGAAACAGGGGAAGATGGCTCAAGTGCTTGGGACCCTGCACCCACACAGGAGACCCCAAAGAAGCTCCTGGCTTCTGGCTTCAAATCAGAGCAGCTCCAGCTGCTGCAGCTATTTGGAGAGTGAACCAATGGATGGAAGACCTCTCCCTCTCTCTGTAACTCAGCCTCTAGAGTAAATGAATAAATCTTTAAAAAAAAATCATCTTGAACGTTAAAACTTCAACACATGAATTCTAGGGAAACATAAACATTCAGACCACAGCAGCTGTCCTGTCCAGACAGCACGGCCAGCCCTGAGCAGTCCTGGCACCAGATGAGGTCTGAGAAAATGCCACAGAAAATACTCCAAAGTGCAAGGACATTCAGAGGCACAGAGTTCGGAACAGAAGACCTCACTTTCCCAGGTCAAAGTGAGACACAGTTGGTTCAGAGAGGGAACATTCTGAGAAGCACACAAAATTCAAGAGTTCTAAGAATCTGAGGCCCAAGTCATCGTACTTCTCCTGACCTAGCCTCAGAAATCCTGGAGCTTTACTTCCATGTCATATCATTGGACAAAATCGAATCATTGTGGCCAGACCAGACCCTAGGGAAGGAGAAGTGGATTCTACTGCTTGATGGGAGACGTTAAGGTCAAATGCCCAGGGAGCACAGAAGATGGAAGATTCTGCCGCTGCCATCTTTGAACAACACATCTGTCACGACCCCCACTACTGGAGTTCTCCACAGCACGTACAGTGTTCTCTTGTAATTACAAATTCTCTTGTTTATATTTCTATGAGACTTACAAACGATCTAATGACTAAACACCAACACTTGTGTCCTTCCTATTCCTTGAGCCTGTGGTTAGAGACGGTTAATAAAAGAAAATGGGAACAAAATGTGAACAACTAAAAAGGGGCAACCATAAACATGGTGCTAGTTAATACCCAATGAGTCACATAGACATTAAATAGCTGAAAATCACATAGCAAAAAAGCTTTTTGCTTTTCAGGAAACATGTCATCTTTTGTGGACAATAGTGTGGAATTCATAAAATAATTTAAATTTTTGATGCAAGTCTTGGATTAATATGCAAAACTCTATGGTGCTTTAGCTCCATGTAACACCATAAGACCACAGAAGACAAAACCTTGGAGCAAAGCAGTATATACGCCAAGGGTGGGGTTTTTTTTCCAGTGTCCACAGAGAGAAAGCAAAGCTGCTTTAATAACAAAAATGACATTAATAGCTTTAATATATTTATCTATTCTCATTCCAGTATGCTCCAGCCCACAATGCCTGGAAGTTTTTACCCTCAGAAAAAGTGCAGTACTTTATAAGTCTGTCACTTTTTGCTAATCTTCAGATGCTGAAAATCATTTTAAATCCATTCCTGTCATTTTGGATTTGCATAAGTGTCTTGAAAGAAAAGTCTAAAGAGGCAGAGGCTGATTCAGTGTGAATGAACATGCCATAAAACATTTCAAACCTAACATCATTCATGTAAATCTTTTATGATTTAAAATTTTTCAACTTGCCAATAACAAGTATTCCAGTGCTGGACTGGATGCAATCATTGGGGCTTGGAAGGCACTTTCTTTAAAATCTTCCCTTCTGAGGCACTTAAAAGTTTGGGGTAAGAGGGGAAAAATATGCTTCATTTCAGGCTAGCATTTTCAATCTGCACCTAAACGCATCATAATATAATAGCTGAAGGAAGAGGAAACTTCTACAGACTTTGTAAAGGTACCAAAGGGTAAACACAGTGTTCACCATAGAGATAGGAGATATGTTTGATATTGAAATTCTTTTAGTAAGTGAAAAATAAAAATAAATACATTATTTTTAAAGCTGTTAATTTTGTCAAGTAATTGAAATAAAAATTACATATATTTGGTTCTATTAGACCTGCCTTGTTTTCCAACATAAGTGTTTTTAAAGATTCATGTAGATAGTAGCTTTCAATAGTGAATTAGAGATTTGACAAACCTCTAGCTCATAATTAAAACACACACACACACACACACACACACACACACACACATGTGCATCAGTGCTCCAAGGTACCAATTTTTATCAAATACAAGGAAACAAGTTACCATTTCATGAGTTAATTTGTGCCATAAAAACCTATAGAATTTTTTAAACATTTATTTTTTATTTATTTGAAAGGGCTACAGAGAGAAGTAGAGACAGAGAGAGAGGTCTTCTATCTGCTGGTTCACTCCCCAGTTGGCTGCAATGGCCGGAGCTGAGCTTATCCAAAGCCAGGAGCCAAGAGCTTCTTCCCAGTCTCCCATGTCGGCAGTTCAAGGGTCCAAACACTTGAGCCATGCTCCACTGCTTTCCCAGGCACACCAGCAGGGAGCCAGATAGAAAGAGGGACAGTGGGACTCAAACTTGTGCCCATATGGGATGCTGGGGCTGCAGGTTAGGGCCTTAACAAGATGAGGCACAGCACGAGCTCCAAAACTGATAGAACTTCAATCTAATTTTTCAAAATCACAAGTTGTTATTCCAACTTCTAAAAAAGAAAGTCCATAAAGAATAGCCAAAAAACAAAAGTTTTTAATTTTTTGCAAATATTAAGAAGCTAGTAATCCCTAAATGATGTATATAAAAAAGATTCTTCAAGTCAAGGATGGAGAGTAAGGATTTCATGTTCTTTAATTTTTGTTCAAGTAGATAATATTTTTTATTGTCAATAAGCAGGCAGCCAGCACCATTTAAATAGTACAGACCCAAAACATGAATTTCTAGGTACTTGTCTCAAGTGCTCCCTGTCCCAAAAGGAATCACAGTTCATCAATTTGTACTGGAACTGTTTCAGAAATGTATTGATAATATTAATTTTTTAATGCTTGTGACCTGAGACAGCATTATGTTGTGCTTTCAGAGTTCTTACTGATGAAAGCTGTTCGGTGTCATTTGGTGGGATGCCATTAGCTAATATCTTCGACCTATCTACAGAGAGTGTGGCTAGAACTGCAAGAGGAAAACAGTCCATATCATCTCTGCCTAAAGCCACAAGGACCTCCCTTAGAAGTGTACTGCTTTGATGAATCATTTTTGTAACATGATTTTCAGTGTAAATGCCACACGGAGACACAACAAAACATCACACTGTGTGAAGACTCATCCTGTGAATTTAGAACAATCGTCATCTGCCCTCACCATCAGCCTCACTGTGTACCATTTTCCTGGAGAAATCTTAAATGGTGCTATTAAAAGTCGTGAACCCACGCAGTATCAAATATGAACACCTGAAACCCAACGCAGATGACAAATCCTTTTACTTGGTTGCTTACTGACTTCTCAGCAGAGCTGAATTTCTCCACAGCACCTTCCTCAAACCTTTTTCATATAACAATCATGGTTACGCAATCCTACAAATAGTCTAAAAGTCCCAAATTGTATATCTTTAAGGCATGTAGGGATTATGCCTTGATATTTAAACAGAGAGGTAGGACTCCAAGATAAAGACTAAGAGCCATTGGTCAGTGACTCCGTAGCATAGTGCAATGCCTCTTCCACAAAAATGCCTGAGAACCTCTGCCAGAGCAGTTTTGGCAGGTGTTCCAGCAGTGGTCATTTTAAGAAGTTCCAGAGGTGATCCTGATGTAGGTGGTCTGCAGATCTACTCTAGAAAATAATAATTGTTTTGCCAGAACAGAAAAGAATGTGCAAGCACAGCAATGGAATGGAAAGAGTGAAGGACCTAGGGTGGAATTCTTAATGAATGAACAGCTCATTTACAACTAACTTGTGTTTATCAATGAATAGGATCTCATGATTCGCCAATGAATGTCTACACTAAAACAGAGTCTCTTCAGAGAATAATCTAATGTAAAGTGATGCTGATGAGAAGTGTTAGCAGCTTAGGCCCTTGAGAAAGATGTATACTGCTTGGCCGGTACTTTTCTCCCCTTCAAAATATACTGTGTAGTTATCCTACTTTCCCATATCTAGGTTCAGCCTCTTGTGAGGTCTCAAGGTTACAAATCTGATATTCCAATTTCTGAGGAATAATGATTCTAAATCATTCACCAGGCAACTCAGAAAGTCATTACATGCTTACTAGATTTTGGTCACGTGGTCTCCATTCTCTGAGGTAAAAGTAAAATGGTCTATATAGATTAATGTGCACCAGACTGCAGATTCGATGCCAGTAAGAAGACTCCTCTTGAAAACCTGGTGTGAGTAAGAGGGCTTATGAGAACTATAAGTTACACAAATTTGTCTTATGAGACATTTAAACAAGGAATGGAACTGCTTTCTTATTCTTCTGCCATGGAGGTGAATTTTAATTTACTCTTCCAATCACATTAGAAAAGAAATGAAGAACAATACATAATCATCCCAAAACTAATGTTAGGGCCATTAAGTTATTAATTACATATCCAGGTTGTACTTACATTGTCACTAACTTGCTTATGTATGGAAAAGATATAATTGTGTCTAAAATACCTTATAGCACTTAATATAAAACTGGAACATAATCGGTAATCTCCCTTAATATATTACTGTTGTGAAACAAAATCCATCATGGTTCTCTGCCCTTTGATGTTTTGATGATTAAAAAATATTCAGGAACCACTTTAGGCAAAAGATCAAAGCAAACACCTTCTAAAAAGCAATAGAACCTAACTTTGAACCAGAAATACAAATATTTTAGTGTAAATCATTATTAGTTTATTTCACTATTTAAAAAATGTGTGTTGTTACTTATTAAAATTAATTTAGAATGGAAAGTTTAAATATTGTTACCTACTCATACCTGTCGCTATATTGTTAGTTCAGTCACATTTTTCATTGCTAATGTCTCAGGGCCCACTCAATGTGGAATAATTACCCTGCCTGACTTCCTTTGCTAACCTTAGTTTTTTTTTTTTTTTTAAGAAAGGCCTTTTTTTTTTTAAAGATTTATTTATTTATTTGAAAGTCAGAGTTACAGAGAGAGGAGAGGCAGAGAGAAAGAGGTCTTCCATCCACTGGTTCACTCCCCAATTGACTGCAAAGGCCGGAGCTGCACCAATCTGAAGCCAGGAGCCAGGGGCTTCTTCCGGGCCTCCCTCTAGTGAACAGGGGTCCAAAGACTTGAGCCATCTTCTATAGCTATCCCAGGCCACAGCAGAGAGCTGGATCAGAAGCAGAGCAGCCGGGTCTTGAACCGGCGCCCATATGGAATGCTGGTGCCTCAGGCCAGGTCTTTAACCAGTTGTGGCGCAGGTCTTTAACCAGCTGCACCACAACACTGGCCTCGCTCACCTAAGTTTTACAGGTGCATTAAGTCACATCAGTCATCCCTGCCATGGTCTGTGGTCTGAGTATGGCCTCCAAAACTCACACACCAGAAACTTGATCCCCAAGGAGGGGATGATGGGGGTGGCTACTATTTGGAAGGCACCAGGCTGGGAGAAACCGGGGTCCTGTCCTGCCAGCACTTTGCCTTGGAGTCCCTGCCTCCTGAACAAGGAGAAAGAAATCTCTGCTCTTCATAACTTATCCAGTGTTCAGCAATGTGTCGTAGAAGTACAAAATGGACTAAGACAACGACCTTCTCCAAATCAGTGCTAATCCGACAAAATTCATATGTCAGCGTTGTGAACTAGATTTGAGGTCTTGGCAATTAAGATAAAAATACAAGCTCCTGGAAAGCATATAGTACTCAATACATTTCAGAGGCATTCACTCAACAAGCATGCACTGAGTGGCCACTGAGAGATCAGCACTGTACTTAGCCTTATTGATACCAAGACAAACAAGATACAAGCCTTGTCCTCCAAGACACAGTCTAATAAACATTGTTGATACTTTCAACAAAATACTTCAACAGCTTAGATGTAATATAGGATTATAGAGGCTGTGATGTATGTATGTAAGACAAAAGAAAATAACAAAGGAAAGAGTAGTTATTCCTACTCGGACTGATGGAGAACTGCTCCTAAGAAATGACCGCAGAATAAAAAGGTGCTAAATGTTAAAAATAAAAAGCAATCATTGGCAAACAAAGAGGATGTACCAGGATTCCAAACATAAATAGATGGCATACTCCAAGTAAGCTAATGTATGGACAGCTTATTTACAAAGATCTTTCACTTCTACATAGGTGAGTTATTTTCTGCATTGCAATAACCATCTGAAAAAAATTTTGGAGGATTTTATTTCAAAGGCAGAAAGAGAGACAGGGTTAGAGAAAGACAGAGAGAGACAGAGATGTCACCCACTGATTCAGTCTCCAAGTGCCCACAACAAGTGAAGATGGGCCAGGGTAGAAGCTGCTGAGAGTCAGGAACACAATCCAAGTCTCCTGAATGCGTGAAAGAAACCTAATTATGTGAGCTATACACACTGACTGCCAGGGTCTGCATTAGCAGGAAGCTGCAAACAGGTGCCAGAGCCAGGTAGTGAACCCAAGTACTTTGGGGTGAGACTTCGGAAACGACCATGAGGCTAAATGCTGGCTCCATCACCTGACAATTATTTTCAAAGATTTGTTTATTTTGAAAGCAGAGACAGAGAGGGAAAATCTTCCATACACTGGTTCACTCCCTAGCTAGCCAAAATGGCTAGCACTGGGACAGGCTAAAGCCAGGAGCTTCATCAGGGTCTCTTACATGGGTGGCAGCAGCCCAAATATTTGGGCCATCTTCTGCTACTTTTCCCAGGGCATTAGGAAGCTGGATTGGAACTAGAGCAGCAAGGCCACAAACTGGTATCCATATGGGATGCCAGCAAATCAGGCTGTAGTTTTACCCACTATGCCATAATGCTGGCCCCATCAATATTTAAGAGCAAATAATCATTGAATAGTTAAATACCAAATGATATCATTGAAATATTCACCTTGTGTGTCATTACATCATTACAACATTACATTACATCATTACATTACATCATTACAACATCTCTGTAACAATAGGTATTCACACTATTCATTCACTAAATACCCAATAAGCCTCTGGTTTGAACAATGGACAATAAGACTGTGAGTAAAGCAGTAAAGGTCCCACCATACATGGAAATTTTATAGGAGGAGACAAACAATACATAAGTTAAAAAGGCAAATTTGGATGTTAAACATCATGAAAAATTTCTTTTCCCCTCTCCCACACACTTTCTCTCCCTCTTCCCTACTCTCTGCCTCCCACTTAACCCTAGCCTCTCTCTGGCTGCACATAAATTTTTAAAAAGAAAAGGTTTATATGACTCAAAGTAGCTGACTGAAGTTGGAAGGGTCTATTTTATGAAATATCCCTGTCAAGAGATAACATTTGAGAAAAGACTTGTGTAGTGAAAAACTACTTAATCCAACTAAATGATATTCTGGAAGAGCCAGGATGATGGAGACACTAAGAATTTTGGGGGCAGGGGCTGGGCATTGTGGTGCAGCAGGTTAAGCCACCACTTGGGGTGCATGCATCCCATATTGGAGTGCCTCTATGAAGTTCTGAACCCACTTCTGATCCAGCTTCCTGCTAACACACATTGAGAGGCTCAAGTACATGGGTCTGTGCCACCCACCTGGGAGATCCAGATGGAGGTCCTGACTCCTGGTTGCAGCCTGCCACAGTCCCAGCTGTTTGCAGTATTTGAAGAGGGAACCAAAGTATGGAAGCTAGACATGAATACAGACATGAATAGTCACAGACATAGACATGGACGTAGATTGATATCTTTCATTCTGCTTCTCAAATAAATAAATCTATGTTGGAAAATGACATTAGTGATTAGGAGGAGGGGAAAAGAAGGATGAAAGACAGAGCACAGAGGATTTTCAGGACAATGGAATTACTCTGTGTGATGCTAGCGTATTGTACAGGGGTCCTTAGACATCTGTCCAAACCCACAGAATGTACAACACCAAGAGTGAACAATGTAACTATGGATATTGGACAATAATAACGTGTCACTATAGGCTCACCAATGGTATCAAATGTACCACTCTAGTGGGAAATATTGGAAAAGGAGGAGGCTATGCCATGTGTACAGCAGGGGCATGTGGAAAAACTCTATGTCTACTGATCAATTCTGCTGTGAACTCAAAATGGCTCTAAGAAATAAATCCTATCGAGAATTTTTTTAAATGTGGTCATTTGCTTAGAATAGAGCTCAATTACATTTCTTTCCTAAGACTCAAGTTAAAAAAATATTTTGAAATCATATCAGCCTTATGGTGAGAATTGCTTCTGGTTAACCTGTCGGGGTAGAGAGTGTCTAAAATGTGCTCATCTGCTTAGTGAATTTCAACACTCTATCTGAATTCAGTGATTATTTTGAGAAAAGTGTTATTGGTACATTTTCAATCTAAGAAACATGTTGGGGGATGGAATAGCATGGCTATGGAATGGAAAGATATAAAGGTAGGAAATTAGAGGGTATTAAGCAATTGAAACTCATCTGAGTAAAAGCAAAAGCAATTTTAGTTCGGTGTGAACCATTAAGTTAGCTCTGAATGTCACTGGTTACTATAGGAACTTGGGTAATGGAAAATGAAAACAGCTGGATTTATGACTGCCCTAAACGTGTTAAACAGCTGCCTATTCACTACCAGTGAAAACTATCAAGACTAACTCTCAAAAACGGTGAGACTTTCACACAGGAAGAAAATGAACAAATTTACAAATTAATAACCCTTCAGATTTCAAGTTACAGATTAAGTATGTTTAAATTAATTTGCTTTTTCGTCTTCCTTAATAAGCCACGGGTTCATCCTGATTGTTAAAAGTCATAAATATTTTATGCATAATAAAAATGTGTATTGAAATAAATTTGGTTTTTCATAAAACAAACTACAAAACTGACTTTCAGCTAGCTAATCTAAAATAACTGTCTCAATTATAGGAACTCAAAAGTTACAGTTGTCTATAATAGTAATTGTGATTTTGAAAAACAAAAGCATTCATTTTAAGCCACAACATAGTACATAAATTACTATAATGCTATAATTAACAAGATGGTTTGTACCTCATACTTATTATCCTCTTTATTTCCATTTTTTAAAAAGTAATTTATTTATTTGAAAGGCAGATTTACACAGAGAGAAGGAGGGAGAGAGTGTGATCTTCCATCCACAGGTTCGCTCTCCAGATGTCTATAGTGGCCGGGACTGGGCTAAGATGAAGCCAAGAACCAGTAGCTTCTTACAGATCTCCCATGTGGGTTCAGGGGCCCAAACACTTGGTCCAGCTTCCACTGCTTTTCCCAGGCCATTAACAGGGAACTTGATCAGTAGTGGAGAAGCCAGGACTCAACCCAGCACCCATATGGGATTCTGGCATCATAGGCAGCAACTTATCTATGCCACAACATCAGCTCCTATTATTTCCATTTTTATGTTCCCAAGATTATTCTCTGAATTCAGGACCTCATTTCAGGACAGGTAGACAATTCCAATTGCCACTCCCACTCCATTCTCCACACTGCCACGGGAGCCATGTCTCTAACCATCACTTCCTGCTGAAATTCATGATTTCCTAAAACTATAAAATGCAATTCAAACTGCTCACCTGGACATACAAGTGTTTTGATAACCTAAACACAACCAACATTTAGTTTTATTCTTTAAGAGTAGGATGACTATGTAATTCAGCTATCATACCAGGAAACTTTTGATAGTAAAAGAGGGAGCTATTAATAATTACCCTGAGACAACCAGCTTAAATCTGACTGCTGAGGCACGTAAGAAAAGATGATCTTATATAACAGCAACTGTTACTTTGCTGCTCTAGGATAAATGCATTGCTCTTGAACACCAAGAATACACCTCTACTCAGCAATTTCACGTAGGATTGTGTGTATACTCACACACACCCACACACACACATACACATCATTCCCACACTAGGCTCAGATGTCCAAGAAGTCAAAGTTGCATCTTTGCATACTGAGTACAAAGTACAGCACTAAATATAGACAATATACTGAAAAGATGCTCCATAAATGGTTTGTGAGGATGAATTACTACTGAAGCAGAAGACAACAGGCTGAAGTAGAAGAGATTATTGGAACTAATAAGAGAGTTTGGTAAAGTTACAGGGTATAAAATCCACACTCAAAAATCAAAAGCATTTGCTTATACAGACAATTCCATGACTAAAAAAGAACTTGTAAGATCAGTCTCATTATAGCTATAAAAACATTAAATACCTTGGGATAAATTTAATCAAGGTTATGAAAGATCTCTGTAATGAAAATTACAAAGCATTAAGGAAAAATTTGGAAACAAAAAATGTAAAATCTTCCATGTTAATTGATGGCAAGAATTAAATTCATCAAACTGTCCTTGCTACCCAAAGTAGTTTACAGACTCAATGTGAACCAAGTCAAAATAGCAAATGTTCTCAGACCTGGAAAAAAAGACCTCAAAATTCATATGAAATCACGAGACCATGAATAGCTAAAGCAATCCTTAACAATAAAAATAAAGCTGGAGGCATCACAATACTAGATTTCAAGACATATTACAGGGACATTATAATCAAAACAGCCTGATACTGGCACAAGAATAGACACATCAACCAATAGAACAGACTAGAGATCTCCGAAATTATTCCATTTATCTCTACCCCAATAATGTTTGACAAATGAGCTAAGATCGCTCTCTGGACAAAGGACAGTTTCTCCAACAAATAGTTGGGAAAATTGGTTCTCTGCATGAGAAGTGTCAAATAATACCCCTATTTTACTCCCTATAAAAAAAACAAATCAGAATGGATAAGGGATCTAAATTTAAGTCCTAAAAGAAAAAAAGAAGAGGAGGAGAGAGAGGATGGGAGTGAGGGAGGGATGGAGGGTAGGCTGGTAAGTATCATTATGTTCTTAAAACTTATACATGAAATATATGAGATTTGTTCCTTTTAGATAAATTATTTTTTAAATGTCTAAGAAATGGCACAAAAGCCAGGTAGAGATGGGATCACCTAAATGAATCTTTACAATTATGCTTCATGGGAACTGAATATGAGTATTCATCCTTACGGAGAGCAGAATCATATACAAATGATCAACATAGTCTTCCTAAATATTTATCAGAGGTTCTGAGCCTACTATTTATTCTTTTTTATGAGAGAATATGTACAGTCTGCCTTTAAATGGTGATATTCAAAGAAAAAAGGCAACATAGAGGAAGAGATCCAGGAAGACTGAATAGTGAGATACAACACTGACTTCATTCCCAGAAACATACCAGGAAAGCTAAGGTACATGCTCTCAGGGCACTGACTGAGAGAAATTTTCAGGGGACACTGGACAGAACACAAGAGACTCCATGGAGCAGCAAGAAAAGAGGACAGACACACACCTGCCAGCCACTTCTGCATTTAAAGAGCTGGCTCCATGCTGGGAAGCACCATCTTCCCAGGGCAAGGTGACAGGAGGTTGCTATGACTCCTGCTATTTGGGGGCTTTGACTGAGGGAAATCCCACAGTCCCTAATAGCTTTGAGTCTAGCCTGGGAAGTTGGTATGGGTCTGTACGACTACTTTGCTCTCCCCTCACCAAAGACAAAGACTCAATCTGTTAAGATGGAGCTGTGCTGAACTGTGTGCTGGGCTGGGGAACAATGGGCAGTTCTCCAATGCCACAGGCTTGCAGGGCCAGAATGGGGCAGTTTGTGGGATGCAGGGTGGATTTCCTGTCCCCAGTGACTGTGGGAGTTCTACACACAGGCCATAGAGCTGACTCCGGTGCATTTGGATTCCTGTGTACCCATCCAACCTGACTGTGGAGACTCAGAGCTCCTTGTATGCTGAGGACAGATCTTGTAGAGGGTTGGGGGACACAAAACATAGTGGACTAATGCTCTATACAATGCGCCTGCCCAGGGGTGGGGGTTAGTGTGTGGTGTGCAGGCAGTATGAGCACACTGTAGGCTGGTAATCAGCTGGTCCACTCTTGCACAGACAAAGGCTGGGGCTGTGAACACTCCAGCCACCTCCAACTTTCCCTCCCTCCAATGACTATACGCAGAGTTACTCCATGATACACAACTTGGGTGTCATTCTGGAAACTTACACTATTCATTAACAGTGGCTGGATCTTCCCGGCCCCATTTAGCACACATTCCTGGAACTAAAATATAAGCCTTGAGTGCTTCATCAACCCCAGAGGCACATTTCCAAAATACAAAGTCTTCAATAAAAAAAGTCATCCAGAGGAGACAGCAAAAACAGATTTCTCCAGATGCACAAAAATGTGTAGAAACACAAAAATTCTAAGAAAGGCAATAGTTTCCTAAAAAAGGAACACGATAATTCAATAATGTTGGACTGTGAAGAAGGGGACTTTGACAAACTGCCTACAAAGCAACTGTAAAGAATAATTCTAAGTTTACCCAAAATCACAGAGAGATAGTTAAATAAAAGTAGGAAGTCAGTGTATGACATGGACAAAAAATTCAAGCAAAGAGATAGGGATATTGAAGAAAAGCGAAGCAGAAATATCAGAAATGAATTATTCATTAAGTCAAATAAAAATATAATGGACAGTCTTAACAACAGACTAAGACAGAAGAAAAAATATATACCTCAAAAGACAAGTATTTGAAATATCTCATTCAAACAAAGAAAAGAAAAGAAACTACAAAGACTAAAACAGTGTTTGGGATCTGTAGGATAAACATCAAGCAAAAAAAGTGAATTTATGTGTGTGTGTGTATGTGTGCGTGTGTCTTAGGAGTTCCTGAAGTATGAAAAAAAAAAAAAAAAGAATGGGCTTAGAAAACCTAATCACAGAAGGAATACCAGAAAATTTCCCCAATTTGGACAAAGATAAAAACATCAAAATATGGGATAACTAGGCATAATTGGTGTCGATGCAGTGGTACAGCAAGTTAGGCCATCATCTGAAGCATCAGTATCCTATATTGGCATTGGTTCAAGTCCCAGCTGCTACACTTCTGATCCAGCTCCCTGCTAGGTTACCTGGGAAAGCAGTGAAGATGGACCAAGTTCTTGGGCCCCTGTTACCCAGATGGGAGACCCAGAGGAAGCTCCTGGATCCTGGTTTCAGCCTAGCCCAGCCCTGGCTGCTGCAATCATTTGGAGAGTGAACCAGCAAATTGAAGAGAAAGGAGATATATATTCCGAGTCCTAAAAGAAAAGATCTGCCAACTGAGGATACTTTCATTCATAGATGCTCTCATTCTCATTCATAGATGAAGTTGAAATAAATAACCACCAAGAAAACAAACATTAAAAGAATTTATCACAATCCAACTAGCCATACAAATGGAACTTTAGGATGTCCGACACATACAGAGAAAGACAACATCATGAAAGAACGTGAAGACAGAAAACCTTCTAGTAAAAGAACAGAGGAGATTCAAAACAAATAATGGGATTATGTACAGAAAAACAGCAGGACCAAGTCAACACTTATCTATAATAAGCTTGAATGTAAGTGGACTACATTCTCCAATTCAAAGATACAGAATGATTGAATGGATAAAAACTGCTGCCTAAAAGAAACACACCTCATAAATAAAGATACACATAGAGTGAAAATGAAAGGAGAAAGACACAGTTTGCAAATAGAAATACAAGATGAACAAGAATAGCTATACTCAACCCAGACAAAATAAACTTTAAGTTAAAAACTGCTCATAATTAATGGATTAATGATCAATGTAATGACTAAATAAATGATCAATGTAAATGACTAAATAAATGATCAAGTCAAGAAGATGTCACTATAGAAAATGTATATGCACCAAATGCTCTGGCACTCAGTTATTTTAAAATAAATTAATAGATCTAAAGGAATACATATGCTAAAATGCAATAATAACTTCAACACTCCACTTTCATCAATGGACATACAAACAAGACAATAACAAACAACAAAACCAATCTATACCATACACCAAATGGACCTACAATATATGTACAGATCATTTCATCCTATAATTGCAGAATACACATTATTTTCATCAGTGCATGGTACATCCTCTAGGCTAGACCACATACTAGGCCATAAAAAGTCTCAACAAATTAAAAAAAAATGAAATCATACCATGTATTTTTTCTGACCACAGTGGAGGGAAACTGGAAATTAACAACAAGAGAAACCCTACAAAACAGACAAAAAATACGGAGACTGAACAACAAGCTCCTGAATGAACAGTGGGTGACAGAAGAAACCAAAAATAACATCAGAGAATTCTAAAAATGAGTGACAATGAAAGCACAGCATATCAAAATTTATGGGATATAGCAAAAGCAATGTTAAAATGAAAGTTTATAGCAATAAGTGCCTACTTCAAAAAAATTGGAAGGTATCAAATAAGTAATCTAACAATGCATCTCAAGAACCTAGGAAAAATCAAACAAAGCTCAAAATTCAGAGGAGGAAAGAAACAACAAATATAAGAGAAGAAATAAACATAAAAGAAGTTTTTAAAAGATCAGTGAGAGCCGGTGCTGCAGCTCACTAGGCTAATCCTCCGCCTTGCGGCACCGGCACACCAGGTTCTAGTCCCGGTTGGGGCGCCGGATTCTGTCCCAGTTGCCCCTCTTCCAGGCCAGCTCTCTGCTGTGGCCCGGGAGTGCAGTGGAGGATGGCCCAAGTCCTTGGGCCCTGCACCCATGGGAGACCAGGAGAAGCACCTGGCTCCTGCCTTTGGATCAGCATGGTGCGCCGGCCGCAGTGCGCTGGCCGCGGCGGACATTGGAGGGTGAACCAATTGCAAAGGAAGACCTTTCTCTCTGTCTCTCTCTCTCACTGTCCACTCTGCCTGTCCAAAAAAAAAAAAAAAAAAAAAAAAAAATCAGTGAAATAAAGAGCTACTTAAAAAAAATTAAACAGAAGTGATTAACCATTGCTCCAACTAACCAAAAAAAGGAAGAGACCCAAATTTAAAATCAGAGATGAAAAAGGAGATGTTACAATTGATACTACAGAAATACAAAGAATAATCATGAATCATTACCACTTTATGCCAACAAATTGGAAAATCTCAAAGAAATAGACTTCTGAACACAAATATTTTACTGAAATTGAGGCTTTAAGACAGAAACTCTGATAAACCAGTAAGCAAGATTGAGACTGAATGAGTAGTAATAAAGAGCCTCCCAACCAAAAGAAGCCCAAGACCAGAGGGCTTTACTGATGAATTCAACCAAAGTTGTAAGGAGGAACTAATTCTATTCTTCTTAAACTATCCAAAATAATTTTAAGAGAGGTTACCCTTCTAAAATCATTCTAGAAGGCCAGAATTACATAAATTCCATAACCAGAAAAAGTTGAAACAAAAGAGTAAACTATAGCAGCCAGCATTGTGTTGTACTAGGTGAAGCCACTGCCTGTGACAACAGCATCCCATGTGGGCACCAGTTCGAGTCAGTGCTCCTACATTTCCAGTTTAGCTCCCGGCTGGTGTGCCTGGGAGAGCAGTGGAGGACAGCCTGAATTCTTGGGCCCCTGCACCCATGGGGGAGATATGGATTAGGCTGCTGGCTCCTGGGTTCAGCCTGGCCCAGCTCTGGTCATTTATGGTCACTTGGGGGTGAACTATTGGATGGAAGACATCTCTCGCACTCACTTTCTTCTCTTTTCCCTCTCTCCCTGTGGCTCTTTCAAATAAATAAAGAAATATTTTTTAAAATACATAAAGAGGAGAGAGACCTATAAGCCAATACCCCTGATGAATATAGATATAAAAATAATCAGCAAAATATCAGCAAATCAAATCCAACAACACATCAAAAAGATCATGTTCCCAAACCATGTGGGGTTTATTCCAGGGATACAGAGATGGTTGAACACATGCAAACCAATAAATGTGAAATGTCACATCAACAAAATGAAGGATAGGCCGGCGCCGTGGCTCAACAGGCTAATCCTCCGCTTTGCGGCGCCGGCACACTGGGTTCTAGTCCCGGTCGGGGCGCCGGATTCTGTCCCGGTTGCCCCTCTTCCAGGCCAGCCCTCTGCTGTGGCCCGGGAGTGCAGTGGAGGATACCTCAAGTGCTTGGGCCCTGCACCCCATGGGAGACCAGGATAAGCACCTAGCACCTGGCTCCTGCCATCGGATGAGCGCGGTGCGCCGGCCGCGGCAGCCATTGGAGGGTGAACCAACGGCAAAGGAAGACCTTTCTCTCTGTCTCTCTCTCTCACTGTCCACTCTGCCTGTCAAAAAAAAAAAAAAAAAACTGAAGGATAAAAATCATATGACTGTCTCACATGCAGATGAAGCATCTGATAAAATATAATATCTTTTCATGATTAAATTTTTTTTTAAATTTGGTATAGAAGAAACACACCTCAACACAATCAAGACAGTATATGACAAACCCACATCCATCATAACATTGAATGAGGGAAAAGCTGGGAGCATTTTCACTAAGATCAGGAAATAAACAAAGATGCCACTCTAACCATTACTATTCAATGGAGTTTGGAAGTTTTAGCCAGAGTTATTGGGCAAGAAAATGAAATCAAAAGGATATATATTGGGAAGGATGAAATCAAATTGACTCTGCAGATGGCATGATCTTTTATATAGGAGAAACCAAAAGACTCCACTAAAAGACCATCAGAACTCATAACGGAATTCAGGAAAGTTACAGGGTATAAAATCAACACACAAAAATCATTAGCATTCTTTTACACCAATAATACTCTGAGAACAGACATAAGATCAGTCCCATTCACAATAGGTATAAAAAAGTTTAAATACATTAGGACAAATTTAAACAAGGATGCAAAAGATTTCTAAAACCAGAATTATAAATCATTAATGAAAGACCTTGAAAAAGACATGAAACAATGGAACAACCTTCCATGTTCATGAACTAGAGAAATTAATATCAAAAAATGTCCATACTACCCAATGCAATTTACAGATTCAACACACTACCAATTAAAATATCCAGGGCATTCTTCTCAGACCTAACACAGTGAAGAGGCGACCAACAGATCAGGACAAAATATGTGTAAGCTATAAATCTGAGAACAGGTTAGTAAGTAGAATATATAAAGTACTCAAGGAACTCAACAACAACAAAACCAAGAATCCAGTTAAGAAATCGGCAAAGGATATAAATAAGCATTTTTCAAGGAAGGAAATATAAAATAAATGAAAAATTATGCTCATGTTCACTAGCCATCAGGGAAATTCAAATAAAAATCACAGTGAAGTATCATCTCAGCCCAGTTAGAAACTCTATCATCTAAAATTAAAAAAAAAACAGCAGACACTGGTGAGGATGTGGAGAATAATGTACCCTAACGCACTGTTAGTGAGCATGGAAAGTGTTGCAGCCATTATGGAAGACAATATGCAGATTCCTCAGAAAACTAAAAATACATCTACTGCACTACCCAGCTATCCCACTCTTGGGACTATACCCAAAGGACATGAAATCAGTGTATCGAAGAATTCTCTCTACTCCCATGTTTATAGCTGCTCAATTCACAATAGCAAAGACATAGAATCACCCTATCCATCAATGAATGACTGACTAATACTACTCAGCCATAAAAAGAATAAAATCCCGACATTTGCAACAAAATGGATACAACTGGAGAACATTATGCTAAGTGAACTAAGCCAGACACCAAAAAACAAATTTTGTATTTTCTCTTATTTGTGATATTTAACATATACAGAATATAAAAATTGTGTGCATGACATATCACTTGGTATATAGTATAAATAGTGCTTTACTGATTCATACCATGTAAATGACAATACATTCTTATTTCACAGGTTAAAAAAAATGGAATGGGAGAATAATGAGGACTCAGGGACACTAGTAACGCTTTGTTGTTCATTTGCTTTTGAGGTTGGTCAGATGAGAATAAAAACATTTATCTGTACACTTATGAGCATTTCTTGGTATATATTCTGTACTTCAATAAAAAACTTGCAAAAACAAAACACAATATTTTAACCTTGGTTTAAAAATGCTTCACCATACATTAAAATGTATTTATTATGATTCCAGAAACATCTCTTCCCAGTCACACCAGGAATGTAGTAATCATTCTCAAATTACTATTAAGGAATGATCTTGCAATTATTCTGCTCAGTTGCTTCAGTTCCCACTTTACCCCTTACAAATGTACCGACTCTATGTGATGCTTCCCCCACAACAGCATCACAACTGATTCTGTGTAATCACCACGTGGAAATAAGGGAACAAAAGACCTAACTGCAATGAAAATATCTATGGCCTCAAATAGTGTATCAGCAGCGATTTCTGATGAAAAATACTCACACTGTCAAGTCTCTTTTCTCATTTTGAAAAAGCATATTTTGATTTTTAAAACATTTGATGTATAATGATATTAAATAAAATGCTTTAAAATGAGAATATATATACTAGGCAAGCCTTTGTATTATGAGTTTCAGGGACTTTAGCAAACATCATGTGGCACATATTCTTGACTGGTAATACAGAAGGCTCTCCGCCAAACTCCTACAAACCCTCACTCTAAGCAGAGCCCTAGTCACTTTTCATAAGTCTCAAGGCAGCCTTATCAGCATCTTGGGACTCAATCAGACATCACCTGGTATCCCCAGCCTATAATTCACAAACACACTTGAAGCCAAACATACTTATTATCAAACAAACTTGAAGCCAATTATTTCTAATCCAGTTTCACCACCAAGATTCTTTGTCATATATCCTTACTGCTCTGCCCTTTCTCCTATATCCTCTCATTATTTTAATATATAATATGTATTATATATTGCAAACAATTTTTCATTGTTTATTATCACATATAATATATATTGCAGACAACCGAGAAATATAAAAGCCCAGAAAGAATAAAATAAAAATTATCCATAAGAGTATAAAAAAAGGCAGAGATATGTGCTGTCCACAAGTATAGGACACTGCACGCTGGCCTAATTCAGAATCACATCCTCCAGAGATTTCTCCGTGGGGCAGAATTAGTGGTTTTGCTTCACCACTTGACCCCACACTGCTGGCCACCACTGATTGGATCAGGATGATAATCGAGCACTGGCCGAAACTCGATTTCATTCTCTTCACATTCTGCCTCACAAATCCAAGACCCAAAGAGACTGATGGTAATGGCGATTGCCAGTGGTAACTTGCATCTTACATAAGTAGATAAAATGTGTGTGCACAGCGGATGAAACACAGAAAGCAGCACAGAGATCAGAAACGAGAGCAGGCGTGGAGATCTGGAGCAGAGGGAGATGAGAGCATCAACAGGCAGCAGCTCCTCAGGACTGGGTCCCTCGAGGTGTGCTGGGAATGCAGCCCCTGCCTCTGCTAGAGGAATTCCTCTCTCTCTGCTAGAGCCTGTCACCGGCCCACAACTACGGCTATGCCTATACATTTCTTTATTATAAAAAACGGTGCCATAGTATGTTTTGTGGATATTACAGTGAATAATTCCTGAACATTTCTCTCATAAATATCCTGTATTTTTAATGCTGTGTAATTTTCTGATGCCTGACAGAAAGACATAGGTCATATCTATTCCCACTGCTCTAAACTCTCCTCGCCTCCCCACCACCACGTCCTTCCTACTGTGCTATGCAGAATCCCTTTTCTTTCACAGATACCACCCTTGCGTATGAGCCATCTACAAGAAGAGCCTCCAGTGATGAGCCAGACAACCCCACGGACACAGAGGCTCTGGGAATTCCAGAGTGCTAATGGTAAAGTCTTTGTTGCCACTTTTAAATCATTTCTCATCTATTCTTGTGAAGGCAAAATGACAAAATGGCCAGAGATCAGAATTTAGGGCTAGAATGTATGACTGAGTTCAAATACCATCTCCACCGTGTACTAGCTGTGTGATCTTAACAGCTTACCTAATTTGTCTAGGGCTCAATTCCCTTATCTAAAAATGAAGACTTCCTGGCTTTGCCAGAGTGTGCAGGATGAAATGAGTTAACAGGTGCCACATATTTAGAGTACTTTCTGTCATTCTCTAATGTTAGTTCTTAAGATCATGAGAATGTTTATTTAACTCTGAAGTTTATTTATTACTGTTTATCTTCCTCATTCATTCAGTTCTTTAGACTTTTTTCAAGGTTTTCCTTTCCAACCTATATTTACTGGAACCCCTGAAAAATTTAACTTCCAGCAATCTCATCCCACCATTTCTGAGCTGCCTTTATTCCACTGATTTTCACTTTAGTTCATTTTGGTTATTTTCTCCTAAAATTGCACCAAAGGTCTTGGGATCATCTAAAAATATTCATCTAAGAAACTCTTCAAGACCATATCTTCTATTGCAGCAGTTGATCTTTCAATTTAGTAAAAAAAAAAAAAAAATCAAGGCGCTTCATGAGATTACTTGTTTATAAGATTTATTTTATTTATCTGAAAGCATAGTTAATGAGACAGAAAAAGAGAGAGGTCTTCCATTTGTGGGTTCACTGATGATGCCAGAAGCCAGGATTTTCTTCCAGCTCTGCCACATGGGTGCAGGGACCCAAGCACTTGAACCATCTTTCAGAGTTTTCTTAGGTGCAGTAGGAAGAAGCTTGATCAGAATTGGAGCAGCCAGGAGTAGAACCAGTGCTCATGTGGGATGCTAGCATCATAGGTGGTGGCTTCACTTGCTATACCACAGTGCCAGTTCAAAGATGAGATTATTTTTAACCTCAAATTATCCTTTTTTTAAAAAACATCAATAGTCATTCTTGCTTCTTTTATCCTATTCTCAGATAATTAAATGGTCCTCTTCTCGCTCAAGGACAAATTTTCCACCCATGTCATGTTCCTTTCTCCCTCCTTCAGAATTTTGTTTTGTTCGTCTTCATTCTGACCCCAGAATTTCTTCAATCTCTCTCCAAAATTTCTTCTCTCTCTGTTGTGTCATTCCCCTCACCTGAAAACAAACCCATCTTTTTTTGTGAGAAAAACTCTTCCAAAGGAAGAGGCCACAGCCCTTTCATCCAGCCTTAAGAGCTATCCTGATACCTTCTTCAACATCTTATCCAATCTAAAATAACAAACAAAATAAAAATCAACAAAGTCTTACACATTGCATCTGCACTTTCTCACCATCATTCACAAATTCATTATCACAATGACTCAACAAGACATATCAAGTACTTCCCAAGTTCCGGTGGACTTTTTCTGCTGTTTTTGACAGTGTTGATCAATTCCTCAGTCTCTTTTTTCTGTACCTTTGTAAACATACCCATTTTTTTGTTTTCTTGCTACCTCTTGTCAAAGAAAAAGCGTACTAGACAGAATTAAGTAGGCAAGATTTTATCAAGTCTGTTACAGACTTAAGATGGGTAGGAGACAGGGCAATTGTTGCTCTCCATTTCAGAGAGATGGTTTCTAGATTCCTGAGAAAGACATCCCTGGATTGTAGATTTACCTCTCAAAAGGGCAGTGAGAGAATTCACAGAACAGGCCAGAGACCGGCCATCTGGGTCTAGGAGAGCCTATCTAAGCTTTGCAGAGTGCATCATCTCCACTTTCCCCTCTTTGCTTGCTCTTCTGTCACATCTTAAAGGCACAGGTCCTTGATAATTATTCTTTTAGCTATCGTTCATTTTTTTTTGCCTACCCCTAGGATACATTGGCTATCTCATGGTTTTAGTTAGCATTTAATAGATAATCCTCAACATTTCTTATCATTTCTTCACTAACTCCCAAGTTGTAAATTTTGTCTCTTAAATATTTCTCAAATTAATCCTCTCCTGCTAACTCATGCCATAATTTATTCTCTCAATCAGTATAACAGCTTCTTAAATAAGTTGTCTCCTATAAGCTGTCCTTCATACAACTGTCAAAATACCTAATTAAAATGAATATCTAATGGATGAATCCATAGCTAAAATTCCTTTGATGCACCACAGAGTCCACAGATGAAGCGCAGGCTCCCTAGCAGGGATGTCACACAGGCCTCCGTGATCAGGGTCCAAGCCTACCCCAACTCTATTGGTTCACTTCTCAAAACGTGCCTTGTGCTCACCATGCAATCTCTCACCTCCAATCCTTGGTTCATGCTTGTTTTCCCACCCATTCTATTCCCATTCCTTCAACAAACCAAGTCCAGCTTATCCAGTATGAGCAGCTTAATTTCTCCTTCTCTTAGAAGTTCCTGATCCTCTTCAAGAGGATATATCTCCCTGTACAATGATCCACAGGTAACACTGTGCATTTGTATGTAAGGCTTATGAGCATGTTTGTATATTTTCTACTACACATGAACCCCATATCAGAACTTCATCTTTTCCATATTTATCTTCTCAGCAAAGAACACAATGCCTGGTTACAGTAGGGGTTTAATAACTGTTTTTCAAAGTCGTTATCAAATGAAGAAATAAGTGAACAAATATCCAAGACTGGGCTGCTACAACAAAATACCATAAAATAGGGAGTTTATAAACAAATCAATATATTTCTCATACTCCAGAAGCTGGTAAGTTCAAGATCAAGGTACTAAAGAAATTCAGCGACTGGTGAGGACCCATTTCCTAGTTCACAGACAGGAACTTCTTGCTGTGACATCTTGTAGAAGAAGGAGCAATCTCCCTTGGGCTTTTTAATAAGGACACTAACACTATTCAATGGGGCTCTGCTTTCATGACCTAATCACCTTCCAGACGTTCCCACCTCTTAATATCATCGCCTTGAGAGTGATCAATTTTGAGACACAAGCATTCAGACCTTGCAACAGGCAAATATGTAAATAGAAGGATGGATGATACAGGCATCCTTGTAGACTCACAACCAGATCATAAAGAGAGCGAGTACATCTAGATGTTACAGATATAGACATTTATTAGCAAACAGGATAAAATGATCTCAGAACCTGTTCTGCACATTTAATGAGCTCTAAGCTCTCTGGTTTTTTGGTGCAGCTATGGTTTGCTCTCTCTGAAATTAATATTCAAAATTAATCACCATCGTGAGTTATCAACCCAGTGGAATCTTCGTCTGACTATGGTATTTAGAAGTAGGGCCTTTGGGAATTGAATAGGAATAGGGACAGTTATCAGGGTGGAGTTCCTATGATCAAATACTGGTGGTATTTCAAGAGAAAAAGAATATACATGCAGAGAACACACATACATGTACACATGCACACACACACCCCATGTGTTATGGATCGAACAGGACTTGACTTCTCAAACTCATGCAGATTTTGAAACCCCAAAGTCTCCTTTTAACAGTTAATACATTGCTACTAATGCTTGACAAATTGGGGGAGGCACTTGACCTAATTATGACAACAAGAAGGTAGGGCCACTAAGTGGTCTGCATCTCACTGGGGGCTTGGCCTGAGCAGGAAGTCCTTGCAAGAGGGTTGGTGATTTACGCTGAGTGGAGTCTAGCTTCTTGCTCTGCTTCCTGGCTCACCATGTGATCATGCCTTGGAAGCCACTCAGTCATTGCCAGCCTCTACCAGACACCAGGCTGATGGGGCTGCTTGGTCCTGAACTCCAAGCCTCCAAATTGTAAGCCCGAATAAGCCTTTTCCTTCTTAAGACACTCCCCTCAAGTATTTAAGTTAACAAAAAGCTGAGATGTCCTGCAGCTTCTCTGGGCTCTGACAGCAAGGCCATCAGCCAAGGTGAAGAAACCCCTTGAACCTGGGCCTCTACAATCATGACCCAAACTAAACTAATTTCTTTAGGCCTTACCCAGTCTCAGGCATTGTGTTATCAGCAACAGAAAAGGGACTAATACAAGTGCTTTAACTGGACATTGCACAAAAATTTATCTTGGATGGAAGAAAGACGTGTGGAAATATTCTAGAGGCAGAATGCAATTAATCTGATAGCAAGCCCCAGGCGATGAGAATCCTCCAGAGTTCTGACAGCACACCAGACCATTTAGAAGCCAGCTTTCCGGGCCATTCTGAGAAATGAACGGAAGAAGATTTCACTACAATTTAATATCCTGTGCAGGCAAGGATGAAGAATGTCACAAATATTTTAGCCAATTGAATATTTTTAAACCACAACTTTTACCTTCCCCCCAACTCATTCCATCCTCTAGCCTGTTAATTAACAAGGCATTTGCTCTGCAAATAAAAACCCACTGTTAATATGCTAATTGGCTAATCTTTGGTGCTTGAGATAAAGAAAGCGAAAGTACTTAGAATGGAGGGTCTTAAGTGTGGCCTTGCTAATTAAATGTTGGTTGACCACCCCTGAGTGTGAATACTGGATTAGGGTAACTGACTACCCTTCAGGCAGAGACTAAAGCTACAATGAATATGTACATCATATTGTCCATGCGAAATTACCGCAAAGCAGATCACAGACACCTTAACACCCACTATTTTCTATGTATACAAACTCTGACTACGAATAAAAGAATTCCCAAGCTCTTATTTCGTCCATCCACAGAAGGCTAAACTGTGATCTTAGATTTATTCTCCAACTGATTTCACATGCACTTTACAAATGGAACCCCTATGATAAATATTTAAGAAGAGAAGAAAGGAAATATATTTGATGTACCTGTCTAAATATTTAGCACTATACCTCAGAGGAAAATTTTTCTTCCTCTTTATTATGTCATCAACTTATGGCCTGAAGCATAAAGATAAATTCCTCCAAAGTACTTCTTTTTATTAACAAGATAGAGAATAAATAAGAACTTTCAGTATTCCAAGATACAATGCTTTTCTCCTTAATAGGGTCACATTAATCTTTACCTCTGCAGTAGTGATGAAAAACATGTACCATTATTGTTGTTTAGTCTTGAATAAGACATATTAGGCAAGGTTCATCCAAGGGAGATGTGTTGTTGCATTATGCATCCGTACCTGAAGTATTAATATAGATCTCAAACCTGTAGGCTAACAATATCATTTTCTCTTGGGAGTCAAAACAACATAGATCAATAGGTGAAACAGTTTATTAAAGTACCCTTTGATATATTTTCCTCCCATGTATCCTTGATGTGAATTAGTCAATTTCATATCTTAAATATGCCCTGATGTGTTACATGCCTGAAATACTATAGATGACAAACAAAGACTCCTGGATGTTAAATACTAAAACTTTGCTCAATTCTTACAAAGGTAAAGTATGACGAGAAAAAAATGGACTGTTAAGAATAAGAGAAATGTTAACACACTAAAGTAGTTTTAATTATCCATGTTATATGATATAATGATGGACAATTCACACATAATTAGCAAATTTTAATCTTTTTTTCTCTTTTCTAAAATGGGTGGTAGCATATCATGTTAATGATTCATTCACAACATTGCTTAAATTAAGTTTGGTCAGCAACACAATTCTATCCTCACATTGCCTAAGGCCCTGTTTTTTATGTGGCGTCCATTTGCTCTGGCATAAATTTTTATAATGCTCTATAAGTTCATCAAGCTGATAAATATTTCACAATGTCATTAGTGGGACCAGCCATCCTCAGTCTCTCTTCATTATGCCAATACTTAAAATGCAGCTAATATAGTCAGGGAAAATGTCAAATGTTTGAGAAGACAGATATATTTACCCTTATTGGCCAATATTTACATGTATTAAAACATTACATGATGCCCCATGCATACTTATAACATTTATACATCTGTTAATTTTTAATATAAAAGAAATAAAATTATCACAAGGACAATTATTTTATGTAGGATTTATACTAAGCAAATTTTTAAGGGACTTAGATTTACACACACAAGAACTGTTGCCCTCAATACCAATTTTGTTGTTATCTGTACACTGCCATAAGCTATAGCCATACATGGGCCATTCATGGATTCTCACAAGTGAAACCTTCCCCAGGTTTTCCCATTCCCAACAAACAACAATGTCCAAGGCCTCCCATTTCTATTTAAAATATGCTGCTGTTATCTCCTTAGGTGCTGGACATCAATTAGGAGGAAAGTAAATAAACTAGCTTCTACTTTGTTATTAATATAATATACTGAGGGCCAGCGCCATGGCTCACGTGGTTAATCCTCCGTCTGCGATGCCAGCATCCCATATGGACACCGGGTTCTAGTCCCGGTTGCTCCTCTTCCAGTCCAACTCTCTGCTGTGGCCAGGGAGGGCCCCTGCATGGGAGACTAGGAGGAGGCACCTGGCTCCTGGCTTTGGATTGGTGTAGTGCTGGCCGTAGCGGCCATTTGGGGGGTGAACCAATGGAAGGGAGATCTTTCTCTCTGTCTCTCTCTCTCACTGTCTGACTCTATCTGTCAAATAAATATGTCTATCAGTCTCTCTCTCTCTCTATTTCTCTCTCTCTCCCATACTGTCTAGCAGTATGTTTCTCTCGCTCTCTTTCTCTCACCTCCTCTCTCTCTTTCTCTCTCGCAAATAAAATAAAATAAATTATGAACTTAACTCAACTTGGCCAAGCACACTCACTATAGGAGTTCCAATAACAGCTGTATATTTCTTTCTTTCATTCATTTAATATTTCTGAGTGCCCAGTGTCATGCGTTATGTAAGGTGCTGAGGATTCAAAAAAGGAAAGACTATCTTTGGGGAGTTTAAAATTTAGAAGAAATACAAAGCAGACAATTATAGCATAAAGTAAAATGTTCTAAAATGGTAATATTTATAAGGCACACTCAGACTATAGGACAAATAGTTCAATGTGGAGAGCAGCAGATAAGACAAGAAGCGGCAAGTCAGGAAAAAGTCGGAGGACTCGAGCTGAGCTGAGCAGAAATGTACGTGTCTTATACTTGTACATGGGAAGACCTTCTATGCAAAGGGAAAGATAAGCAAACTCGGAAAGTAACAAAAAGCATAATGTTTCCCAGGTATAATAAATAGTTCGGTAGCTTCAAAGCAAGAGAACATATTATATTTTTAAACTTTTATTTAATAAATATAAATTTCCAAAGTAAAACTTTTGGATTATAGAGGCCCCCCCATTTCCTCCCTCCTACCCGCAACCATCCCATCTTCCACTCCCTCTCCCATCTCATTCACATCAAGATTCATTTTCAATTATCTTTATATACAGAAGATCAACTTAGTATATACTAAGTAAAGATTTAAACAGTTTGCACCCACACAGAAACACAAAGTATAAAGTACTGTTTGAGTACTAGTTATAGCATTAATTCACATAGTACAACACATTAAAGACAGAGATCCTACATGGGGAGCAAGTGCACAGTGACTCCTGTTGTTGATTTAACAACTGACACTCTTATTTACGACGTCAGTAATCACTCAAGGCTCTTGTCATGAGCTGCCAGGCTATGGAAGCCTCTTGAGTTCGCCAACTCTGATCTTATTTAGACAAGGCCATAGTCAAAGTGGAAGTTCTCTCCTCCCTTCAGAGAAAGGTACCTCCTTCTTTGATGGCCTGGAGAACATATTATATTGTAAGCACTGAAGTAGAATGAACTGTGTATTCTGCCACAGTGCCTTGTCTTAAAGGGTAGATTGGGTGAGGGTCCTTACAGGGAGCAATGGAAGAAAGAGCCATGAACAAATTTATTCATTCCAGCTCAAACCCACACGTCTGCATGGTTACTGCTGGGATTCTAGAAATTACGGAGGCATCTCTATCAAGTGAAGACAACCTGTAAAGTACACCTGAGCCTCCCAATTCCCAGAAGCAACTTCCACCCGCTTACCCAACCTACTGCGACTCCTACTGTCCATAATCCTAACAAAGATGCTGATAGAGTGTACTTGCCACCATCTTATGTAACATGATGGAAATATATTTTAAATGATCACACAGCTCATTTCTTTATTCAAGGGATCTCACACATTCATCTCAGGAGTGAAGAGATGTAGTTCATGAAAGGATTTATCAGAGGTAGCCAGCAAGAGCCTTGTATAGCATAGGCTCTGTTAAAACAAAGAAGACCCCAGAACCATCAGCAGAGTGGAGTCTAAAGAGAGGACATCAGTGAAGAACCCCTCATGGCCCAATCACCAAAACCTCAAAGCAACAGGATATCTAATACTCAGCTGTTGGCAGTTACCCTAAGTACAATAATCATTTCCCAGTCCACTTTTCTTGTGTCCTTCCCAAAAGTGAAAAGGGTAACATCTGCTTACAAGGGTAAGCCAAGGAAGCGAGCAGAGCTGCCAGAGAAGATAAAGCAGCAACCGGGGGTTCTAGATAGAGCAGAAGGAAGCATTTACAACATTTGCCACTGTCCTTCCCCACTGACTCATCCAGATCCAAGCCACCAGGCCTCTGACAGAGTCACAGAATTGTCCACGCTTCTCTTAATCACCAAAGACAATACCAGCTCCTTGATTTTGCTATAGCTTAACTGATTTTCCTCATGATTTCTAACTGCTGGGTAGACAACAACAACAACAAAATAATCACTAATGATTCACTTTGATAAATTCAATTAGGTTTCATTCCCAAATATCTCAGTCAGAAAATGTGGGGCTTTTTGTCAAACTGCTTAGTTTGAAATTTATTAAAGATTAATTTTATTTATTTGAAAGGCACAGTTACAGAGACAGAGGGAGAAGCAGAGTGGTCTTCCATCCACTGGTTCACTCCCCAGTTTGTCACAAACAGCCAGGACTGGGCCAGGCCAAAGCCAGGAGCCGTAAGTTTAATCAGGATCTCCTACGTGGATGCAGAGGCCCAAGCACTTGGGCCATCACTGGCTACTTTCCCAGGCACAATAGCAGGAAGGTGGATCAGAAGTGGAATCGAACCAGTGATTTTATGGGATGCCAGTGCTGCAGGTGGTAGCTTAATTCAGTATACCACAATGCCAACCCCAGTTTCAAATTTCTGTTCCCAGAAATATCTCCTGGACATTTTTAAGATGACTTCAGGGTAAAACTTATTGAGACAGACATGGATACCATGATGCCGACGTGAAAAGATGTGGAGGTATGCTCTGACTCCTTGCATGTCTGGGATGACAGCTCATGTCTCAGGAGGTGCTTTCTGGCCTGCAGGTCCTCAAAGCTAAGTTCAACCACCAGGAAATCTTAGACGCCAACCCCTCTGGTCTTGGTCAGGATTCTATAATGTTCTGGCTTTCCTCGACTCTGGTACCTCTTGAGGTCCCCCTGAACTTCCACTGTGTTAAGCCAGCTGCCCCTTTGCGTGTTCCTCCCTCCCTGCCTCCTAACCACATGACAGAACAGACTCCAAGGCAGACAGCCTAGTGCTCAATTTGGCATCCAAACTCTAGACGAGGGATCTTCAAAAAGTTCTTGGAAAATGTGTATTATTAAAAAAACTATGAATTTCAAACTTCTTCACCAAAAATAGCCTACTTGTAAGTCCATTTCTCCGTGAACTTTGAGAATTCTGCTCATATGACACTACAGGATGAAGATCTTTCTCTTTCTCTCACTCAAGCTTGAATTTCCACTGATTACCATGCTTCAAAATCCTTTTTTGTCTGTCAGAAGCTGGCAAGTACCCCTTTTATTCTATTTTCATTTCCCGGATCAGCATCTAATTTTTGGGGTCAGCTGGATCCTGCAGGCAGGCTAAAAAATGAAAACTTTTCAAATATTTTTGCAATTACCTCTATCGTTTTTATGAGATCCCCATCAATAAATACTTGTATAAATGAAATATGTGGATTTTCAAGTTGAAAGTGAAATACAGAAAAAGGCAATAAATCTACCAGACTTAACTTTTCACACAGGTAGTAATACAACTGCAAAAATTAAGTGTTTGCTAAAGTGGTAGAGTCTTTTTTTACCTTACTAGAATTTCACTTAAGGAAATAAAAACGTACTATAAACAGAGTGCTATAACTCAAAAAAAGTAATGCTTTAGGGGTTCATAGTGGAAGGTCACGTTGAAAGTTAAAGTTTACGAAGTCTAGACTTTGGCTTAAAACAAAACTAAAGTCTCTTGCTTTGTTCCTGTTTTCCATAAGGAGGCAAACAATCCTTAGAGGATCAAGTATATTTGCTAAAGATACTGAAATGTTTACACACTCTCCATTAAAATAATTTCTGAAGCTTAGAAAATTTCCATCACAGAATACAGAAAGATACCACATTTGTCACTGAGAAACATTGAGAAACAATTTTGGAATATTGTCACTAATGGAAGAGGGAAGTCTTAGAAAACAAGATTGTATTGGAATTGGTCTTTTTCACTTTCGCAGAAGTGAAAATGGTCCTCAAAGGAAAATGAAGTAAAGTGCAAAGTTAGGAAAAAAAAGAGCGAAATTTAGCTGTGGTGTTGTTTTGTAAAAGAAATTTGGAAGAAACAGCTTCAAAGAACTGAAATCAGATCCTGGGGACAAGACATCCCAAGGCAAGGAATTTTAGTTTAGTTTATTTGGCTTTGAATCCTAGGGAAATAATCCAAAAATTGTGTATTATTCATTGTATTTATATCATAAATAGAGTTTTTGAGATTTCATGCTCTGTGTATAGTCAGCCATGATCCTTTCCATTATTTAACTATGTGCACATTTTTGCAGTATTCTCAATGAAAACTTCAATCACCGGAACTAGAACCAAGTGGGGACATTCTTGGAAGGTGGCTAGAGGAGACACGATTTGAATAGTAATTCTGAAGGCAAAGTGTAGAAGCTTTGTCTTGGAGCAGAAATAAAAAAAGAATTCATAAGGTTTGTGGGAAAAACAAGATGGCTAAAAGGCAAAAAGACCAAGAGATAGTGAAGATCTGTTAGGCTGATAAAGAGAAATATCAGGGTGTATTACAGAAGAAGGAGCATATTTCATATTACCCAATTTCACTTATCATAAAATGCCCAAGGACAGAAAATTTGACTTACTACCTACAAAATAAGTGATTATTTTCAAAGCTTTGATGGATTTTCCTGCCATGGTCAGTCATGTTAGCTCTCTTCTCTTTCTTTATGTGACTCTTGATGCTTTCTGTGTTTTTTTCCCAAGGTAAGAAATCAGAATATATGTGTTTGACAATATATCTTTTCCATTGCCTTCCAAATTTTACAATCATAAGTGGAAGTGGGTTTCTCTATGGTTTATGTCCCCTTTTCAAAGATAGTAGAAATTTATACTCAGTAATCACCTCTGTAAACTTTTTTGCCTCCAAAGGGAAAAACAACAACCTCAGTGTGAAAGAAGAAAAGTAAAATAATAATATGAAAGTTAAAATTTATACAGAAAAATAAATCTAATCACCAGGTTTGCTTTACAAAAGTGTTCATAGCAGCCTTTGGAAAGAACATTGTGAACATACACTATGCTCCTTAAATCTACTGAATATTGGACTTGGCCTACTCTAGGCAATTATGTATTCATGGAATGATTAATGGATGAAGATGAGTCTTGATGAACAAGCAAGGAAAGATTAAACACTCCATTGGTTAGTGTTTTCAACTGGAACTAACAATCAATAATTCATTTATAAAGCCTATGATCAATAATAAATATATAATAAAAATAATTATAATTCTCTTACAACCAAATTAGAAATAGTCTTTAGCTTCTGGTCCAGTCATTATGATGTAAAAGGGATAAGATTTACAACTACAAAACTTAACAATGGGCAGCCATTGCTTTTGATCCCACAAAAAAAAAAAAAAAAATGGAAAAAGCAATGGCAGCGCTAAGGAATTCCCTAAGTAATCAGGTACAAGGCCACAGCACAAAGAAGAAGGGCCCAATCATAGGCAGAGTCCACGAAGTGGAAGAGACAATGGAGTTTGAGGAATTTAAGGCAAGTAGAATTTGTCTTTTAGATACCCAGGGATAGGGAACTGCACAGAGAGAGCTCAGAAGAATCTTTGAACACTGATCTATCCATGAATCAGAGGTGAGTGCCCAAGAACATGGAAGTAACTGTTGAAAATCAGTAAGTAGACTGCACGCAGCCTCAAAATCAACCCTATTCTCACCAAGAAAAATGGAAACACTATATAGTACAAAGAGCATTGGAAAACATTTTGAGAAAAATAACTCCTTATTGGTGCCAAATTATCCCTATATTAAAGGTTTATCTAGCTCACCCTACAAAGATTAAAATGATCCAATTAATTTCAAAGATTGTAACTTCATGCTCAAACAGCACCCAACGGAATTTTAAAAAATACAACTGAATATGTAAACCAAGAACATATAATTTACAAGGACCATAATTCAACTAAAACATTAGAAGTCACGGTGAGAAAAAGGATCATATAACTTATGACTAGGAGATGACTTAAAACAACAACAAAATAGAATAAAATAAGTAGGTACAACTTTAAGCCATGAGTAGAGACGAAATGGAATAAAATATTAGTTTAGCAGAGTCAGAGGAAAGTAGGAAAAAACAAAAAAGTTGAAACAAATGATAAAAACAAATATCAAGAAGCTAAACTCACTTATCGGGTTATGTTAAATGTAAAATGTCAACATACTTCAATTGAGAAGCAGAGATAAAAATACTTGGATAAAAAGAACAAATATATGGTATAATATAATATATGCTGTCAACCAAAATACTCAATTTAAATATAAAAACACAGATAAATTTAAAAGAAAATTATGAAAAAGATATTCCATTCAAACAGGAAACCAAAGAACCTGCATAGCTTTGTTAATATCACACAAACTAAATTTCATGCTAAGAAATATTACCAAGGATAAAAGGAATTATTTCAGAAAGATAAAGGGGTCAATTTATCACATAGATTATAGCAATCCTCAATGTATGTACATCTCATAGCACCTTTACATACATGAAGTAAAAACTGATCAAAATGGAAGAAAAACTAACTACTTATAATTATAGTAAAATGTTTCAATACTTTTTTCCAGTAATTAAATGAGCAGATCAACAGACTATGTAAGGATATAGAAAACTTAAACACAATCAAGCTAATTAATCTAATTAAATTACAGAACAAATAAACCCAGAATATACGTCCTTTCTAAATCATTTCAATAATCACACATCTGCAAACTTCTGATGAAACTCATCAAAAATTATTTATTATATTCAATAATATAATATATTGAATATAACAAACAAAAATTGAAAGAATTTTTTGCCACTCGTCCAGCCCTGCAAAAGATACTTAAAGATGTGTTACACACAGAAACACAGAAACACGCCATCAACATGAAAGAAGGTAAACGGAGGGAACCTCACAGCAAAAGATCACAGGGAATTCAAAGCATACATTAGAAAATATCTTTGGCAAATGGCAGGGCAAAGTTACCACTTATCAATAGTCACATTGAACGTTAAAGGTCTAAACTGTCCTGTTAAAAGACAGAGATTGGCTGATTGGGTTAAGGAACAAAACCCATCTATTTGCTGCTTACAAGAAACACATCTTTCCAACGAAGATCCATTCAGACTGAAAATAAAAATAAAAGGATGGAACAAGATATACCATGCCAACAGAAATGAAAAAAGAGCGGGTGTAGCCATCTTAATATCGGACTACATAAACTTTAAAACAAAAACTGTTAAGAGAGACAAAGAGGGACACAATATAATGATTAAGGGATCAATACTACAGGAAAATATAACAATTATCAATGTATATGCACATAATTACAGGGCACCAGTTTATTTTAAAAATTTGTTAAGAAACTTAAAGGGAGACTTAGACCCCAACACAATAGTACTGGGGGACTTCAATACTCCATTCACAGATATTGACAGACCGACAGGACAGAAGATCAACAAGGAGACAGTAGATTTAAACAACACTATAGCCCAAATGGTTCTAAAAGATATCTACAGAACTTTTCATCATACACAGAAAGCATTTACATTCTTCTCAGCAGTACATGGAACCTACTCTAGGATTGACCACATATTAGGCCATAAAGCCAGTCTCAGCAAATTCAAAAGAATTAGATTCATACGATGCAGCTTCTCAGACCATAAGGGAATGAAGTTGGAAATTAGCAACTCAGAAATCCCTAGAGCATATGCAAACACTTGGAGATTGAACAAAATGCTCCTGAATGAACAATGGGTCACTGAAGAAATCAAAAGAGAAATCAAAAATTTTCTGGAAGTAAATGAGGATAACAGCACAACATACCAAAACTTATGGGATACAGCAAAAGCAGTGTTAAGAGGAAAGTTTATATCAATAGGTGCCTACATCAAGAAACTGGAAAGGCACCAAATAGATGAGCTTTCAATGCATCCCAAGGATCTAGAAAATTTGCAGCAAACTAGACCCAAATCTAGTAGAAAAAGAGAAATAATCAAAATCAGAGAAGAAATCAACAGGATTGAATCCAAAAAAACATTACAAAAAATCAGCCAAATGAGGAGATGGTTTTTGAAAAAATAAACAAAATTGACACCCCATTGGCCCAACTAACTAAAAAAAGAAGAGAAAAGACCCAAATCAGTAAAATCAGAGATGAAAAAGGAAATGTAACAACAGACACCACAGAAATCAAAAGAATCATCAGAAATTACTACAAGGACTTGTACATCAGCAAACAGGGAAACCTATCAGAAATGGATAGATTCCTGGACACATGCAACCTACCTAAATTGAACCAGGAAGACACAGAAAACCTAAACAGACCCATAAGTGAGTCAGAAATTGAATCAGTAATAAAGGCCCTCCCAACAAAGAAAAGCCCAGGACCAGATGGATTCACTGCTGAATTCTACCAGACATTTAAAGAAGAACTAACTCCAATTCTTCTCAAACTATTCAGAACAATCGAAAAAGAGGGAATTCTCCCAAATTCTTTCTATGAAGCCAGCATCACCTTAATTCCTAAGCCAAAAAAAGATGCAGCAGAGAAAGAGAATTACAGACCAATATCCCTCATGAACATAGATGCAAAAATCCTCAATAAAATTCTGGCCAATAGACTGCAACAACACATCAGAAAGATCATCCACCCAGACCAAGTGGGATTCATCCTTGGTATGCAGGGATGGTTCAATATTCGCAAAACAATCAACGTGATACACCACATTAACAGACTGCAGAAGAAAAACCATATGGTTATCTCACTAGACGCAGAGAAAGCATTCGATAAAATTCAACACCCTTTCATGATGAAAACCCTAAGCAAACTGGGTATAAAAGGCACATTCCTCAATACAATCAAAGCAATTTATGAAAAACCCATGGCCAATATCCTATTGAATGGGGAAAAGTTGGAAGCATTTCCCCTGAGATCTGGTACCAGACAGGGATGCCCACTCTCACCACTGCTATTCAATATAGTGCTGGAAGTCTTAGCCAGAGCTATTAGGCAAGAAAAAGAAATTAAAGGGATACAAGTTGGGAAGGAAGAACTCAAACTATCCCTCTTTTCAGACGACATGATTCTTTATTTAGGGGACCCAAAGAACTCTACTAAGAGACTATTGGAACTCATAGAAGAGTTTGGCAAAGTAGCAGGATATAAAATCAATGCACATAAATCAACAGCCTTTGTATACACAGGCAATGCCACGGCTGAGGAAGAACTTCTAAGATCAATCCCATTCACAATAGCTACAAAAACAATCAAATACCTTGGAATAAACTTAACAAAGGACATTAAAGATCTCTACGATGAAAATTACAAACCCTTAAAGAAAGAAATAGAAGAGGATACCAAAAAATGGAAAAATCTTCCATGCTCATGGATTGGAAGAATAAATATCATCAAAATGTCCATTCTGCCAAAAGCAATTTACAGATTTAATGCAATACCAATCAAGATACCAAGGACATGCTTCTCAGATCTGGAAAAAATGATGCTGAAATTCATATGGAGACACAGGAGACCTCGAATAGCTAAAGCAATCTTGTACAACAAAAACAAAGCCGGAGGCATCACAATACCAGATTTCAGGACATACTACAGGGCAGTAGTTATCAAAACAGCATGGTACTGGTACAGAAACAGATGGATAGACCAATGGAACAGAATAGAAACACCAGAAATCAATCCAAACATCTACAGCCAACTTATTTTGATCAAGGATCCAAAACCAACCCCTGGAGTAAGGACAGTCTGCTTAATAAATGGTGCTGGGAAAACTAGATTTCCACGTGCAGAATCATGGAGCAAGATCCCTACCTTTCACCTTACACAAAAATTCATTCATCATGGATTAAAAATTTAAACCTACGACCCGACACCATCAAATTATTAGAGAGCATTGGTGAAAGCCTGCAAGACATAGGTACTGACAAAGACTTCTTGGAAAATACCCCAGAAGCACAGGCAGTCAAAGCCAAAATTAACTACTGGGATTGCATCAAATTGAGAAGTTTCTGTACTGCAAAAGAAACAGTCAGGAAAGTGAATAGGAAACCGACAGAATGGGAAAATATATTTGCAAACTATGCAACAGATGAAGGGTTGATAACCAGAATCTACAAAGAAATTAAGAAACTCCACAACAGCAAAACAAACAACCCACTTAAGAGATGGGTCAAGGACCTCAATAGACATTTTTCCAAAGAGGAAATCCAAATGGCCAACAGGCACATGAAAAAATGTTCAAGATCACTACCAATTAGGGAAATGCAAATCAAAACCACAATGAGGTTTCACCTCACCCCGTGAGAATGGCTCACATTCAGAAATCCACCAACAATAGATGATAGAGAGGATGTGGGGAAAAAGGGACACTAATCCACTGTTGGTGGGAATGCAAACTGGTGAAGCCACTAAGGAAGTCAGTCTGGAGATTCCTCAGAAACCTGAATATAACCCTACCATTCAACCCAGCCATCCCACTCCTTGGAATTTACCCAAAGGAAATTATATTGGCAAACAAAAAAGCCATCTGCACACTAATATTTATTGCAGCTCAATTCACAATAGCTAAGACTTGGAACCAACCCAAATGCCCATCAACAGTAGACTGGATTAGGAAATAATGGGACATGTACTCTATAGAATACTATACAGCAGTCAAAAACAATGAAATCTGGACATTTGCAACAAAATGGAGGAATCTGGAAAACATCATGCTGAGTGAATTAAACCAGTCCCAAAGAGACAAATATCATTTGTTTTCCTTGATTGGCGATGAGTAATTGAGCACCAAAGGGGAAACCTGTTGAAGTGAAATGGACACTATGAGAAAGAGTGACTTGATCAGCTCTTGTGCTGACTGTTGTTCTACAATGTAATTCTTTATCCATTTTAGTATTTTTTTTATCCTAGTACTAGTGGTTGATCTCTATAATTAACACACAATTATTCTTAGGTGTTTAAATTTTAACTGATAAGTGATCGCTGTGAAATATAAGAGTAGGAATAAGAGAGGGAGGAGATGTACAATTTGGGACATGCTCAATCAGTCGTGCCCCAAATGATGGAGTTAGAATTGTGCCAGGGGATTCCAATACAATCCCATCAAGGTGGCATGTACCAAGGCCATCTCACTAGTCCAAGTAATCAGCTTCAGTCCACAATTGATCACACTGATAGGTCTAAGAGTAAAAAGGATCACACAAACAAGACTAGTGTCTGCTAATACTAACTGATAGAATGAAAAAGGGAGAGAATGATCCAACATGGGAAGCCGGATACACAGCAGACTCATAGAATGGCAGATGTCCTAAATAGCACTCTGGCCTCAGAATCAGCCCTTAAGGCATTCGGATCTGGCTCAAGAGCCCATGAGAATATTTTAGGCATGCAAAGCTAAGGCACTCTGAAAAACAAAAAAAAAGGAGACCTAAATGGAAGGATCTCTGCCAGTGAGATCCCAGTGGAAAGAATGGGGCCATCAAAGAAGGAGGTACCTTTCTCTGAAGGGAGGAGAGAACCTCCACTTTGACTATGACCCTGTCGGAATAAGATCGAAGTCGGCGAACCCTAAAGGCTTCCATAGCCTCGGCAACTCATGACTAAAGCCTAGGGAGATTCCTGACGCCAGTTAAAATTTTGGCTCAATGAAACCCGTAATCAAGAAAGAATCTTCAGTGAAGTCCAGAATTAATGATAATTTGGGAAATGAAAGCCATCTTATTTCATAAATTAGAAAACCAGGGAGCCTTGGTTTGACAAAGGTATAAAATAAAGTTTGACAAAACTGTATTTGCAGAAAGATTGATACACAAAGGCATCATGTTTTTGTTTCTATTCTTTTTAATATTTTTGCTCTCACATATAAGGGAGAACATGCAGTATATGTCCTCTGTGTCCAGCTTATTTCACTCCAGTTGCATCCATTTTGCCTCAAATAGTTGTATTTCATTCTTTTTTTAATAGCTATATAATATTACATTTTTGGGCCTATTTACTTGTTGAATTCTATTTGATGGAACATTAATTCCTTGACTTTAATGTAAATTAAAAATGTTATCTCAAAAACTAAAAAAAAAAAAAGAGAGAGAGAGAGAGAGAGGGAGTGAAGAGAAAGGGAGGAAAGAGGAGGAAGAATGTCATTATATTCTTTGAATTTAACTATGAACCATACTGAATACATTAAAAACCAAAAATATAAGTTAAAGAAAATGGGGAAGTCACTTAAATTCTCTTTCATTAAAAGTGAGCAACTAACAAAAATATGGAACTCTATCAAGCTAAGAAGCTTTTACACAGCAAAGAAAATGATCAATCATGTGAAGAGACATACAATAGAAAGGGAAAAAATATTTGCAAACCACCAATCTCACAAAGGATTAATACCTTGAATATATTAGAAAATTAAACAACAAAAAAATCTAGTCCTGTTGAGAAACAGGCAAAGCATTTCAATAGACAGTTCTCAAAAGAAGAAATAGAAACAGCCAACAAATGTATGAAAAAATGTTCAACATCACTAGCCACCAGGGTAATGCAAATCAAAACCACAATCCAATATCACATCACACCTATCAGAATGGCTAATGAAAGAGAGTAACAAGTGTGGGTGAGGATGTGGACAAGGGGGACACTCACACTCTGTTGGAGGGAATGGAAAGTGGTGCCATCATTGTGGAAAACAGTGTGGAGATTTCTTAATAAAATAGAAAAAGACTTGCAATATGATCCCTCTGTACCAGTATTGTGTACGTACCCAAGTGACTTGAATGCGAAGTATCAGAAATACCTACATCACTATGTTTACTGCAGCACTGTTCACTGTAACCAAAATTTGGAACCAACCAACCAAGGTGTCCATCATCAGATGAATGGATAAAGAAAACGTGGTATATATATATATATATATATATATATATATATATACACAGTGGAATATTATTCAGCTATAAAAAATGAAAGTCTGCCATTGGGAGTAAAAAGGAGGTAACTGGAGGCCATCTTGTGAAATAAGCCAGTCCCAGAATGATAAATACCCCATGTTCCTCCTTATCTGTGGGAAGTAAAATTTAAAAAGCAAAAAGAAAGAAAAAAGAAATGTCTATGGATTTAAGTATTGCTGTAGATGCACTTTTGTAAAACTTTGTTTTATACCTTTGTCAAACCATGATTAAGAAGATTATACTACTATAGTTTTAATGATCTGTGATTACTTTAGAATTCAATATATTTAGGTGAAATGGTCATTTTCCCATTCAATTATTGTTTATTACTGTTATCCATACTTCCATAAAACTAGGCTATTTTTGCTTTTTACTTGTTAACCTTCTTATTTGGTGACGTAGTAAACCTTTTTACTGTAATATAAATTTAAAATTTATTTCCTCAAAAAATAAAAAAAAAAGAGAGGGAAAAGGAAAGAAAGAATGGAGAGAGGGGAGGGAGGAAGGACTGAAGGAAGGCAATATCATTATGTTCTCAGAATAGTATCTACAAGTCATATTGAATCTGTTTAAAGTTAATTAAAAATGAAATTAAAATATAAATAAAGATAAAAGTGAGCACCCATCCTAGTTGGCCTGTCCAGTTCTGATTTATGCCTATTGTCCTGGTGATATAATTATTAGTGTCCAGGTGGTATAATTATTAGTAGAACTATCTTTCAATTTCAAAATTTTCCAGTTTGTATCATGAATTTTACGGTCACTCTATATCATTAAGCAAATTAGTGGCATAGCAAAGTCTAAAACCCATGTTTCCTTACTCCTATCCACTGCTTCTCACTGAAGCACATTGCCATCAGTGTGACAAAGGCAGAAAGGGAAAATCCCCATCTGCAAATCATCTTGTCAGATAGATTTAATAAACAGGGGACCTGCCCTACGCCATAGTAGTTAAGCCTCCACCTGGGGCGCTGGCATCCCATATGGTCTCCAATTCAAATCCTAGCTGTTCCACTTCTGATCCAGCTCTATTCTGATGGCCTGGGAAAGCAGTGGAAAATAACCCAAGTGCTTGGGTCCCTGCAACCTTGTAGGAGACCTGGAGGGAAGCTCCTGGCTTTGGAATGACTTAGCTTAGCTCTGGCCCTTGTGGCCTTTTGGGGAGTGAACCAGCGGATGGAAGACCTCTCTGACTGTCTCTCCCTCTAACTCTGCCTCTCAAATTAACATATTTTAAAAGATTTAATAAGCAGCTAAACACAAACTCCCTGAACTCACACAAATATACTCACTCACATCCATGGATCCTTATCCATACCAACTTAAATGTATGCGAAGTTCACATTTAGATGTTCTCCATTTCCCAGCACTCAAGGGATAGCCACATACGTGAGCACCTATGTGCCTAAAGGGAGCTACATGAACTAGACTCTATATACTTGAGTTTTCTGCATCTCAGAATTGTCTCATAAATTCACCCTTTATAACACTTTGATTATTGTTATTAGATATGTAACTCTAATATTTGAGAATGAATATGTATTGTGGATTGAAGTCCATCCCAATCCCAAGACAAAAGAGATGAAATCCCGACCCCCAATACTTCAGAATGTGATCTTATTTAGAAATAGAGTCATTACGAATGAATTGATTAAAATGAAGTCACATTAAGTAGGGTGAGCCCCTGATCCAATATAACTGGTATCCTCATAAAAGGAGACAGAAAGAGCAGAGACACACAGGCAGAAGACAACTCAGATGGTGGGAGGGGTTGAAGTGATGTGTCTACAAGGCAAGGAATGCTGGTAAGCTGCCTCAATCAGAAGAGGTTTAGCACTCTTCCCTAGGCTTTCAGAGGAGGAATGAACTTGAGCTACTTGATTTTGGACTTGTAGCCTCTATAACAATGAGACAATACATTCACTTCATTCTAAGCCACTCTGTTTGCGGCATTTGGCTGGCTATGGTAGCCCTAGAGAAATAATACAGCTGGTGAAATACTAGCAAATCTCCCAAAACAATGATCAGAGGACTTTGCTAAACTCTCTCTCTCTCTACTCCCTAATTCTGGTTGCCTTAAAACTATATCTTAGGCCTAGCTTTTATAGAAATTTAGATAACTCAACACCATGCCTAAATTATAGCATCCTTTCTAATACCTATGATTACCAATTCCATCACCAAAACAACCCAGCCTCTTAAATCTGCATTTGAAAAATTCAGATTCAGTGACTTATGTTCTGGATATGTAGACCAACCAAACAAGAGTCTAAAAGAACAGATGGAAAGAAACACCTCAGTTCTTCCCTTGATCTTTGTGCATCTTTGTATGAGAATGCATTTGAAAATCCTACCTGGTGACTTCTCCTGCAGTTCAGTGGTATTTTACCACATGCAGCACCGGCCAAACAGCACTAGATAGTTTCTAAATGGGAGAATGGACTCTCAGCTCCAGGGTATCCACTGTTAAAATCCTGTGCAGCATGCACAGCCTTGATGATGTAGTTCTGCTATTTTATGCCTCCTATTGAGCTAGTTGGTGGATCCCTGAACAAGCTGTGTTGTTTTGTCCCTGTGGTACTTTATCCCGGTTAGTCTACCTGACACACTGCTCATCCTTCAGGTCTCAGCATGTTCTCTCCAAAGCTACCCCTCCTTTTCCCAGGCAGCTGGAGGCAGCTCCTTTGCTAATGCCAGCACTGCTCATTACAACATCCTTCCATTAAGACTTTTTTTTCTGTCTACTAGCTACATAAGTTCCTAAACCCCTAAGACCGTATGCTTCTTCAGTGTTGGAAGAATGAAGCTTTGAACTTTGCTTATATTTGAATATTTGGATAAACTAATTATATGATCTTCAAAAAGAAAAATATCATGTAATAAATACAGAATCCCTGCAGTACATACAGTTAGTACTGTACCATGAGATTAGTGAGGTCATTTTAAGTGATAAATCCAAATTTATATGACAATATATTTTGTAACTTAAGCTTTGCCACTGTATGATTATTTGTATATATTTAACAATAAAAAGATTTTATAACTAAAAAAATTAAAAATTAAAAAAAAAAACATTGCACCAAATGCTCACCCCAAGTATGTGTCATTTGTTTGGCATATTCCATCTAGAATAATAGAATCAAGATTAATGTACACTGCATGATGAATCACAATTTCCTTGCTTTTAAATACTGTAATATCCCACATATGCATATACCTCATGCTCTTTAACAACAAAATCATCAATGGACAATTGGGTTAAAAAAAATTCGATGCTCCCCCTGCACTGCCCCAAACTCACGGAGAAAGCCAACACTGGAATATAACTATCATCAAACGTACACATGTACATATTAAGAGTGATACCATGGATAAGAAATTCTCAGGATGGTCCAATCTTAGTAGATCAGAATCATTAGAGTGGCTTTAACCAAAACATTCACTTTCCCCTGACCATATCAAAACCACTGACTTAAATAGGAATGTTTTAAGTATGCTGGAGGAATATAAAAGAATTGAGAATCACTGCTATAGTTATCTAACATGTCCACTCATTGTTCAGAGAATGATTTAAATATATGTACTTTTTTTAAGAAAAGTTTCTGAATAGTATGTATAGCCTCATTTTTAAAATGATTTTTAAATTGTGGCAAGATGAACATAATATTTACCAGTAAGCCATGTTAAGTGATTAATTTAGTGGCAGTAAGCATATTCACAATATTTTACAACTATCACTACTATCTAGTTTTAGAAAGTTTCCATCATCCCAAACACAAACTATAAACCAATTAAACAATTCCCTGTATCTACCCATATATGATCCTATTCTTATAATAAAACTCTGCAAGTATACATGCCTACAGTCTTAAAATGTTCATCTTAATTGATAAACGTGTATTAAATATTTGTTCAGCAGTTATTTTGTGCCTCCCTCAAAATGGATGACTAATTTAAAAATCATTTTGCACTCTATAGAATAAATGAGTTAGAATATGTATACCACTTAGAAATAGCACCTGGCACATGGTAAGTTATCACCATCATTTGTTTCATTCATCTTTTTCATTTTTTCCTAGAGTGAATTATTTTTGTGAACAGAATAAAGGTTGCTGGAGGGGCTGGGGTTGTGGCACAGTGGGTTCAGGCACTGCTTCCTATGCCAGCATCCCGTGGCAGAGAGTGCATCTGAGCCCTGACTGCTGAGTGTCTGGTCCAGCTTCTGGCTTATGTGACTGGAAAGGCAGCAGATGATAGCTCAAGTCCTGAGGCCCCTGCCAGCCTTTTGGGGGAGACCCGGATGGAATTCCTGGCTTCTGGCTTTTACATGGCCCAATCCTGGTTCATGTGACCATTTGGGAAGTGAACTGGCAGATGTATGATTTTCTCTCTCTCTCTCTCTCTCCCTCTTTCTCTCCCTGTCTCTTTCTGTCACTATTCCTTTCAAATAAATAAATAAATCTCCTTTAAAAAAAAAACAAGGGTTACTTAAAAATTTGAAGTAAAAAAAGGTCCATAAGATCACTTAAAAATTCTTAACCAAATAATATTTTTAATTTAAAATATAAAACAAAAATACTGGAAGAGCTACAATCGTACATTAGTAACCCTATCAGTGCAGTACTGAGATGTCTTAACTGTAGCACCGAAGGTCTTACCCAGGAAAACAGAGCATGGCTCAAACCACAGAATAAAATATTTGATGCTTTGGGTGGGGGTTTCACAGCTCTGAACTCTGTTTCTGAAGAGCCAAACTTCCACGGTCTCTCTAGGGCCTGTTCATTAGGCTTCATCTGTGTTCTGACGTCTTTTAGCTCTGAATCATTTCATTTCATTCCTAGGGCTTTGGCTAATTGGTTCAGCTAACGGAATAGAATGGCACACATTCCAATCAGGGACTTCTGAAGCCTGAGTACATGGCTCAGGGGGCGTTGGTTCTATCAAGAGCACAGGCCTGTATGTCTTCTCTCTCTTTTGTTCTCCAAACATTTTCTATCTCAATAACCTTACACTGTCATGTACGTGACTCTCATTCATTGCTACTCTCAGTGTGAGAGTTTGATCGTCAGTGGTGCAAATCTTACATCCTCAATAGGTCCACTTCACTGCATGCAAATGCCTCCAACACCTTAAAATGTCAGACTTTCCATGCAAAGGTGTTGAATACAGCTATTTGGATCATCTACGCTAAATTACAGTCTCAGCTTTATCTCTAAATTTCAAGACTACTCAGAAAGTCACTAAATTACGTGTTCTGCTCAGCAGAGGAAAAGGATATGTCATCAGGGTCTTATGCTGTAACACTTGGGGCCTAATGTCTTATTCGGATCTTTTTAGTGACTGATCCAGACCACATTTACATTAATAGCCCTAACCTCAGTCACAGGTTCAATTTGTTTAAAACTACATTTAGGCCTTTGGGAGCCTTTATAATGAATTTCATTAAACAGAGAGATTATATAATGTACTCCTTTATTATTAATTAACTCTGTATAAAGATGGTAATTATAATTAAGCTCATAATTTGACTCATGTGTCATTATCATAATACTTGATCAAGTCATTTTAGTCCATAAGCATCCAAAAACTGTAAAGCATATCAAACATCAACAATCCTAAATCATTTTTGAAAAAATGCAGTTTTCACACACTCTACAGCCCTTCTCCAATCCTCTCCATGAATGGCCACTTCCCTGATTCTAACAATTTCTTTCCCAAAAACACTTTTTATTACTCAAAAGATGGCAATACATTTATCTATAATATTCACATTTCAGATCAGAATGACTCTAGTTTAAGCGTACCTGATGTTTTTGCTTTTACAATTCAGGTTATGCTACTGCACTTAGGTTATTCCTGTTTGGATATGAAGCCTTAGCCCCAACATTAACGACTTAGCACTGGTTTCAGAAGTTTCAGAAGTAGGACCCAAGTACCATGTGAAGGCATGAGCACTGGCCAGTATGGAGGTTTCCCATTTCAAAATGTCAAGGATGACTCTCTGGGCTCTGGGCACAAAAGCCCACCAGGAATGATAATTAACCTCTGTGCATTTCCATTTTCCAAGCTTTCAAAGGATTTTTCCTAAAACATCACTGCTCTTCACGGTACATCCCTGTGTCTGGAGGCGGGTGCAATCACAGCTGTGAGGAAATGCTGCAGGCAAAACAAACTGCATCATCATTATGGCTATTTTTAGCCTGCAAGATGGAGTCAGCCAAGCTGCCAGCTCAGCTCGCTCCCCCGGCGACTGAGGCATCAGCATTCCACAGCACACAGGAGCAGGACCGAATGTTTCAGAACCAATTCAAAACCCTTCAGGAAAATCCTGACTGAGCACAGAATTCTCTCCGAAATTGCTAGACTCAGGTAAAAACCTTATGGAAACAGCGGAAGGTAGAGTGTGGATGTTATGCCTCGCCCATCCAAAACCATCTCCTTGAGGACAGGAGACTGGAGTAGCTACACACAAGGACGTTTGGCCTTATGTAATTTTCTTGACTCTGTTTCTACTTCTTAATCAATAAGCATTTTGTACATCATCTCCAGAAGCTTTTTTGAAAAGAGTTGAGGTATCAAAAATACATATTAAGACCTTAGCATAAATTCCTTTTTAATTATCTTGGCCAAATCAATAAGTATTCATTTACTTCTCTTTTTTTTATTTGACAGGTAGAGTTACAGACAGTGAGAGAGAGAGACAGAGAGAAAGGTCTTCCTTCTGTTGGTTCATTCCCCAAATGGCCGCTAAGGCCGGTGCTGCACCGATCCAAAGCCAAGAGTCAGGCACCTCTTCCTGGTCTCCCATGTGTGTGCAGGAGCCCAAACACTTGGGCCATCCTCCACTGCCCTCCCAGGCCACAGCAGAGAGCTGGACTGGAAGAGGAGCAGCCGGGACTAGAATCCGGAGCCCATTTGGGATGTCGGTGCCACAGGCAGAGGATTAACCAAGTGAGCCACGGCGCCGACCCATATTCATTTCTATGTCTATAAAATAAGGAGGTTTAATCCCATAATCTAGCTTTGCAACCCAGCACTAGTTTGATCCCTTTATACTTGGACTCAGCCTCCTGTTGCTTCTGCTACAGGTTTCATGACCCAGTCACAGACCTCTGGACCTTGGCATAAGTTGTTCCTTCCACCAGAGATCAGCCTAGTGGCTAAGATGTCTGTGTTCCACATCAGACTATGTAGGTTCAAGTCCAGCTCCTGACTCTAGCTTCCTGCCAACAGAATTCTTGGGTTACAATGGTGATGGTGAGAGAGCCTGGGTCAAGGTGCAGCTATTTTAGAATAGGCCTCCAACTGGTAACTCGGGCTTGCTGGGCCCTGAACCCTAAGCAAAAAGCTCCTAAAAAAAGAAAAATAAACCCTCCTTGCGAGAAACACCCCTAGCAACAGCCAATCAGCAGATAGGAGGGAAATACCTAAAGTTCCAGGTGTCTTTTCAGGCAGATAAGGTGATTGATAACATCCCGAAACCCTGCAGTTTGGCCCATACACCCTAGCAGCTCAGACCCTACACTTCAGCCAATCATTTTAAAAGGCACTGACCCCAAAAGCCATCCAATCACCTTTACTAGGTCCATTCCTGCCGCTGGATACACTAAACAATTTTAAGAGATGTTCTTTGAATATCCCACAGAGATGATTTGCTGAATGGTGATATAATGCATAGAATGTCTCTAAAAACCCTGTTAACTGAAGAATCAGGGCTCTCAACCAGACCTGCTGTGTCAGTGATAGTTTAGAGACCAGGCCAGGACCTGCAATAAAACTCACCTGTGTTTTACAGCAGTATGGGCTCCTTGGTGGTCTTTGGGGACAATCGACCTGGGCTTAACAATGGCTCAAGTAGTTGGGTTCCTGCCACCAAAATGGAGAACATGGATTGTGTTTCCAGCTCCCAGCTCAGTCTCCGGTCCAGCCCAGTCCATTTCAGGCATTTGAGAAGTGAGCTAGCAGAGAAGAGCTTTCTGTCTCTCTGCCTACTACATCAATTCCAAAAATGTCTTTTAAATTTGCATATCTGAATTTACATTTTAATTGGCAATTCAGTTTCTTAGTGTTTTAACAGGACACTACTGAACCACCTTCAAGGTATTTTCAAAATTTGGAAAACTTAATTTGTTTTACAAATATTTTAGAAACTGATGAAGCTTTGTGTTTATCTGCTAGCGTAACTGTGCTCATGCATTTATATACTGAAATGTATGCTATTTGACTATAACTTATTTTTATTCTTCTCTTAAATTACAATTTAATTTTGATTTAAAAGTTGAGTGCACATACATTTTATTTTCTGTAATTATGTTTCATGAAAATTTTAGACCACACAAATTGTTCTTGACAAAAGGAAAAAAAGGAATCTTTTCCCTCTACTTTCTTGTAGCTTTTCTTTTCTAAATAGACATAAATAATTGTATCAGCCATAATTCTCTGTTCACAGCACACCCTTTCTGGCCCATGCCCAAGGATCCAACATGCTTCAAATGGGTTGGATTACAAAGTCAGAATACAAGGCTAAAATCCTCTTAATCTGTAACTCAAAATTTCCTTGAGTCTTATAAAGTATAAGGTAAGAGGGGATTTCAAAGAGTTTGTGAGGAATCAGAATTAAAGGACAAGTTTATTTTGGTGCAAAAATTACTTGAAATCCATGCATCATTTCTTTAATGCACTTTTTCCTTGAACTTTCCAAAGATCCCTTCTACATGTTTTGATCAACACTACTGGAGTAATTATTTTGCACACCAAAGTCAAGGACCTATGAACTATACTGATAAGAGGAATAAAAACCATCACTGATGCGGGCCCCAGGCCATTTGAACATGTTTGCTGCTATGAGAACTGTTGAACACTTGGTCATCAAAGAAGGACAAGTGAAAATTTTCAAAATAGTCTTATTTGCTTGTAAGATTTATTCCGTTCTGTTAGTTTTTCTTTTGCAATTTCTCATGGTTCATGTACTTATTTTATAATAGTTTTATTCCACAGCGTGGGAGCTGCCATGTACCTGACACAGTTTCTGCTGCCAAAAACGTTTATTAGCATAGTTCATCTGTCACCACTAATGGAACAATAGCCACACATTATTATTTACTCAAGTTTATAATTGAGGAACATTTCCTCCATTTTGTCTCACACGCCTTTCTTCCCCAGAGTTCCATCCAGGACACGGCATTACACTTCACTTGTCAAGTCTCCTTACACTTCTCTTGTCTGTCAGGGGGATTCTCACACTTTCCTTTTTATGATGACTTTGACAACTTTGAGGACGGCTGGTTGGATGTTTACTAGAATGTTCCTCAGCTGGCGTTTATCTGATGTTTTCCTTATGGTGAGTTTTGAGTTACGGGGTTTTTAAAAGAAATCCACACAGGTAAAGTGTCATTCTCACTGCATCAGTTCAAGGATAGGTACCATCAACATGACTTATCACTGTGGGAGTTAACCCTCCTGTGAGCAAAGCCAAGACTCCCTCTGCCAGCCAGTCACATTCTTGGTTTTTGAATTTTAAGCATTCTAATGTCTGTGTAGTGATGTCTCATTTTTCTTTTAACAAATGATGTGGGAGATCTTTTCTCATGCCTATTTGACATCTGTATATTCCCTTTTAGTGAAGTGTCTGTGCAGATCTTTGGACAATTTTTAAACTAGATTTTTTCTGCTTGTTGCTTTTCTAGGAATTTTAAATATATTATGGATAAAAGCCCCTTCTCAAATGTCTGATTTGTAAGATTTTCTCCCAATCAGTGAATTGTCTTTATTCTTTTGATGATATATTCCACAGCGCAAAGTTTTAATTTTAATAATGTTTAACTTTTCTTTCCCAGGCCAAGATTTTGATATTATATCCAAAAACTCACCCACAAATCCAAGATCACATAGATTTTCTCCTACATTTTAATCTCTACATTTGATAGTTTCTGATCCATTTGGAGTTAAGTCTTACACGTTGTCTGTGACTTGGAGCCCAGACCCTCCATAGCCTGTGCTGTGCTAAGCGCACAGGTTAGAGTGGAGGGGGCAGGAAGTGATGAAAGTGAGGAACTAAAGCCTGTGTCCGGGGTTAATGGATAAGAGATGTGACCCTACTGTGTTCGTTACAAGAACATTTTCTCCCTCTGTTCTCACAGCTTCTCCAGCGAGGCTGTGCAGCAGAGGGAGGGACCTTCGGCAGGCCCCTTCAGTGTTGCTGAGTCCTCATTTGCCTCTCATAAGACGCCTGCTTGAACTTCTTCATGGGGCCCTTTTAGAGGACACAAGAGATTATGAAAAATTAAGGCACTGTGATAAATCCAAAGGCCAGTACAAATGTAATTTAACAAGGACCGCTTTATGAGGAACAATCTTCCTTTAAGCTCCCTTCCTACACTATGCCTGGGAGGTGGAATCATGCCTTCACTTATTAGAAAACTTTTTTCATCATATCAACATTTACCCCAGAGAGCATTTTGATGTCAAGCTGTAGCCCCATGCCCTGATTGGCATTTTCTGCAGAGCAATTTGATAAAATAAAGCGTCCCACTTCCAATGGCTTGCTCCCCACACCTCCCCTTTCCTTTTCCGCTATGGGCTGTGTGAAGCCATGGGAAATGACACATTTGCATGTGTATTCAGAAAACAGCTTGGCTGTCTGAGCTTGGCAGTGGACAAGCTCCTATTCGGAGTCCTCATCAACACACCATGCTCCTCGCCTGAAGGAGCTGAAATCATCCTTTACCTCCACCTTCACGTTGTAAATTGAATGTCGGCCACAAACTCTAGCAACAGAGCCACCTACCAAGCAGACATCAGTCTCACATCATCCAATCATCTGCCAAAGTACATGCCAGGGGGCTGGCAGCGTGAGGCCACATTAGCCCTCAAGACTCCCGTTTGGCAAGGGGCAGCCAATCACCAGGGGGAAAGCTTCTTCATTCTTAAGCTTTTGTCTTCTTTCCTCGAGTTTCCCTTGGCCCCAAATCCCCTCAATAAAAAGGGAAAAGTTGAGTTCTTGGCCCATCTATGTCCTCGACAGTTTGCCAACTCATTCTAGCTTTGAAATGAATTACCTAATGCTTCCAAAATGTGAAATCTTTCTGTACCTTCTCAAACTGAAATGGAAAGGAAAATGCTTCAAATAGAAGACTTCAAATGCAGTATCTGAATAATGACTCGGTTCTTACCTTCTCTCAGCAAACTTCAAGTTTTCAAGCATAAAATATCCCCTCATAAGCCAAAGAAATGAACCTTTTCTCCAAACGAAATGCAGATGAATAGGGATACAGTCAATATTGATATTCCCATTAGCCTGAATCCCATTAAAGACACATGTAATTAATTGCAAATATATTTTGAACACAGAAGATTTACCAAGAACACCAAGTGCATGTTACATTCTAATTCTGTTGATCTGAGTCTCTCTATCTCTGGAAACATCTTATGTAATGAATCCTAACCTTTGCTATGTGAAATGAGGGACTAAATGAAGCTCACATTTAAATGTAACTGAAAACGTGTCAAGTGAGTTGTAAGTGAATAAAGCATGTCAGAATGATTATTTTCCAAAGGTGACAGACACTGTAGCTGGATTTGCAGGTATGTGGAGAAGCTATTAAAATTCTAGCAAGGTCTATCAGGTTCAGAGAATGACACTGGAAATTTATTACAGGTGCCAAATTCAGTCATATTCTGAAGCGTGTTGATGTTTCCCACTGCAGACTCCTATAAAATTCATTACAAAATCTTTGGGGAAAAATGAGTTTATGAAAATCGCAAGGCCTCAAAAGGGGATATAGGAGTGGATAAGTGTGTATTGATGTGCGTGTATGTAAATTACTGTACTGTCAAAGGAGGTAAAATATTAACTCCAAAATACACCTTTCTATGTTCCTCACCATGCAAAGGGCCATATATCCAGAGCATTCAACACGTCTTAACGAAGGACTGCAGCACGGTTTTCTTTTATGTGCATTACTTCCAGGCCCTTGTTTGCTCTTAGGCTAACCAAGAAACAAACCCATTCTCAGTTAACTGAATTCAAACACTCTCTCACCCACAAAACCTCTTCCATAAAGCCAACAATAAACAGAAGGCAATCAAGGGTGACTGAATTCTCTCTGTTTCTCTTAACTCCTTTCACTCTGCCCCACTTCTTATGTCTGTTGCCTGGTTTATTCCATGGATTAAGTGGCTGAGTGGTTGGCCACTGGCTTATGACAAGTTAGGATATTTATTTAACTGTATTTTATTGGAAGAGTTATACTTTAAATTCTGTACAAAATCATGAACTCTGTGAAGAGTGGCATAATTTCAGAAATCTTCCTCACAGTGGCATACTTGTCTCCTTAAATGTAGGTAATTGGTTTGGCATTAACCTAACAGAAATGTGCTGGGAAAATGCATTGATAATGCATTCATTTGGTTAAAGATTTTTGTCACAGAGGGTGAACTCATATGGGGGACTCAAAGGAAACACAGAGTTGTTAAATACAAGGGATCACACAATGCAGCATCAGATTGGGGTTACATGGTGTATTGCAATATCCCAGTGAAAAGTGAGAACCCTTCTGTTGAGTATTGCTTTATTACAACAGCACACTGACTGTTGTGCACAATGACTTAACCAGCTTTTTGGCAGTACACAACTGATTTAGGAAGAATGAGTCACAATGTGGGTGGGTCACAGTATTGAAAGACTCCTTCTGGTATACGGAAAAGAAAAAAAAGAAAGAAAATTGTAATTCAGCTCTTTACTCTCAATCCCAGCTTTGCAGGATCCTGAAATCATTTTCTATGTTCCACTTATTCAGATCAACTGCCAGGCTACAGAGAACAGCCAGCAAACTCCTTTGGATGCAGCTCAGGAGTATAGGCTGAAGGACCTGCTCTGAGAAGCACTATTATGCTCCTGGCATTGTTATTAACCTGGTTTGCAGGAACCTTGCGTACAGATGTGGATTCACATTCTTCTAGTGCATATCAGAGCACTGGTACTATTGGTTAAAGTCGCTAACGCATCTGAGCACTATTAATGTGTAGCTTTGGTTTTCATGAATGGCTTAAACAAAACTTTCGGAAATCTAATTCAAGTTATGAACACTTTCATCTCTAAATGAGATGGATAACTAAAATATACGATAGATACCTATCCTCCTACAATTGTATACATTAGCACAAACAAAATTTTGCAGTGTCTCAGGAAGTTAATTAACCCCTTAAGTTCACCTGTGAACTCATTGACTAATGAGCCCATTAAGAGAAGTCACATTCAATTAAAATTATTTCTTCCTTAGAATCTTTCTAAAAGGGAGACCTAAAAGTAGGGTCAATAACACACTTGTTGATTTAAACAAGACACTTTGACAAATGGAATGACAGAAACATGAGTTAGCAATTAATAAAATTAGTTTGTGATCCCCTCAACAAATATTTACTAAGTTCTTACATGTTATTTACTTCAGGCACCAGGAACAAAGTGACACAAAAAACAGACAAGATCCCAACTGTGAAGAATTCATATCCCAATAAAGAGTTCAGACAACAAAGAGAGTAATTTTAGGCTTGGGTATATTTGGTGTGGCAGTTAAGCACCTGCTGGGTAGGCCTGCACTCCATATCAGAGCACTTGGAATCCAGTCCTGACTCAGCCTCTAATTCCAGCTCCTTCCTACTGTGCACCCTGGAATTCAGAAGGTGATGGCCCAAGTAACTGGGTACCTGCAAACCATGTGGGAAGCTGGCATTGGGTTCCAGCCTCATGGCTTCTATCTGGCCCAGCTCAGCCTGTCACATGCACTTGACAAGTAAACCAGTGGGTGGAAATCACATTTTTGCCTTTCTTTCTTGATTGCTCGCTCTCACTCGCTCGCTCTTTCTTTCCTTCTTTCTTTCTCTTTCCCCCCTCTCTCTCTTTCTCTCTCTCTCCCTCTTTCCCTCTCTCCCTCTCTCTTTCCTTCTTTCTTTCTCTTTCCTCTCTCTCTCTCCCTCCCTCTCTCTTCCCCTATAAATCAAATACATAAAAATAAACTTAAAAATGTAAAAAGACAGTAATTTAGGATAGTGATAAGTGATACAAAGAAATCAGGCAAAGTGATGAGATAGTGAGGTATGTGGGGAGAGGGAGCTATTTTGGCAGTCAAACAGTCATCTCTATGATAAAGTCATATCTTATCTGAGACTTGTGGCTTAGGAATAGATAGCTATGTGCCTGAAGAGCAAGGGAAGGAGAACTACAGACATAAAGAAAAGGATGTGTGGAAGGGAATACACTTGTACTCAGGGCAGACAAAGACAAAGGAAAATGGTAGGAGGTCAAAGGCCAGACAATGTATGGCCTTAGGCATGGTAAAGACTGGGATTTCATTTTCAGTAGGATGAGAAGGTACTTGAGGATTTTAAGCAGGTCAGGAACAGGACCTGATACACACTTACTGCCAGGTGGGAAGAGATGGCTGAGAAAGAGAAGTTATGGCAGCTGAGAGTAGACAGTGGTCATGGAGAAGAGAAATGTGTCTGTTCACACCACATATGGAAGATTTGGCAACAGTTTGGGTATGAACAAGAAAACTAACTGAAGATAACACCAAGATCCTTGTCTTGAGCAGACTTGTGGGATGGTAAAGCCATTTACAGAGTTAGGGAGCTGCGATAGGAACAAGTGTGATGGTAGGGTGGTAGAGATGGAACACAACTAGAGCTAAATGCTTTAGGACCAAATAGTTCTTTTTAAAAAGATTTATTTATTTATTTGAGAGGCAGAGTGCAGAGAGAGAGAGGGAAAGACGGAGGGACAGGTCTTCCATCCACTGGTTCACTCCCCAAATGGTTGCAATGCCTGGAGCTGAGTCAGTCCAAAGCCAGGAGTCAGGAGCTTCTTCTAGCTCTCCCACGTGGGTGCAGGGGCCCAAGCACTTGGGCAATCTTCTACTGATTTCCCAGGCTATTAGCAGGCAGCTGGATCAGAAGACCGGGACTCTGGTGCCCATAGGGATGCTGGCCACAGCTCTGGCTCCTCAAAAGGTTATTATCAAGGAGAAGTCCCAATCTCAAAGAAGGTTTCCAGTGATGTGGTAAATGACACTACCATTAACCTTGTCTTGCTCAACTTTGCTTTATTAATAGTATGAAGGAAAGTAGAGCAGGGACACTTGTCAAATCTATAAATGAAAGGAATTTAAAAGTGAATTTCAGTTTGACAGTATGTGCCAAATAGAATAAAATTAAATTTAAAAGGATAAATGTAAAGACCTCTTTTTAAATCCAAAATGTATATATTAAAAATCAGATTAGGAGAGGCATGGCTTGTAGCATCATTGAAAAATACATCGAGATTTGGTTAACTATAAACTCAAATTCCTGAAACACTACATATTAAGGGCTTAGCAAATTGACTGGCATGTCACATTGAATCAATGGAATTCTGTTGTCATTATTATTGTCATTTTTATCAGTTTTAAATGTGTAAGCTAGAGGCTAGATTTGTGGTGTAATGGGTTAAGCTGCCACCTGCCATGCTGGCATCCCATTTGGAGGCCAGTTCAATCAGTGACTGCTCCACTTCCAATCCACCTCCCTACTAATGCATGTGGGAAAAGCAGTGGAAGATGGCCCAATTCCTTGGGCCCCTGCACCCATACAGAAGACTAGGAAGAAGCTCTTGGCTTTGGCCTGCCCTAACCCCAGCCATTGCAGCTATTTGGGAAGAGTGAACCAGCAGGTGGAAGATCTTCCCTCCTTCCCTCCTTCCTTCTCTCTCTCTTTCTCTCTCTCTCTCTCTAATTCAGCCTTTCAAATAAAATAAATATTAAAAAAAAAGTTTAAGCCAATACATATGTCCAAGAATCCAGTTAAGTTTTAGGAAAAGTTAATCAAAATATCATATCTATAATGTGGGAAGTAAAAATTCAAATCTCTTCTTCACTGATGAAACTGCACATGGATTATTTTGCTTGACCATGTAATGGTTATAGACATACTACACTTTGGAAGGCAATGCAGAGGCAAAAAAGCTAATGTCACAGGTGAACAATGTTAACACAGTGAGGATATTCAACAAAGAATACATAAAATCCAGAAGGACATATTAAGGGTTTCTATATAAATAAGAATGTGGATTTCAGCTGCATGTCCCCAGGAGATAGAAAAGGGATGCTTGCTTAAAAGCAATGAAGAAAGCAATTTCGACTTGCTTAAGGAATTTTCAGCCAGCCTGGGATTCTCCATGAAAGAACGGATTCCTTCTCGAGGTGGAGAGTTCTGTAACACTGGGGATTTGAGACTTGCTGGTTGCCCTTTGACAAGAGTGCTGCCAAGCAGATTAAGGAATGGGAAGATAGTTATGCTAGATAACTGTACAGGTCCTTTTCTGCCCACTAGTCCATGCTTGCTTTGTACATGTGTAAATAAACTACTGTAAATCTCAAAGAGATTTTTTTTTTCACTTTTTGATAGACAGAAAGAAAACAAAGTATCAGCAATCTTCCTGTCTAAATCTGAGAATATCAGAGACAATGAGTCTATACACAGACTAAGTAAATGCAAATATTTGTTAAAATGCTATGAGGAAAATTATTTTCCACTTTCAGAGCCAGTACATAACAAAAAACATGGCAACAGAGTTGCTCATGCCTCCAAGTTCCTGCCAAAAAGTAGTGAATCTACATTCATGAAGTAGCCACTACATCTCTCATTAGTAAGTCATTATTTCTATGACACAGTTATAATACTTAATTTTATTCATGAAATACATTAAGTAACCAAATCCTCCCTGAACAAATTATGGAAACAAAGAATGTCCTCTATTAGACAGCTTCAGAGCCACAAACCAAAACCATTTATCAACTGCCCACAAGGGAAAATGCATAAATTATATAAATTAGCACTTAAGTTCTAGACCTGTGTATACAAATGACTATATAACATCTCCATTTAAATATTTTACAAGCTTGCAAATACAGAATACTCCAAATCTGCTGATTTATGTTTCTAAAGCTTTTCATATCACCAGCCTCCCTTCACTAGAAAAGTGTATCTCTATTCTCCAGTTGTTTAAGCCTATATCCTAGAAGTCATTTTGAGATTTCTCTTTCGTTTTCCCTTCTCTGTATGGATTCCCCCTTCACAACACACATGGCATTCTTGCAGTTCTTGCAGTGTTTTGAGCCACTGCCCTATTCAAGGTCACCACTATATTTGTGTTTGCAGCGGCAACCCCCTACCAGTTCCCTGGACGCTACTTTAACACATTTATGCCCATTCTTTTCAGAAATCAGCAGGTACTGGTTTAAACTATACATCAGATTGTGTCCGTCTCAGGATTAAATTTCTTCAGCTCTTTCTCATGATCAAGAATGTTAACTTCCTGCCATGGTCAGCGAGGCCTCAACTGATAGGATACCTACCTTCCTCTACATCTGATCTCATGCTTCTCATTCTCTCTCATTCTGCTCCAGTCTTCTTCCAAGTCTTCAGACACACCAAGATCTTCCCCACCCTATACCCAACAGGTATTCTCTTTCTTCTGCATGAAACGTTCTGTATCCAGCCTTTTTCTTGGCTGGCTTTTCTCAATCCTGAGGTTCCACCCTAAATTATCCCTCCTTGGCAGGGCTTTTGCGACTCTCTCTCTAAAGCAGATTCCCAGTGTCTGCCTCTCTCCTTCCCTGGTCCATGATCTCCTAACTTACCAGTCCAAGTCATTTCCTCCCAAAAATTTACCACAGTTTTTAAATATTTTGTTTATGTGCATGTTTTATGTATTTTTGCTGCATAGTGTAAGTTCCAGAGGACAGGGGGAATAAGCCTTGTTCACTGTGCATTGGGCAATGAAACACAGCATGAGCATTAAGAGTATAGGTTCTGAAGTCAGTGTCTCAGGTCAAATACTGTTTTGCTAATTCCTAGTTTGATGACTCCTTCAAACAGTGCTCTTTGCAAGAAATGCCAAAACCAACTGGAGATAATCTATCAAATTAAGATATTATTCTTACCTGGAAGAGATTTATAACCTCAAGCAAACTGTCATTTCTATACATAATCCACTCATTCATTACAGGCTGACTTCCCAAATGGCCTTCTTCACTATCCATCACTTTCTTTAAGCATTCAAGGGACCACCTACAGCCTTCACCTTATAGTACATCAAAAGAGTAAAACATATTTTGATGACCATGAACATCCAATTTCTCTTCCAGGACCTCTAAATTGAACTCTACCATTACCTCACTCTCTAGCAACTCAAGAAGTTTCCTCCTTTTTTCAGGCCAACTCTTTTCACATGCTTCTTAATTTCATACCCTCCTACATCTTCTGAAAGCAACTCAACTTTTAATATATTCCTACTAAAACTATTGTTATGCTGAGTCTGGATTAAATCTACAGTACACCAATGTTTTTCACAAATGTTAATTAAAAGATTAATCAAAGGAAGCTATTTTTACCTTCCTTTACCAAACTTATTGTATAAACTCAGTGCCTTCATTTCTTTGCCTCCCATTTCCTTTGTAATCCATTATCCAGGACCACTTGTCATTCTTACTGAATCATTCACTCCTTTCCAACAATGTCATATACACACATTCTCACCCCCCATGATTTTGTGGTTCTCTCTTTATATACAATAGCTCTCTTGCAACCATATTTCTCTATCAATGAATGAAATTCTCTTTCAGATCCTGATGCAAATACCCCTTCCTTGTTTAGTTACTCTATTACTATTCTTCTTATGAAAATTCTTCTTAGAATAATGTAGATTCATGGGTACATTAGTAGGTAGATATGCGGGAAGGTAGATAGGTAAGCTCTCCCTCCACTAGCTTTTTAGTACCTGGGGGCAATGGTTATGTCATGCATTTTTGGATACGTCTTTGACAATTTAGCACATACATTATTTCTTTTAGCACTTATATGTTAGACACACGCTAAGAATTTCATTCTTTCTAAACATTTTTATTTACTGATTTGAGAGAGAGAGAGAGAGAGAGAATCTTCCATTCTCTGGTTCACTTCCCAAATAGCTGCAACAGCTGGGACGGGGGAGGACACAGCCAGGAGCCAGGAGCTCCATTTAGGTGTCTCATGTGAGTTGCAGGGACTCAAGTACTTGAGTTATTATCAACTGATTCATCGGGTGCACATTAACAAGAAGCTGGGTAGGAAACAGAGTCAGGATTTAATTCAGGGCACCCAGTATGGGATGTAGTCATCCCAAGCAGTAGCTTAAACTTCTGTGCCACAACACCCTTTAACCAGCATCTTAACTGCTTTGCCAAATGCCTACTCCAACAATGTACATTTTTCCAATTATTTATATGAAAGGCAGAATGACAGAGAAAGAGAGAGACATACACATAGACACACAGAGATATCTTCCATCCACTGCTTCACTAACCAAATTGCCATAAAGCCACAGAAGGACCAGGCCAAAGCCAGGAGCCAGAAACTCCATCCAGGTCTCCCACATGGGTGGCAGGGGCCCAAGTACTTGAGCCATCATCCACTGGCTTCCAACACACCTTAGCAGGAGTGAGATACTTGGGACTCAATCTGGCACTCTGATATGGGATGCCAGCATCCTAAACAACGGCTTACCTAGCTGTACCACAATGCCACCCCCAATATTTCACCCTTATTTCTAAGAATATCAAGAGGAAAACTGTACTGTTCTCACTTACAGATGAAAAATTTGACCTTAAAGTTGTCCATTGTCTTCCCCTGATATACCAGCTGTCATTCTTAACCATCACATTGCACCTCCTCTCAGAAAGTTTCAGAAGAGGGAAAAGAAATACGATAAGTTTTAAAAATAAAACTAGTGCTATAAACACTAGCTCCAAAAACACGTCATCAAAAGTTATGCTTCTTTTATCATCTATTTCCAGCCTCCAATATATATTTTTAAACAACAGCTTAAAGCTAGACAGCAGCTATGAGGGAAGAGCAACAGGTAACAAGGTTTTCTGTTGCTTATTTTACTATCAGCTTTTTCGTGGTTCACTTTATTCTATAACTTTCTAAGAGTATTGCTACTGAGATTCCTTGCTCTGGAAAAAAATCAGCCAAAGAAACCCAAGTAACATTCTAAATTTTAGAAATGTTGAGATGGGCTTTGTGGAAGCAACTGCAAACAGTAATAAACATAAACAAACATGACTAAACAAAATAGCCTTATAAAATGTAGGGTTCCCAGCCTATTGTCAGGCTAAATGAAGAGAGTCAGTGAGATTAGAAGGAAAGGTAAGACGGGGAACCAAAATACATAAATAGATGTGAGCACAAAGGCAGAATTGGGAAGAGAAATAAAAGTACTCAATGGAATGGACAGAGAGGATTCGAAGAAAGTAATATTTTTCCACATAAGTAGCAATATTTTAATTCTCCAACTAATTCAATTCTAAAACTATTAGACTCATACAATACACAGTGTTGAAAACCACAAAGCACGTGGCTTACTATTTGTATAAAACTTGAATGAATCCAAGTGTATGTCAGTAAAACGATGCCTCTAAAAATTGTAGAATAACCACACAATGGAATAGAAACTGATAAAAAGCACTTGCCTCAAAACTCTAATATATATTATTTATTGTAAAAAACAAGCCACAAGAAAAAATATATAGCATTTAATCTCATTTTTGAAAATAAATTGGAATGTATACTATATATTATATGTATATGTAGTTTGCAGGACAAATGGTACAAAATGACTCAATACTGTTTTCTGTATTCATTTGTAGAAGGTAAAGAAACAGGATAGATGAGGATCTGGAGGAGGACTGGAGGACTTCACCATATACATAAAAATCCATGCTTGACACTGTTATGAGAAGTATATTTTACTTGGACATGTATGTACACACTTATTTTAAAATATAGTAATCACTCAATAAAGACAATTACCAATAAAAACTTTCAGAGCTTACCTTTTGTTCTTCAGAGTTATAATTAACAAGATAACCACAAAAATTATAGAATGGAAAAGTGAGATTATCCTGGCCAGTCTCCTTTTTCAGATAAGAAAATAACCAAAAAAGTATAAAGTAATTTAAACAAGGTCTCATAGATATATAGCATTAGAACTAAAAGTGATTACTGAATCAGTGAAGGAAAAGGAGAGCTTTCAAGAACGTTAACCAAAAAATAGAAAAATAAAAAGTATGTCGTAAACCGCCTGTAAGCACAGGAACCAGGAGGCCAAGGGCTATTTCACTTGTTCTCCGGAAGGAATCGGTTTTCATCTGGGCCCTGCAGAGCTGAGTGCATGAGCCAGGAAAATCTCAGTGGTTACAGGTAAGTGGGGAGAGAGGAAAACGAGGCACTGGTGCCAACAGAGTATCCCAGTGATTCACTGTGTGACAATATTTACCGCTCGCCTACTGTGTGCCAGGCTGCACACAATTGATAATAGAATTGGGAAGAACAAATCAGCTACAAGATCACAGGAAGCCTCCAGTCAGAACACAGCCAATCAGATTATGAATTAATTAAAATAGATAAAATCGTACAATTCAGCCAAAAAAAAAATTAAGCACATTTTAAAAAATGAAAACCCAAGGAGTTTAACTGGGTCACTGACATTGTATTATGTATACTTTTCCATAAAAGCTATCAAAGGCTGCTTGTCCTCTTTCCTTCTTAACTGATATAAACTTCGCCTACCGAATCAAAGACTGCTATTATAATTTTGGCTGCCACTCAGTACATATTAGGGAAGCCTTTGGCAGTGCAATGTCAGTGATGACTTGGCAGGATTTAGACTATCTGAGGCTCCCACATTATTATATTTGCAGCTTCTTTTAGAATAACAAACATCAAATTGTGCTTTTTGTCATCTTAGATGATTTGATTTGTAGGTTACAAAGTTGCAGATCCAGACAACGTAAAGAATTACAATAGGGGTCAGCACTGTGGCTCAGCGCATAAAGCTATCTCCTGGAGTGCCAGCATCCCACATGGGTGCCCGTTCAAGTCCCGGCTGTTCCTCTTCCAATCCAGCATCCTGCTAATGTGCTTGGGAAAGCAGTGGAGGATGGCCTGAGTTCTTGGGCTCCAATACACATGTGGGAGACTCCTGGCTCCTGGCCCAGATCAGCTCAGCTCAAGCTGTTGCAAGCCATTTGGAGAGAGAACCAGCAAATGTAATACCTCTCTCTCTCTCTCTCTCTCTCTCTCTCTCTCTCTCTCTCTCTCCTCCACGCTTTCAAATAGACAAAATAAATCTTAAAAAAACCTATTACAATAAAATTATAATAAAACTTTATACCTCTGGACCAGCGCTGTAGCATGGTGGGTAAAGCTGCTGCCTGCAGTGCCAGCATCCCATATAGGCGCAGGTTCAAGTCCTGGCTACTCCACTTCCAATCCTGCTGTCAGCTATGGCCTGGGAAAGCAGTAGAAGATGGCCCAAGTCCTTGGGCCCTTGCACCTGTGTGGGAGACCCAGAAGAAGCTCCTGGCTCCTGACTTCGGACAGGCACAACAGCTCTGGCTGTTGTGGCCAATTGGGGAGTGAACCAGTGGATGGAAAATCTCTCTCTCTCTCTCTCTCTCTCTCTCTCTCTGCCTCTCCTTCTCTCTCTGTATAATTCTGCCTTTCAAATAAATAAATAAATCTTTAAAAAATAACTTTATAACTCTATGAACATGGAACGATGAAGCTGCATTAAGCTCTATAGCTTGTACCATTGCCAGTTTCTTGACTTACGCTTTTCAGCAGTTGTATAAGATGTTTATTAACTTCTGAAGAAGCTGAGGAAAGATGCTGGGGTATTCCCTATATCTATTTGCAATCTTCTGTAAATCTACAACTATTTAAAAATGGAAAGATAAAACAACAAAGGTAAATTATCTCAAAGGCTTATTTCTGGCCAAAACCAAAAAATGGGGCTTAACTTACGAATCAAATTGGCCAATCCACTGATATGAGGTATAAATTTTGTTTCATCTCTAGGGGTATTTTCTATACCCTACCAGTCCTGCTAACTCCCTAGAAAGGTTTTTCATTGTTACAGGTATTTGAACAGCACTCCAAGAGCTAAGAGAAATTGCACTGTTGACAGGTGCAAGATACCTGGACCACACTTCATCTTGTTAATAGACTTTCTTTTTTTTTTTTTTTTTTTTTTTTTTTGGGAGGTAAAATAGCAAAGTTTATTAGGGGTTAATAGACTTTCAATGCAGATTTGTCTATGTTCTTATTTCACCACAGTGCTCATCTGCCTTCACTTGTTCTTCATCAAGTGTTTTCATCATCAGAAAAGTGATCTTAGAACAGGTACTAACTGTTTCTTCATATTACATTTTCTTGGTCATATTTCTTTATCTTTCTGGTAAAATACTAATTTTTTGTATCACAATAGCCAACCCAATATGCTCTAACATTGGAATGGGAAAATGTAATATTTCTTTATGTGGTATCTCGAAGTTCCTTTTTTTCCTGAAACCATTATTTAACTTATTGGACAGAGGGATTTTAGAATGACATATATGAGTTCACTTGAGGATGAAATACTGGCCTACATAATTCTAACAAGCCCTGCACTTACTATTTTCTATCCTGGAGATGATGGGGACTCAAAAATACCATTGCTTTAGTTTATCGACCAACACTGGAAAGATAAAAGCAACCATATGGCCTCAGAAGAGGAAAGAGAAGAAGAGTTAAGGAAGCACCAGGATCCTAGTGATCAAGATCAGAATGAAAAAGTTGTAGAGGTGGAAGGGCAGAGTACGTCTAAAAACATACTTTCTAAAATAATGCGAAGAGTTGTAACCTTTTTCCCAGTATCCAGTTTTTTTAAAGAAGATTTACTTATTTGAAAGCAGAGTGACACAAAGAGAGGGAGATGCAGAGAGAGATACTTCATCCACTGGTTCACCATGCATGAAGTCAGGAGCCAGAAACGCCATCATGATCTCCCATATGGGTGACAGGAGCCCCAATACATGGACCATCATCTACTGCCTTCCCAGGCCAGGACTCTCAAGCCTTCTTACTGGTACTTGGGTATGATTCCCTACAAAGACTCATCTGGATGTATGCTTGCCGTGCAAGAGGATGGACGGCCATCCTGTTGGATGAGTCAGTTGTGTGAAAGCTTAGTTAGAGGGTTTTGTGCTATCCTCAGAACTTTTAATTATGTTCATTGGGAAACAGTGACTGAGGGATGACAGCAATTCTTGTTTTACCCAACAATCAAGAGTGGAAGGGGTGCTGCCAAAAGCCGGGTGGTGATAAAAGGAACCAGGGCCTTGCTGTGTGCTTATTTCTTTGAGGCAAGTGGCTGTACCAGCTGTTACTCTCTCCTGAGATTGCAGGGGAAAAAATGGATGGCTGTTTTGTAATTGCTATGCATTTAAATCTGTTTGCAAGGGATTTATTTATATCCTACAGTCAATACATTTAGTAAACTGAGCAAAGCCCTTCTCGCAATGACAGCTTCTTAAACTGCATTAAGCAGCTTTGTTTCCAGCTCCAGTCAATAGAAGGACAACATGCAACTCCTCTGTGATTTCTGGACTATTTGCCTTTGCCCATTAATGGACTTTGCAAGAAGTTCTCCTCTTGATTGAATTTCTCTGCTTTATATGGAAAGGAACAACAAGGTGTTACAGCTCAAAGAAACATTAGCTACATATCTCTGACCCAATCCATATCTGACAACGACATTCTCAGCAGACTATACACCTTGTCTTGACAAATAAGCAAGACCTTGCAAGGATCTTAGGAAGAATTTACTCTCAACAAACTAACGTTTATTAAAGAAAATTAATTTTTTAAGATTTATTTTTTATTTATTTGAAAGTCAGAGTTACACAGAGAGAGGAGAGGCAGAGAGAGAGAGAAAGAGAGAGAGAGAGATATCGGTCTTCCAACCACTGGTTCACTCCACAATGGCCAGAGCTGCGCTGATCCAAAGCCAGGAGCTTCTTCCAGGTCTCCCATGCAGGTGCAAGGGCCCAAGGACTTGGGCCATTTTCTACTGCTTTCCCAGGCCATAGCTGAGAGCTGAATTGGAAGTGGAGTAGCCAGGACTTGAACCTGCTCCTATATGGGATGCAGGCACTGCAGGCAGCAGCTTTACCTGCTATGCCACAGCACCAGCCCCTAAAGAAAATTACATATTTAATATCCAAAAGGTGATAAAGTTATCAGGCCTTGTAGGTCTAGGAAGTTCAGCATCAGTAATCTTTTTTTGCCAATGTCCAAATATTATTTTAGAGTCACTATGTCTCTTCTTCATTGTATAAAAAGGAAGAAGTCCACAGGCAACAATAGCAAAAGTAGACAAATAGGACTACATTGAACTTGAAAAATTATAATCAGTACAGGAAATAATCAACAGGGGGCATTGGCAGCCTATGGAATGAGGGGAACTGTTTGTAAATCATTTATCTGATAAAGTGTTAATATCCAGATTATATAAAGAACTCCTATAACTTAATGACAAAAGAAAAATAAAAATCAGAAAATGACTTGAATTGACATTTCTCTGAAGAAGCTATATAGATGGTCAACATGCATATGAAAAGAAGTACAACATAACTAAATGCAAATCAACACCACAATGATAAGTCACCTCACATCCATTAGGACAGTCACCATAAATTTAAAATGAAACAGAAAACAAGTACTAGCAAAGATATGGAGAAACTGGAACCCTCTTGTATGTAGAGAGAATGTAAAATGGAGCAATTGCAGTGAAAAACCATATGAAGTTTCTTTAAAAATTAAAAATAGAATAACCATGTGGTCCATCCAGTAATCCCACTTCCAGCTGTATGTCCAGAAAAAATGGAAACAGGATCTTGAAGAGTTGCTTCCAAACTTGAGTATAATGCAGCGTTATTCACAATAACCAAGAGGCAGAAGTAATTGAAATGTCCATCAGTGGACAAAAGGCTAAAGGAAATGTGGTGAATGCATACACAATGAAATATTATGCATTCTTAAAAATAAGGAAATTGGGGAGCAGTGTTTTGGCTCAGAGGATTAAGCCACCGCCTACAAAACCAGCATCAAATATGAGTGCCTGTTAGAGTCTTGGCTGTTCTACTCCCAATCCAGCTCCCTGCTAATGTGCCTGAGAAGGCAGCCTAGGATATTACAAATGCTTGGGTCCCTGCCACCCATGTGGGAGACCCAGAAGGAGTTCTTGCATCCTAACTGCAACATGGTGCAGCCCCAGCGGATGCAGTCAATGGGAAGTTAACCAGCAGAGACGTGATCTCCCCCTCTCTCTTAACTTTCTCTCCCTATCTCTCCTTCTCCTTATATAACTCAGTGTTTTGATTAAATATATCTCTAAAAATAAGGAATTCTATTATAAGTTACAATGTGGATTAATCTTGAGAATATCAAGTGGGGCCGACACTATGGCATAGCAGGTAAAGCTGCTGCCTACAGTGCCGGCATCCCACATGGGCACCATTTCGAGTCCCAGCTGCTCCTCTTCTGATCCAGCTCTCTTCTATGGCCTAGGAAAGCAGCAGAAGATGGTCCAAGGCCTTGGGCTTCTGCACCCATGTGAGAGACTGGGAAGAAGCCCCTGGCTCCTGGCTTCAGATCAGTGCATCTCCAGCCATTGCAGCCAACTGAGGAGTGAACCATGTGGATGAAAGACTTCTTTCTCTCTGCCTCTCCTCTCTATGTAACTCTGCCTTTAAAATAAATTTTAAAAAAAATCAAAGAGATTTTTAAAAAAGAGAATATTAAGTAGGACAACATGAAGAATCTAAAATAGTCAAACTCTTACAAACAGTAGAGTCGTGGTTTCCAGGGGCTAGGAGGAGAAGGCTAGGGTAGGTGTATAAAGGGTATAGAGCTTCTGTTATGCAAGATGGCCCAGTTGTAAAGGTCTGTTGCACAACATTGTACATGTAGTTAACTATGCTGTACTATACATGTAGGCATTGCTAAGATTAATAGATGGTATTTTATAGTTTTTTAGCACAAGGAATAAAAAAGAAGAAAGAAGGAACTCACTATACCATATTTGCACATGAGGTTTCTTACTGATCATGGAGAAAGCAAGTGTGGGTCATTACTGCATGTAGAACTGGGAAAAGGAGCCAGAGATTGGTCACATCTATCATGCCTAGAACTAGAAGCTTCAGATGACAGTCTGCGAGATCCAATGCTAGAAAGGTACAAAAGAGAAGTGAAAGAAGACAAGTGATATTGGGATGAAACAACTCAAAGTGAGCATGTTTACTCAGCCTCAGCACGAAGCAGGTTTCTTTTTAGTGTAACAGAAAAAAATACACCAAGAGAGAGTTCATGGCTTGATCTGTGCTATGGTTGGAATGTTTGTGTTCTTCCGAAATGTACAATTAAGTTTATTACCCATTGCGATTGGGAGGTGGGGCCTTTTGGGAAATATCATGTCATGAAGATTCAGCTGTCCCTGTTGGAATGAACGCCTCCATGAACGACATCAGAGAGATCTGCGGGGCCCTTCCATGTCTCCCGTCTCAGGAGAGGATTGTGGTAGTCCCGCTTCTGCTCCTTCTGCCGTGTAGAGATGCAGCAGTCTGGCAGCCTTCTGGAAGGAGTGAGTGTGTTCTCCTTACCAGAGACCAACTCAGTGAGCATCTCGACCCTCAGCTTCTCAGCCTCTGTGATTCAGAGAAATAAATCTCCAGTATTTATAAATAACACAGTCTGTGGTATTCAGGTTAGGATGAGCAGACTGAGAGGACACAAGAATACAATCACCATTCTGAGAAACTCCAAATTTGATACTGCCATCACTTCCTGTCTGTCAGTCCATATATTCTGAACAAAACTTTTCTCCTATAATGGCTTTCTGCTAAGAATTCACTCATATTTCTCCACTCATCATCCCTAGGGAACTTACATAGGGGGAGTCTTCAAAAAGCTCATAGAGAATACATAGTATAAAAAGCTATGCAGGGATTTCACACACTTTCCCATCAAAATGAACACATCTCTTAGTTCCATTTTCCATCAACTTTTTGAAGCACTTTTGTACAATCACAGCTTCAGCCAGAACTTAAATGCAGACAACACTCCAATCTACATTGGTGGCCTGTAAGTACTCATCTCATGAACTCCTACACTATCTGCTTATATCTACCTCATGTGGTCCCCCTCTTTAAATTCAACACACATCTAATAAATTGCTTTCCTGCACTCTTTAGTAACTTAGTCTTTCTCCTGGTTGTCTTAATTCTTAATGTCTTAATTAATTAATATCAAGTAGCCATGCATTAAAAATTCGTGACTTTCTATTCTCTATTGCCCTCACACAGTAAGTTCTCAAACCTGGTAGATTCATTCTCTGCAAGTTGCCCCCCCCCCCTTTATTTTATTTATTTGAAAGAGGAGTTACCAAGAGAAGTAGAGCCAGAGAGAGAGGTCAGTCTTCCATTCTGCTGGTGCACTCCCCAAATGACTGCAACGGCCAGAGCTGAGCTGATCAGAAGCCGGGAGCCAAGAGCTTCTTCCCAGTCTCCCACATGGGTGCTAGGGACCAAGGACTTGGGCCATCTTCTACTGTTTTCCCAGGCCATAGCAGATAGCTGGATCAGAAGAGGAGCAGCCGGGACTCAAACCAGCGCCCATATGGAATGCCGACACTGCAGGCTGGGGCTTTAAGCCCTTCCACACAGCACAAGCCCCATCAAGTCGGTTCACTTTTAATCAACTTGTTTTCTCTCTCATGAACCTAATTCAAGACTTCATCATACCCTGTTTCCCTTTATCCAATTCCCCCATAAGAATTCTAGGCAATTTACCAGACCAACCATTCTAATCTAGTGCTGGCTATCCCGGTCTCTGTGGAACACCACAGCACATTGTTAAATTGTCTTATTTCATTTTGCTTTAAAATCATTTTGTCACAGAATTTTGCAGTATTGGAAAAGATGATGCAGGCCTTTCTTGTGTGTAAAGAAGCATCTAACAGAGATTTTTGTGCAGACATTATTTAAAAATTTTACTGAAATTGAATTCAATTTGCAAAGACTTCTTTGAAAAAGAAAACATCAGTTTTAATACCAATTTGAATAAATTATTCTTCAAGGCATCCATCAGTATTGTATGTATCATTATGAAATATTGGTTTACTAGATTTTTTACAAAGGACTAATTTGAATAAAACAAATGAGGTTATTGTACAAAGTTTGTACAGTTCTTCATATCTCTCATTATTTTAATATCATGGCTTATTTGGCTTCAAAAATACTCGTGATTTTATACTGTTCCTCAAATATGCACATCAATATGTACACAAATATGCACATACCAGATAACTAAGTGGGAAGAAATTTATTTTGCCCAGTTTTAAAGAAAGAGCAAAGACTCATTGTACCTGAAGAGGAGAAATATCTAGGCTAACTGGTAAGCTGATTCAAGTTTTTCAACTTCAAATTCAGTGCCCCATGAGTGACTGGTGGAGGAAATACACTTTATGGAGATGATGAATAATACTACATATTGTTTGTAAATAATATTTCAGAGTTATTCCTTTACAGAATATTAGATAAAAATTATTGCCAGATCTAAGTTATAAAAGTTGGGTAACATATGCATCATTTATCAATTTAAAAGAATGTGAATTTATAAAGCTTTATGAATACGGTTGACTCTCCCATGTTACATCTATCTTTGCAATCCTAGTACTCACAGAACTCTGTTTTAAGAAGCTGATCAATAACTGATGAGCTCAACTTTCATATTCTTTTATCTCTAATGCTCTTGAGTAGTTGAAAGTTTCACTTATATCTGCTTTTTAATCTAGGCAAAGCTTTTAGTAGCCTGAGTGTCCCTGAGTAGGTGAGTTGATGAAATAAGAATCAGAGTGAAAATATCCCAAGGCAAGTCAATTCTGCCTAGACCAAATTTCATATAGATCTGAAAGACTACTTAGACCACTCTGCATTGCTATATCATCAGGGAGAGCTGAATTTGCAGTTTTTCCCATCGCATAGTGCAGGTGTAAACATGAGACAGATACTAAAATGATTTCAGAGAAGTTGGAAGGAATAAATAATAAAGGCTACACTACTTCAGATAAGGCAGGAATGTTGCATAGCAACAGAGAAAGCCTTTACCGGTTTCTTCAATCCTTGTCCCACCACAATGCCTCCTTCAGCTTTACTACTTAAGTATGGCACAGAAATCACAAGCATCACCAGGAAACTGAATGGAAATGTAGACCCCAAGTCCTTACCTATGACCAAATCCATCAATATACATTTTTACAAATTTCATAGTTGACTAATACAGTAAGGTCTTAAATGAAAAAAAAATATTTGAAATTTTAAATGATACCATAATGTCCCAATCAAAACACTAAGGAAATTCTTCTCAGATCTAGAAAAATGATGCTAAAATTCATATGGAAACACATGAGACCTCAAATAGCTAAACAGTCTTATACAACAAAAACTAAGCTGAAGGCATCACAATACCAGATTTCAAGATGTACTGCAGAGCTGATATAATCAAAACAGCCTAGTACAGGCACAAAAACAGACATGCAGACCAATGGAACCAAATGGAAACTTCAGAAATAAATCTACACATTTACAACCAACTTATCTTTGACAAAGGAGCTAAAATCAATCCCTGGAGCAAGGACAGTCTTCAAGAAATGGTGCTGGGGAAACTGGATCTCCACATACAGAAGCATGAAACAAGATCCCTACCTTATACTTTATACAAAAATCCACTCAAAATAGATCAAAGACCTAAATCTATGGCCCAATATCATCAAATTACTAGAGAACATTGGGGAATCTCTACATTGGCATAGGTAAAGACATCTTGCAAAAGACCCCAGAGGCACAGATAATCAAATCCAAAATTCACAAATGGGTTTACATCAAGCTGAGAAGCTTCTGTACTGAAAAAGAAACACTCAGCAAAGTGAAGAGGCAAGCAACAGAATGGGAGAAAATATTTGCAAACTATGCAATTAATAAAGGATTAATATCCAGAATCTATTTAAAAAATCAAGAAATTCAGCAACAACAAACAAAAAAGCCAGTTAAGAAATGGGCAAAGGACTTGAAAAGGTATTTTTCAAGAGAGGAAATTCAAATAGCCAACGGACACACAAAAAAATGCTCAGGATCACTAGTCATCAGAGAAACACACATCAAAACCACAATGCCATTTCACCACATCCCTGTTGGAATGGCTATCATACAAAAATCAAAAAACAACAAATGCTGGTAAGGATGTAGGAAAAAAGGTACCCTAATCCACTGTTGGTGGGAATATAAGTTGGTACAGCCACTGTGGAAGACAGTATGGAGATACCTCAGAAATCTGAATAAAGACCTACCATATGACTCAGCCATCCTATTCTTTGGAATTTACTCAAAAAAGAAATTATCATGTGAAAGTCATCTGTGCCCATATGTTAATTGCAGCACAATTCACAATAGCTAAGATATAACAACCCTATGTCCATCAACAGAAGACTAGATAAAGAAATTATGGTAAAACACATTATGAAATACTATACAGTGTTTAAAAAATTGAAATCCTGTCATTTGCAATAAAATGCATGGAACTTGAAACCATTATACTTAGTGAAATAAGACAGTCTCATAAAGACAAACAACACATTCTTCCTGACCTATGGTAACTAATAGAATACCTAAAAGGTAATCTATAGGAGTGAAACTGACACTTTGAGATGCAATGATTTTTTAACAGTCCTCATTTCAAATATTGAGGGACAGTGTTTTTCCCTCCATATTATTTGTTGAACTCTTTACTTATTGTAGGGTTAACTGTATGAGTATAAAGTTAACTGAAAATAGATCTTTGCAAAAAGTAAGAATGGGAGTAAGGGAGGGAGGAGGACGAAGGGTGGTAGCATGGGTAGAAAGGAGGATAGGGTGGGAAATATCACTTTGTTTCTGAATCTATACATATATGACATTTCTTATACCTTAAATAAAAATTTTAAAAGATACTTTAATGCACTAGCAGTAAATAATGGGTAAGACCTAAGACTGGGCCATTCTTGATGAGATATTTAAACAGGAAAATGCTGTCTGATCTAATCAATACCAATAACACGATACTGCTTCCTGCCTTTTTCATATTTGACTCCACAGCAAACACAGCAAACAGCTGGGAAACTCAGTGCTATGATAGTTGTTTACTCATCAGCAAAAAAAATTCCTCAATGAAGATTTCACCCCCTCAACACACAGAAATGCATGAAGGCATCCATATCACTGTACACAAATGCTTCAAAGAATACATATGAGTCAGCAAAGGCACTGCCATCATTTTCCCCACCACAGGAAAACACCACTGGCAACACTTAGTGAAAAGACAAGCACACCCAACTGCGCATACCCAACTGCTTCTTGTCCACTGGTGCAGGAACCAGCAGAAAGTCAAACCAATTCAAAAATTAACTGAAGTTATGATCGGTGTTCTGAAAACAATAAAAATAAAGGCATGTTTTTGGAATTAGGTTTTCAGAGCTGATTCACCTTGTAGCTTGTGGAAAAGAGCAGCATTTCTTCAAGGCCCTGAAGCACATACACAGCAACATTTGACAGATGTTCCTCTGGAACCTGGACTCCAAACCTTGCTACCTCCACAGCTCTGATGGAACTTGTAAAATGTCAAAGGTCACCAAGCTATGGATGTACGGCTTATTTGCTAAATCAGAGGACAAGTAGAGAAAGAAGATTCTGGGGCTGCCTTCAGCATAAGCTAAACCAATGACTGTGGGACACAGATACTGGGGACAGCTATTCTGAATCTACTTGGGACCAGAATCAAAACAGGTACAGGAGTCAGAGGACTAAGCCTGGCCACATGGGGAAAATCTTTACAGATGTTTTAAATTGCAGGCTGAGCCAAATAATGACATATAGCTCTTTAGGACTCAGCTTTTTCAACTTGGATCTCCCTTTGCTTGTGAAGCTCCGTCATGGTCCCTGAGGAGTTGTAGTTATTCATTATGGATTATGTGGACACATTTCAGCACAGTGGTATCCGTCTCTGTCCTCCCTATCAGACATCACAAGGTTAATGCAGAAAATGCTATCTGAGTGTTAATCGTGTATGAAAAGTGCTGCAGAGCAGAAGAGGATTGAGAGGACGGCAAGTAACAAAAATACATCCCCTTGCTAGAATATGTGCACAAGGAATGGATGGAGAAGGTGCACATCCTTGCAGCTCCTAACAAAAACAGGCAACAAGGCACCTTGTTTTAAGGACACAGGTATTCCCAATATTCACATCACCTACTTGATGGTGCGCAGATGCTTGGACCATGTGGTCTGGAAGCATCTCTCTCTGAAAACAACGTCCTTAAAGACAATACACTTCGGGTTTTGTCATAAAAAGGAGAGGTAGGATGCTATGAAAAAGCAAATGCTGTTATTATATCATACATGGAGAACTTGTAACTGAAGTTCAGATTCCTTTTACATGCCGAACCTTTTTTTTCCATTTTAACTTTGTTAAATGATAAGGTTTTAATATTTTTGGACTATACATTTGGATGCGCAAAAATGATAATGTTGTTTATAACTAAACTTACTTCAAGAGCCACTGTTTCTTCACTTTTGCCAGTTAAAAGTAATTCTAGTTTTTCTAGGTTAAAATTCAGTCTGTTCTGATGAATTACTCAGTCCATTCAGGACTCCCTCCCTCCCATTCTTTCCTTCTTTCTCATTCTGAGTTTATTGGGTTCTGGACCAAGAGGAGGGTTCTGGAGAAAGGCACATGTCATGTTGTATACTTACTGTCCTTTCTTTCATAAATTTATATTTTGTTGTCTAATAATTGCATACCTTTATGACAAACAATGTGTACTGCACATGCCCTCTTACACATGTGTACTGTGGGATGATTATGCCAAGCCAATTATCATATCCATCCATCCCCTCACATCCTCATCTGATTGTACTACTTAAGCCATCTTCATCACTTTTGTCTCCAGCTTAAGGCAGCTAGGAACACACACATCAACTCCTGATACAAGGATGGATATTGGGAGTACAGGCTCATCTCAGCCACTTCAGGGGAGTGCTTCAGAGGTGCGAAGGTATTAGAAATCTTTTTGATTAATTCTTACACTGTATTAGACAAACGCTGAAAGACTTATTTCCTGGGAACTCTGGAGACCTATGGTATCCCATTGTACATGTAGCTTACCTAAGAATCTCACAGCATTCCTATTCTACAACCCAGGGTTGTCAGATACTGTCCTATGACCTCGTAAATCTATCTGAGACTTTAATCACAATCCCTCCCCCTCAAGATTCACTAAAGCAGGAGGTAGCACTGGGCCCCTAAAGGGACCTGGGCAGTATCTAAGTTCTAGTCTTATCCTCCTCCATTTCTCTTATTCTCTATGGCTGGGAGATGGCATTCACCTCATCAAGTATGCTTCCAATTTCATGCTCTGAAACCTTCCATGCTTCAGGTCTTACTACGTGAAGTCCAGCTTTTGGAATTCATGTAATCTTTTTTCCAACCTGAGTCCCTAGCTCTTCCAATTGAAAGCCTAAGCTTTTAAGAACTTTATCTCTGCCATAGATATTCAAAAGTATGCACAGGAACTCAAAAGCCAAGAATTTTGACTCTTTTCTTTCTGTTCCATCTCCATCCTACACACCAAAGAAATATAGATAACTTTCACTTCTGTTTCCATGATGAGTAGAAGCTAAGAGTTGGAAGGAATTAAAAATTATTATTTAATATCAAAGTATTACACTGCTACACAGGACTTATTCAGTAAGGAATGCTGGACCAAACTGTGCGTTTCCTGGATATTGTAGGATCCTTATTTGGCTGTGTCGTTATTCTCTTCTGTGGTCATCTTTGAGTTTTGCTGTCTGTCTCTTCTGTCAGATTGTCAACTATCACTGCTATTTAGAAGACCACCTCCAGAAACTTCTACTTGACTCATTTCTAGTTTGTGTTTTTTTGTCTGCTATAAACTGGGAAATCAGATTTTTTTAAAAAGCTTTGTTTTTAAAATAAAATGGTTAAAGAGAAGTCAATAAGATGATGGCACTAGAAATTAAGTACATGCCTTTGTAACCACTATGTCAGCCTTAAAGGATATTTTATTCTTATTTATTCATTTATTTTTGTACTTCCACGTGTAGACTGAGTTCCCAAGGGTAGAGGTTATAAGAAATTCCACCTCCGAATGAGCAAACCATTACTACAATTTAAAGCACAGTACATATCTTTCACTTTCATAAAAATGACATGATAAAAGCCTTATAATTTATACTGTGGGCATCATATTTGAACTTAAAATGGGAGTCAAAGCTCAGTAGGTTATTTTTGGTCAGCCCTACAAAAGACAAGTGCACCATTAGGAAGTAACGAGTTTTTTCTTCTGTTTCCATGACTTGGGTCTATTTCCATTTCTCTTCCCATGAGAATATTGACTTCAGTAATTCAGAGTTCAGATTTCTGACTCAGCTGCAGCCAGAAAGGTTTCAAGTGTAGGTCTTCAATTGTGAAAAACAGTACCCACATTGTACCACAGAACCAAGATATTTCCTGATAATTGTTTGAAAACATCTCAGATTATGATAAAGTCACAAGTAAAAATACAAGGACACTCAAGCAATCTTAGAGAGTTAGTAAGCATCTAATAGTATGGTACAGCAACCATCTTCCTTCAGCATCTGACCTCCCGAGGGAAATAACTTCCTGACTCAAGGCTGACACCTTTTACCTTTGGGGCTGCTCCATTTTTCCCAGGTATTAATGGCAAGATTGCTTTTGGTGAATAGAAACCAAGGATCAACAACACAGAGTCAGTTCCACAACCCTCACGAAGTCCTGGGAGCATGTTCGGAGGCTCACTCTTCCTAGTTTCTAGAACTAAAAACATCTCTGGAATTACAGCCTGTCAGCTAGACTGTTTTATTTTGTTTCTCATTTTCTCCACCTTTCACTTGCTAATAGGAGGAATATGTTACACTTGCAGGTGAGACATCCAAACTTACTCCTGTTCTACTTGTAAGCACCTCATTAACTTTAATGACTATATCCTCCTGGACAATACAGCATCCACATCTTGCCACCTGCTCTCAGCAGCAGTTCCACAGTTGCTCTCTTGTACCTCCTGGTTTAGTAGAATCTTCACCCTTTGCCTCTTCAAATGATTATTTACACTTAGTGGATATGCACATTGGATGAATTCTTGCATTTAGGAAATACTTATTTGCACACTAGGTGATAAATACATTAACACAGTCCCCTCTTCACATACTAATTATCCACTGTTGCATAAAAATATTACCAAAGGGGCTGGCTCTGTGGTGTAGAAAGTTAAGCCTCCACCTGCAGTGCTGACATCCCATATGGTTGCCAGTTCAAGTCCCAGCTGCTCCACTTCCCATCCAGTTCACTGCTAATGTGCCTTAGAACACAATCTAAGATTGTCCAAATAGTTGGGCAGCTGAGGGCATGTAGGGGACCCAGATGAAGCTCCTAGCATTGACTTGGCCCAACCCTGACCACGGTGGCCATTTGGGGAGTGAATCAGCTGATTAAAGGTTCCTTTTTGCATTTTCCCTTTCTCTCTTTAACTTTGCTTTTAAATTAGTAGATAAATCTTTTTAAAAATCCACACATGTATTATCTCCATGTTTCTATGGATCAGGAGTCCATGCCCTAATTGTGTATGCCTTATCATCTAGCAAGGTGCAGTTAGATGATTCTCTGTGACCCTGTGTAGCAATGCTCAGGGACTTCTCTTTATTCACAGGCAGAGGGGAGGATGTTGAAAACAAGCATGAGCCTGCAGCTTACAGAGTTTACAGTCGTAACCAAGAGTATTGTTGAGATGAGGGTTCTAATGATTGAAAGAGTAAAGCAGAACAAAAGAAAGCTTTCTCCCTGGGCCACCACATTCCAGATGGAAATTCTATGTCTGAGAATTCTAAATTTGAACAGTTTTCCAGGTCATTATGGACCTGGATTTGTCATCTTACAACATACATGGGCTACCATCCTGATTCCTATATCAGGCATCTCAAATTCTAGGGACTGACCTGCCAATAACACATGACAAAGGTAATTTAGGGGAAAGATTTCAGAAGAGAGCTACCTAATATGAGTAGGAGCTATTCTAGGGGCTGGATGGAAATATAATGATTTTCAACCACAAAAAATGAGCCTGTTGGATTCTGAGAGAAGAGCATAACTGAGCAAAAGCCCCGGATTCTGTGCTCTGTAATCCATCTCCATGATTTCCCCAAAGTCTTTGCTCCCAGCCAGCACAGATATTAAAGGAGAGCTACTGCTGAGAGACATAAGACTCCTCCAAAAGATAACTTGGACTTGATGTCTTGCTATGGCCTTACTAACCTCTTCTTAGAACTGATCAACTCAAATCCCCTTCCACGCAATCATCCTTCCTTTGCTCCTTCTCTCCCTGGGGGCTCAGAAGGGCATTTCTGTACAGCAGCTCTCTCAGTTTCCACCAGATTCCTCCCTGTTTCCTCTCACAGGTATTTTCACTAACAAATTCATTGCATCTTTAATCCTGTCTTGGCATTGGATTATCAGAAGAAATGGACTAATCCAGAGGGGAAAAGGAAAGCTTCCTGGAATAATCTCATCAGAGCCACTTCATTGGAAGGATTTATTGGATGTATCATAATATAATCAGTGTTGATGGTCCCTAGCCCTTGTTCACATTGCCTCTTGAAAACATTCCTGAGTTGCCCTTTTTACTAGAAACCCTTAATATATTAATACCAAAGCACGAGAGAATTTTATGCAATCAATATCTACACAGGTGTTCATAATATTATAAAGAAAAGGATTAGAAACTATCTACACGTGTAGCAGCAAGTAATATCCATGTAACAACAACAGATTAAAATATTTGGGTAGTATAACAAAAGCAAGTGGAGCCATTCAAAACATGTAGCTTAAGTATATTCACTGGCACAACAAGGTATGTCAATACTTGTATATTGAGATTGATAGCATTAGAGGATTTGGGGGAGTGTTATTAGTTTAGCTTATTTTCAGTTTCTAAATTATTTGCAATGAACATATACCAATTATAGAATGAAGACAATGAGCTATTTAATTGGTGTCTGCAGGTGCTGAGAATAGAACTGCTTTGTGGGCTGACCCATTTTAGGCAGGAAAGAGAATGTAATATATCACAGCCCCGCCCAAGGTGTGTTGTAGCAGCAATGTGAGTGGGTCTACAGAGTCCAGATGATGAGTGGAAGAACATAACAAGGATCTAACTTAAACTCAGGAAAGTCAGATCCAGGGATGCAGGAAGTCATCGTTAGGACAGAAAAGTACCCTAATTACCTGGGTTTTATGCCACTCAGCTAGTGCCATCAGAGGAAGAAGGGAAGGGGATCAAATTTCAGTCAAGGAGATACATCTCAATCACATAAACCCTCCATTATCTTAGAAGAACTAGACCTGAAATTACAGAAAGGCTTATATCTAGGGGCTGTGCTACAGAAAACACTGCGGGATACCACAAGTTTGTCTGCAGGCGTGGCTGGGCTGGAGAAACATGGGAACGTAACTTACTCAAAATGTTTTCTTACTCTCTGAAATACATATTCTATAAATATACAAGTATCATTGTCTGCTTACTCAGATCTGTCTCCAGCCCTTCTCCTAATAGTTACATTTTCAACCTTTCTTGTCACTGGCTTTGGGCTAGCTTACAACATGTATAGGCATCCGTCACCCTGTCTTTATGTGTCAAAAGCATCACCTGGAATGGCCAGATCTCACAGCTCTAGTTTCTACAGAACCAACTTCAGTGTGTCAGTGCCTGCCTTAGTTTTAGCTTCCTCTGGGTAACCCACTGTCCTCCCAGCTTTGTAGATACTAGCAGCTTCCTGTTGTTGTTCATACATGAGTTACACCCAGGCCCTTATTGGGTCTGGAATGGTCACCTATATATCAAACAGTCTGATACTACATTCCCCCTGGTGGAAATGTCTAGAGTGGACTTCACTTTCTTGAGTCAACCCAACTCTACTGAAACTGATGGAAGTGACTCACCCTATCTGTCAACACAAGGAAATCCCAGCAACTGACAGCTGGAAATTTTTGTGATATCTTTATATTTATTGGGTTTTTCATACCAACAGAAAAGTCAGCCATCCACATTAATGAAGTAACAGACAACTCTATTTTCAAGCAGCTAATAAACAGGAAGGGCACCTCAACCTCAATCAGAACAAGATCCTTTCTTTTCTCTAACATGGGAGCCATCAGTCCTAGTAGCGAGAATGGCACAGCAGTTATTTTACTTGGAGTCACTCAGCGTTCACTCCCTGAATCTGTTTTTGTTCAGTCTGACCTGCAAAGCGATTTCAAAATTTTAATGACATTTTCTTGTGGTCCTTCTGTCACCTAAAGAATTTCTATTTTTCTCTGGATGAAGATTTCCATTTTCCATGCTTAGCAGATCCTCTTGACATAATACCAAGGCAGGCCTTCACCTTTGATGGTACCCTTGAGATTTTCCAGATCTCTGATATTTATCACTAGCTTCCTTGTCTCAGTGTTTCCCTCTTTTCCGCATAGCATCCCACGCACCTCTATGCGCATGTGCCAGGTAAATCAGCAGTGTAAGCAAAGGCATGTCCAGATCTGAGTGACTGTGGCATTACATGTAATTGTCATTATCTCAGCAACACTCAGAGAGCAGAGCTAGGAGAAAGGAGAATTTCAAACCTTCTTACGACAAATGGCTTTCCTAGGGAAACCACATAGGTTAAAACCCTGGCACCTCACATACAAAGGTACTTCGAAAGGTTCATGAAAGTATAGAACTAAAATAAGTTTGTCTTTAAAAAAATGTTTAAATATCTACTCAGATTTTTACAATACACATGTTCCATGAACTTTCTGAAGGTCCCTTAAACAAGCTGCATAGCACTGGGCAAATTATTAAACCTCTATAATTCAGTTTCTACAGTTGCTAAATGGAGATAATAACAGTACCAACTTCATTTGATTGCAAAGAGAATTCAATTAATTTAGTCCTGCAATTTTTGAGAAATAGCACTTGCCTTTGTAGGAGGTCCTCAGTAAATAAGAGGGACATTATCTTATAATTCCATTTTTCCATGAACTCTCTTCAAATTCCTTCATAGAGCACATTCAGCAGGGATAAAAATAAAACAGAATAAAATTCTTACTAATAGTAAGTCCTTTTAACAATCTTGAAAACCTTGGCACCATAAACAAAATTATATCCAGTTTTAATTTTTTACAGGGAAGCTTCACAGAAATAGGAACAAATGGCTATATATTTTACATAAATACATTATACAACAGGATTTGTAAAAAAAAATCAATGTTTGTTCAGTAGAATCATGATTGATTTTGTTTGCATTTGAAGAGGTGACTAAAATATTGTCACCTTTGAAAACGTTATCATAATCTCATTCCTTGGGATTTTTTTTAGAAAAGTGAAGCCGTCCTTGAAGCAGACATTTGTAGATCCCTTGCTAAGTGTCAAAACTCTGCAGAATTCACATTCTTCTAAGGTAGAATGGAAAGTATCAGATATGCTTGCTTCCTTAAACACTTGTTTAATCTACCTCAACAACCTTTGTAAAGATTATGATGGAAATTGGTATTATAGTGCAGGTCTCTGTGTCAGACAACTTAGAAGTGCTATATCATTCTGTTAAAGGTTAAATTCCACCAAACATTAAAAAAAGATCATCACAGACTAGTCAAGTTCAATGTTCAAAAATAGGTCTTTTCAACTTAAAAAATATTGAATTTTTCCTCTTGAAATATAGCCTTCAGAATCGCACTGTTTCTGGAATATATTTTCTGACGAGCGACAGCACTAGTAAACACTATAGGACCACATGATACGTATCCTTGTTCACAGTTCCTGCGATAGGAAAATCTCACTTAGAAGTTTGGGAAGTTTGTTTTAGACAAGCAATGAAGCTCAACCACTTCCAAAACTGTCAGCGGCTCCTGCATTTAAGAAGCAAGCCAGGACCACACTGAAGTTCTCAAAAATGACTGAAGCCAATTTTCTGTTATCATCTCCTATGTTTGTAATTACTACTACTTCATTATTTACAGAGATATATTGTGGCTCTGAGACTGTCAGAGTGAGCTACTGGTAAAAGGAAACTCTTTTATAAAAGCTTTGTTGTTTTTATTTGAAAGGGAATACAATAAACTGCTTTGGGAACTGAAATCCCTGGTTTCAAAACATGTGCGATACTTTGCAAGATGCGTAACACTAGTAGCTCTGAGCTTCAGCTTCCTTATCTGCCAAGTAGTGCACTGTCAGGAGGATTCTATGAAATATAGGCTGGGATATGAAATATGTGAAATCTACAAAATACAGAATGGGGGTACACACAGAGGTATTCATCATCAGATCATGCCTTTATGAAAAAACGAGGTGGCAAGGTGTGTGACTGAGTAGGTTTCAGCCACATGCACCAACAAATGAGCATTACCCAGCCGTAAATGCTTCTATTTCTTCTCTCTCCCCATGTGACTATGACCTAAAAAGTGAACAACTCCTGTGTTAACTCATCTAATCAAACTCCATCTACTGTAATTGTCTTCTGGCACAAACTACAGGTTAATCTACATGGAATATTCCCAGGTCTAAGTATCTACTAACATAAGAAATGGGTTGGGTTTCTTTGCAGATACTAACATGTAAATATACTAAATGGAAATTTGCTACAAAGAAAAGCAGTTTTAAATGCCATAGGCCTTGGCCATCCGAAGCATGAACTGTTGTTCGTTTCTCTCTCTCTCTCTCTCTCTCTCTCTCTCTCTCTCTCTCTCTCTCTTTGTAGTTCTGACTTTCAAATAAATAAATCTAAAAAGGGAGATTTGAGAGCAATTGGCATTTTGGCTTAGCAGAGAGCGATCCTGCCTGCCAGCATTCAATATGGGACCAGTTCATGTCTCATCTGCTCCTCTTCTGATCCAGCTCCCTGCTAATGGCCTGAGAAAACTAGTAAAAGATGTCCCAAGAGTTTGGGCACCTGCACCCACCTGGGAGACCTGGTGGAGCTTCTGGCCCCTGACTTTGGCCTGGCTCAGCTCTGTCTGTTGCAGCCATCTGGTAAGTAAACCAGCGGATGGAAGAACTCTCTGTATCTCTATCCCTGTATCTCTCTCTGTAGTTCTTTTCAAATCAATAAATACATCTTTTAAAAAAAACTGCCCAGCATATTTCAAGGACCATGAGATGTTTTCAGCAACCATATTTGTTCCCAATGGTTTCACTCCAGATCAGACTGATGCCACAACCGGCTAGCTACAAAATCCCATGGAGGTCATATCTAAACTTTCTGAGAATTCTGAGTCCCCCCCAAATGCACCCTCTTGCCCTCCTCCCTCACTTCTATCCTCAGAAAGTCCTCCCAGGATTCCCATGCAATTCTGGAACTCTGACACTTGCCTAACAAAAGACCCTTGAACTTTTAAGGGAAATTAATATTGAAGCTGGAAGAATTAAGAATTGACCAAGTCCTAATTATTAGAGGCTTAAAAGAGATTTCTTGAAGATGTTTCAGTACTTCTCACTTAGCTTCAAAGGGCTTTTAGACAAACAGATGACAACTTGTAAACAGATGCATATTCTAGATAACTATGTCCATAGAGACTAAGATACTCACTGGGCTCGCTTTTATAGTAGTTAGTTCGAACATGGGAATGGGGGGAGGTGGCCATAAGAAGGCTTCCCAGAAAGATGGCAATTCAGAGAGATATTGAAATGAAAATATGGTCATCAAGTTCACCAAGCTGAAAAGGACAACTAGAAGATATATTTCAAGTAAAGAAAACAACTTGAGGGGGAAAACACAAAAATATGAAAGTAAAGAAGCACGTTGAGGGAAAACAGAGCATACGCTATCCTGCTTAGCGATGGTTTCCTAAGGGAAACTTTTAAAATAAGACTGTCTCTCTCTAGGTATTCTCCATTAAAAGGCAGGGGTGGGGGTGTCATATGCAAACTGGAATACCTACATGCTGTGCCATGTGTAGTTTTCACATGCTCAGAGCACGCTCCAACATTGTCTTGAAATGAGTCACTCGCCAGACGGCATTTTATAGCCTCAGCCGGTGAGAGTTAAGAGGCACCATCAGGAAGCAGCTCTCAGCCAAAGAGCTTTCACGAGATACGCCTGGGCTGGCAAACAGCTTTGACCCATCAGCACTATGGAGAGATGATGCTGCTTGACCTGCAGCTGGGAAACAAAGGAAGAAGATGGTGCAGAGACTGAAATGCCAGAGACTAAACCTTGTACCTTAAAGGAAACAGGAGCAAATCCGTGAGGTCACGTGAAGCACTTCGTAAACCACACTGGAACCTAACACAACTGATCGGCCAACTGCAAAAAAAAATGTTAAATGAAAGAAAGTAAAAATAGAGGTGCGGCAGTGAGGCAAGCAGACTGGAAGTGAGGATAGGAACGAAGATCAGCTGCCATTCTGTGATGTTAGAAAAGAACTGTGGCCCATGTATTCAGCACAAACTCAATTCTAAGCCAGGTATGCGGAAGGCTTGGAGCTGCAGCTTAGAATATGCTGGGAGATATAACAAGAAGGAGGTTAAGAAGGGGAAAGTCTCGTGTTCCAAGATGAAGGACTGGAAACTGTTCTCTAGGGGAAGCAACAGAAAAAATTTAATGTTTTTAACTGATGAAATGGCAGGAAGGGATGTGTTTAATAACTGAAATTGCTGATGGAGAACCACTTCTTTTTTAGCACCACAGAATGATATTATCTAGGAAATGAACTAGAGATTCACACTACCAAAGAATAATAAAGAAAAAAGCTAAGCAATATAAAATATGTAAATATACATGTATAAATATAAAAATATATAAAAAATCATGAAACACCTCTAACTCTGAACCTGGGTTTCTCAATTCCACGGAAACAAACCTAACAGGGCGGCCTGCTCTGGCTCCAGCTGTCATTTGATCTGTCCACTCTTAGTACTTCTTCCCATCCAGGTCTATTCTCCATTTTCTTCTACCAGATTCTACCACTACTCTGAAAATAGAGACGGACCTCAGTGAATGGAACAAGAGGCACTTCAAATGTCAGGTCCCAGGTAAAGGTTACTCAGCAGGGACCCATCCTACTCCAGCCTGCCCCACCTAGCTCCACAGAGCATTTGAAATGGTTTCTAATGCCTGTTAGACAATCCCTCTGCAAAAAAAGGCCCTTTTATCTCTTGTAGTCAGAGGATCACAGGAAACTGAAGGTCAGGCCTCTGAATAGAAGATGAAGGTCTACTTCATCTCGAGTTTCAAACACAAAGATCATAGCACCACAACAGGAAAACGAGAATCTCAGAACAAAGCAAACCATCACATTTCCCACAGGGAGTTTTCTGAGCATAATTGTTAGTCTCTTCATCTTTGAGGGTTTCAGATGCCTACTCGCACTTTCACAGGGGCATCCTCCTTTGAATTGTAACCCTTAGTACTTTTACACTTAAGGACAAAAGTGCTTAACACATTATGTAGTCAAAACAGTCGCATTCACAAAAATTCTTTCAGTGTTGAATATCTAATCAGTTAAACTTTCTGCAATAATCAAGACCAGCCACCGTGATTATGGCACCAATTATGAGATTTTGTGCCAGAAAACACCCTAAAAGGGCTCCATGTCTTACATTTTCAGCACCATTGCAGGCAGAGTAACTGCAGAGGGTATTACGAATGTGAATGCTTTCCTAAGGACTCCTGCAAGATTGTCCATTCAGAATAGCCAGTGCATAGAACAGGTTCCCCCACGTCTAGGTCTTGGGATTCACCATCATTAATACGAAAATAGCTTTAGTATCTGTATATGAATGGCTCTTTAAAGAAATATGCACTTCAGAGAACTAGAAAGAGGATGTAGGGGTGGGGAGAATACCATGTGGAAGTTATCCACAACCTACTCCTAAATTCCCTAACACATGTTCAAGAGAATCTTACAACTTTTGTGTGCTGCAAGAATTAAGGGGAACTTGTCAAATATGGTTTATGACTGAAAATGGGACTTTTCTAAATAATATTTTTTGTTAATTTTTAAAAAGATTTATTTATTCATTTGAAAAAGCTGCACAGAGAGAGAAGGAGAGGCAGAGAGAGAGGTCTTCCATCCACTGGTTCACTCCCCAATTGGCCGCAACAGTTGGAGCTACGCCAATCCGAAGCCAGGAGCCAGAAGCTTCTTTTGGGTCTCCCATGCTGGTGCAGGGGCCCAAGGACTTGGGCCATCTTCTGCTTACCTAGGCCATAGCAGAGAGCTGGATTGGAAGTGGAGCAGCCGGGACTCAAACCAGCGGTGCCCATATTGGATGCCAGCCCTGCAGGCAGCAGCTTTATGTCTCTAAATAATCTCTAAGAATTGACTATCATCATGAATATTTTGCTTTCCAGCACTTTAGAATTAACTGAAGAAATCAGAAGGACAAAAATGACTAGAATGTTCAGCCAGCTCTGTGGTGCAGTGGGTTAAAGCCCCAGCATGCAGTGCTGGCACCCCAATATGGGCAGCACCAGTTCAAGTCCCAGCTGCTTCACTTCCAATCCAGCTCTCTACTATGTCTGGGAAAGCAGTAGAAGATGACCCAAGTCCTTGGGCCCCTGTTCCCATATGGGAGACCTGAAGAAGCTCCTGGCCCCTGGCTTCCAATCAGCTCAGCTCTGGCCATTATGGTAATTTGAGGAGTGAACCAGCAGACGGAAGACCTCTCTCTCTGACTCTACCTCTCTCTATAACTCTTTCAAATAAATAGACTAATTCTCTAAAAAAATTATTAGAATGTCAATCAGAGACAAAATTTAAAGAATAAAGATGTCCACACAGATGTCTGTGTTCTTAAGTAGATTTGAGAAATTTTAAAGTATGGCGAGCATAAAGAAGCTGCCTATGGAAAAGCATCATTCACAGGAAATTGTAGTACCTTTTGTAGCAAACAGTCGTTTGTGGTGTGCATCCCTAATATGAGCATGTGAACTAAATTTTCAGCAACCACGGAAATAAACTACATTCTACATGCCGCTTTTTTCTTATAACAGAGTACTCTACACCACACAAACACACAATACCTTCTATGTAGATGATTATTTTCTGCTGCCCTAAATTATTTTTAAAATGTATCATAGGCAGGAATATATGCACATAAATATTACCCATGATAGGTAAGTTGAACACTTCAGTGAACTCAGAACCAAAGTGGCTGAAGACATCCCCAGCACTCACGGTGGTAAGAGTGACAGATCAGAAAGCGCCTTTACCTCAAGAAATAAACTGAAACACGTTGTTCCCAATAAGTAGAAATGAATGTCAAGGCCTCCCCAAACTTAGCCAATCAACTCATCTCCTACTTTTTGTGCTGTTTCCATTTGGGTGAGCTTTTCAACAGTTGAATCTTGAAATCCGAAGTACTCTCCTTTTGAGAATTACCCACTCCTCAAGAGAAACACATCTCCACACGCTGATGGAATACGTTCTCTGCCTAGAGAAAATGCATACTCACTTCTTTTTTAGTGGTTTGCTCTATGTCAGTTGAAATATGACCCTCACTTTCCTTGGCTTTAGATACGCATTTATGTTAATATGAATTACCATTTTAAAAAAATGTTGCATCCGCCAGTATTTTGGTCTATTCACTTTTTCAAGTTATTCATGTTAAAAACTACACTTTTAATTTCTTATATGCCTTGTATAATCATGTAATTATTAGCCTTGGAGACTGCAAACCATTACTAACTTCATGAAAGCATAAGTTTACCTCTCAGTTCTTTTATATCAGCATAGATTTGGACAATTTCATACAAAGACTTGGAAATTAAAGCCTTGTTTTATAGATAAAATAAACCCTGGCAAACACTGAGCCCTACAGAGAACAAGTTGTGTAAATATTATGAACTATGTGGAAAGAAGATGGCGTGGTACTTAAGCTGGGATGCTTGAAATCTGATAGCCTTGTCCAAAGCTATGTCTACACATAATTTTGAGGACTATGTTAAAACTGTGATATTCAGAAAATCCAATTTTTTTAAAGATCCATTTTACTTATTTGAAAAAGTTAGAATTTCCAGTGCTGGTTCACTCCCCAAATGGCTACAATGGCCAAGGCTGGGCTATGCCACAGCCAGGAGCTAGGAGCTTCTTCTGGGTCTCCCATGTGGGTTCAGGGGCCCGAGGACTTGGACCATCTTCTGCTGCTTTCCCAGGTGCATTGGCAGGGAGCTGGACCAGAAGTGGAGCAGCCAAAATCTCAAAACTGTCACCCATTTGGGATGTCAGCATTGCAGATGGCTTAACCCATTAGACCACAACAGAGACCCAAAATCCATTGGTTTTTATCTATTAACCTGATGAGTATACACACAATTTGTAGATTAAACTATATTAAACTATATATTATAGTAATTTATTTTCAGACTCAAAAAATCAAAGTATAACCTAATTTATATATATATATATATGTATGTGTGTGTATATATACATATATACATATATGTATGTGTGCCTTATATATGTCATCTATCAATTAGAGTAAGGGAAATCTGCTTTAATATGATAAATCATTAAATCAATGATTTGCATTTCTGCATCGAGCCACAACTCAGTAACTAGTATCAAACATATGTTTCTAACAATGGCATAATGATAGCAGCATCACCCTTCCCATCACCAGAAAATTGGATTGGACAACAGAGAGTGCAGAACTATGAACCCTAAAAATAGGAGCAAACAGAATGAACCCTGTCATCATCTCGGTTTGATTTCTAGTTCTGTCTTTTGGGCTGCAGTATAAGAAAGGAAGATCTAAGCAGAGTACAGCAGCTTTATTCAGTTCAGGAACAGAGCTAAGAGTTCAGGTAAAGTTGTGGCTGGAATTAGATCTGTTTGCGTCTTAGCCAAAACACCACTGTACCTGAGTAGAATGAAGTTCCATGAGGCTTGGCAAAGAACAGTTACCAGAGAAAGAAGATGTATAATGGTGATATGAATTGTATCTAGAGTACTAGCCCAGAACCACGAGTGAGGTGTATATGAGTTTCAACAAGCCAGGGCAGAGAGACCTCAATGAGCACCCAGGGCATATAGTAGAAATCTCAAGTAAATCACAAATTACTAGTGGGGCTGAACTAGCACCAGAGTACCAGCTACTCTGTACCTTCCTTTAAAAACTCTAAAAATAATTCTGGAAATACTGCAATTAAACTGCAAATAATCTAACTGCCTGCCAAAATAAAAATGCTACACTTAAAGGAACAATCAAAATCTAAACCGAAGCAATGAAATATAGACAATGCTCGTTATCCAATCAGTAATTATTAGACATGCAAAGGGGAAGGGAAATATAATCCACAACTAGAAGAAAAGTTAGTAAGTAGGAGAAAAGATATAAACAAGAAAGAGAAAGGGACTTTGAAATAATTATTACAAAAGTTTCATGGATTTGAAACACAATAAGATGAAAAACAGAACATATGAAAAATAGCCCAACACAACTTCTCCTAGAAAAGTAAAAATCAATTATCTGAGATAAAAACTTTACCTTATGGGTCAAATATAGTGTTAGACATTATAAAGGGAAAAATAATTAAATAAGTGAATAGGACAACACAGCAATAAGAACTACCAAAACTAAAGCACAAGGAAACAGCTAAAAAATACTAAGCAGGACCTCAGCAACATGTGCAAAACAGCAAACATCTAAAATACAGTTATTGGAGTCTAATTGGAAAAGGAAGGGATGAAAAAAATGTTTGAGGAAATATCGGCAGGAATCTTCTGAATCTTAAGGAAAACTGAGGAACTATAGATCACAGAAGCTCAATGAACCTTAAACATGAATTTCACGAAGGAAACAACACCAAAGCGTATCACAATGAAACTGCTGAAATCCATGTGAAAAATCTTTAAAGCAGCCAGAGATAAAAGATACTGCAAGGGAGAAACAAAATGTGAGTTATCACTTATGTGTCATCAAAAACAATGCAACGAAAGACAACGAAGCAACATTATTAAAGAGTTGAAAAAATACATAAATCTGCTATTCTATAACCAGCCAAAACATAATTCCAACATGAGCACAAAATAAAATCACTGTTAGTCAACAGAAGCTGACTGATTTTCTCACCAGCAGACAGGCACTCAATCAAAAAAAATAAAAAGGTAAGGGAGGTTCTTCAATCAAAACAATCATTGCATCAGATTGAAGTCTGGAGTTATGCAAAGAAATGAAGAGTAACAAAAATGGTGACTATGTGGGTAAATATTAAAAGAGTTTTTTCTTTTCTTCTCTTTAAAGATAATTGACTATTTAAATCAAAAATATTAATAATGTAGGCATCAGATTAGTGCTGCATGTTATGGTTTGGATAATAGTTTGGGTGCCCCACAAAAAACCCATGTGTTGAAAGGGTGATCCCCAGAGTCTTGGATAATATGGATAATAGATTATGGATGGGAGCTTGGCTTGGAAGCTGCAGTTTACAAAAAAAAAAATAAGAGAATGAGGACTTTGATTCTAAAATTTCAAGGAACTGAATCTGGGTGCCTAAATGAGCAAGAAACAAATTCTCCCTGAGAACCTACAGAAAGGAATACGATCCACTGACATTGATCTTAACCCAGTGAGACCCATACCAGCCTGAAACAATTTAAAATAAGTTTATATTGTGCAAGTCACTATGTTCATGGTAATCTGCTTTGGCAGCAATAGGAACTTAACGAAAATACATTATGGACTTGATAACATAAGCAACATGTATGACAATAACAGAAAGGAAAGAAGTAATAAATGTAAAATTTTGAATCAGACATGAAGTAGCATAACTAATTTCAATGTGAGGAAGAGTAATTATAAAGGTATATGTTACAACTGTCACAACAACCACTAAAAAAGGAAGATATAAATAAAAAGTCATTAAAGGAGACAAAGTTGATATAAAAATATTCAAATAATCCCCTAAAAGCAGGAAATGAGTAAAAAAACCTCACATGGGACAAATAGAAAGCAAAGAGAAATATGATGCACTTAAATAGCATTGTATCAGTAATTACATTAAAGGCAAATGGCCTAAACATACTAATTAAAAGGCAGAAAACTTTACAGTAGACAAAAAGACAATATTTAACTTTAGTCTGACCATAAGAAATATACTTTAATTATAAAGACACAGGTAGATGCAAAAATAAAAGGATTACAAATTATCAAACATGAAAACATACATCCAAATAGAAAAAAATTGACAGTGTTATCAGACAATTAGATTTTAGGAGAGTAAATATACCAAGAATAACAATAAACATTCCACAATGATGAAACAGTCAATCTTTGATTCAGTTGATGCATCTGAGCCTAATAAAAGAGTTTTAAAATAAAAGAAAGACTGACAGACAAGAAAAGAGAAATAGATCCAAAACTAGAAGTGAAACTTTTAGGACACTTCTATTTAGTACATGCAGATAGAAAATAAGAAAGACAAGACAAGATTTGAAAAATACTATCAAAAGTACGGACCTCATTGATATTTAAACAATTCTACTACTCCAATGGTAGAATATGAAGTATTTAAGTATATGCAAGTACACTTAAATGTTTAGCTTTCTGTTGCTGTGTAATAAATTACAACAGTAGTATATTTATTACTTCATAGTTTCTGAGTTAGGATTTGGGCAAGCCATGGCAGGATCCTGCACCCAAGGCTATGATCCAGGTGTTAGCTGGGTGGCATTCCTTTCTTGAGTTCAGGAGTCTCTTCCAAGTTCATGTGGCTGCTGATACTCACACAGTTGCTTAGGTCAAAATGAGGAATCATTCATACTACCTCTTTTCTCTCACTCTTCACTTCTCACTCTTCCTCATGTCAGCCCGCTCCACCTCTTTAACTGGGTACTACTGACCATCAGAAATGCTAACACTTTCATCCACTACTATACCATCATCTCTCACCTGGATTTTAAAACCTCCCAACATTCCCTTCATCCATTATTATCCCCTCCCTCTTCATTTTTCCATTCTATACACAACACCTCAGATTGATATTTTTCTAATATTGAGACATAATTTATTGCTAACACATGGTATCAAATATAGTGGTATATGATCATTGAAAGTTTTCAATTAGTTTCCTTAGTCATGATACCAAGGAGTTGTTTTTTGTTGTTTTTGTTGTTTTTGTTGTTTTTGGACAGGCAACGTTAGAGAGTGACAGAGAGACAGAGAGAAAGGTCTTCCTTCTGTTGGTTCACCCTCAAAAAGGCCACTACGGCCAGAGCACTGTGGCCATTGTGCTGCACCGATCTGAAGCCAGGAGCCAGGTGCTTCCTCCTGGTCTCCCATACAGGTGCAGGGCCCAAGTACTTAGGCCATCCTCTAAGGAGTTTTCAATTTGTATGAGAATTATTTGTGTTTCCTTTCTTATGAGAAGCTACATTTTTCTATTGGGTTGCTTGGTTGGCCTCAATTACTGCATTGTAACTTTTTTGTATATTAATTCTTAATTATAATATGAATTGTAAATATTTTCCCAGGTGAATTTTATTTTTTTATTTCTAATTTTATAATCATATTTCCAAAGTATATCCCCACCTGTAGGTTATAAAATATTTTTCCATGATTTCTTCTAATACTATCATGGCGCTGGGAAAAAATTCTAGCCTTTGATAAACTTAAAAACTTTTATGAAATTTGGAGAAGAGGATCCAATGTTTCCCCTGATGTCTATCCCTTCTCCCAAAGCTATTTATTAAATCCATCTTTAGAAGACCGATACTAAATGTCATCCTCATTATAAACTAAATTCCCATGATAATTTGCATGCATTTGTGGATTTTTCTTTTGATTATCTGTGTATTGAGGCATAATCAGGCTCTTTTTAATGATGGTTAACTTAATATATGTTTTAATGTGTATCATACCCCTGAGAACACACACACACACTCGCTCTTGCTCTCTTTTTCTCAACTATTCTTGCTTTTTCATATTTTATATGAACTTTTTGTAAAAGGATTTATTTCTTTATTTGAAAGTCAAAGTTACAGATGGGGGGAGAGAGAGAGAGGGAGAGAGAGAGAATATCTTCCATCCACTGGTTCTCTCCCTAAATGGCTACAATGGCCAGAGTTGGGCCAGGAGCTTCATCCGGGTCTCCCACATGGGTGCAGGGGCCCAAAGACTTGGGCTATCCTCCACTTCTTTCCCAGGAGCATCAGCAGGGAGCTGGATCAAAAGTAGAGCAGCCTGGACATGAACCAATGCCCTTATGGGATGCCTGTGCTGCAGGTGGTGGCCTAACCCACCACGCCACAGTGCCAGCCCCTCATGTGAACTTTAAATCAGGTTCTTCTGGTATAAATTATCATGTTACCATATTCACTGAAATCCCACTAAATGTATAAACGAATTCATCCATAGGCTCTCAGTTTATGAACTTTGTCTTGTGTAAACATACTATGGGTATGTACTATGGGTTTTGCAGTTCTACAAAAGTGAAATTAAATTTATTCAAAAATTTTTTACTCATTTGCTGTTACACGTTTTTCTTTTTTTCTAATGTACATGGAGTCTTGTCTTTTTTGTTATCTATTAACATCTCCAATTGGATATGTGCATAGACATATATGCACACACTCATCAAAAAGTTCGTGGAAAATGGACTTAAAAGACCATGTACATTTTATAAACAAGCTATATATAATAAATACAAACTACATATCAAAACACATAAGCTGATATATAATACAAACTATATATATATGTAACATGCACATATATATATAACTTCAAAATATAGTTGCACTAAAATAAACATATATCATTTTCTATGAATGCTTTGAAGTCACCCTGTGACTGTATATACATACACTTACAATCAGCCTCCATATACAGTGGCTGCACATCAATGGATTCAGCCAAACACTGATCAAAAATATTCAGAAAAACAGAAATGCATCAGTGGGGCCCGTGTGGGGCTGCTGTGGTGCAGCAGTTGTGCCACCTACAATGTTGCATCTGATAAAATAACACCAGCTGGAGTTCTGTCTTCTCTGCTTCCAATCCAGTGGCAAGTTAATGTGCCTAGAAAGGCACACTTGAGCCCTCGCAAGCCCTGTGGGAGATTCCAGTAGAGTCTAATGCTCTTGACCTGAGCCTGGCCCAGGCCCAATGCTGTGGCCCTTTTGGGAGTGAACCAGCAGATGGAAGACTGCTTTCGCTCTCTGTCTCTCCATCTATCTCTCTGTCACTCTAGGTTTCAAATAAATAAATACTTTTTAAAAATGAAATACCTGAGTCTATTAATATCCAGGATAGATAAAGAGTGCAAGAAACTGAACAACAACAAAACAACCCAGTTATGAAATTGACAAAGGACATGAATAGGAATTTTTTTTTGACAGGCAGAGTGGACAGTGAGAGAGAGAGACAGAGAGAAAGGTCTTCCTTTGCCGTTGGTTCACCCTCCAATGGCCGCCGCAGCCAGTGCACTGCGCTGATCCGAAGGTAGGAGCCAGGTGCTTCTCCTGGTCTCCCATGGGGTGCAGGGCCCAAGCACTTGGGCCATCCTCCACTGCACTCCCGGGCCACAGCAGAGGGCTGGCCTGGAAGAGGGGCAACCAGGACAGAATCCAGCACCCCAACCGGGACTAGAACCTGGTGTGCTGACGCCGCAAAGCGGAGGATTAGCCTAGTGAGCCGCAGCACTGGCTATGAATAGGAATTTTTATGAATGAGATACAAAGGCCAATAGACACATGAAAAAAATGCTCGAGATCACTAGCCATCAGGGAAATGCAAATACAAATCACTATGATGTTACAACTTGCCACCATTAGAATGACTCTCATACAGAAATTTAAAAAATAAAATAAAATAAATGCTGGTGAGAATGTTGGGGGAAAGGTGCCCTAATATAGTGTTGATGAGAATGTAAACTAGTACAACCATTATGGAAGGCAGTGTGGAGATTCCAAAGACATCTGAAAGTAGATCTACCATATGCCCCAGCCATCCCACTCCTGGGAATTTACCCAAATGAAATGAAATCAAGCCGGAGCCGTGGCTCAATAGGCTAATCCTCCTCATTGCAGCGCCGGCACACCGGGTTCTAGTCCCGGTTGGAGTGCCAGATTCTGTCCCGGTTGCCCCTCTTCCAGGCCAGCTCTCTGCTGTGGCCAGGGAGTGCAGTGGAGGATGGCTCAGATGCTTGGGCCTTGCACCCCATGGGAGACCAGGAGAAGCACCTGGCTCCTGCCATCGGATTAGCGTGGTGCGCCGGCCATAGCACGCTGGCCGCAGCGGCCAAAGGAGAGTGAACCAATGGCAAAAGGAATACCTTTCTCTCTGTCTCTCTCTCTCACTGTCTACTCTGCCTGTCAATAGATAAATAAATAAATAAATAAAAGAAATGAAATTATATGAAAGAGTTATTTGTACCCCCATGTTTACTGCAGCTCAATTGGCAATAGCTAAGATATGGAATCAACCCAGATGTCCAAGAACTGATGACTGGATAAAGAAACTGTGATACACACACACACACACACACACACACACACACAAAATGGAATACTACTCAGCCATATAAAAGAATAAAATCCTGTCTTTTGCAACAAAAGGGATGCAACAGAAAACAATTATGCTTAGCGAAATAAGTCCTAAAATGACAAATCTATGTTTTCTGATATGTGGTAGTTAATACAGAAAACAAAGATATGTATAGGAATGAAACAGACATCTTGTGATTTGATTGTTGTTTTTAGCCCTTATTTATACTCCTGTGGAACTGTGGTCTTTCTAATTTTTACTTGTATATTATGGTTATTGGTGCATTTAGCCTGTGCCTATAAGTGGATTGAAATTATGGTTTTGTAAAAAATTAAAGAAAAAAAGAGATGAAAGGAAAGGGATTGAGGGAGGGGCAGAAGAAGGGAGGGAATTTTGCTTATGTTCTTAGAATTACACCTATGAAATACATAAAATCTGTTCTGTTTATAATTTTGTTTAAAACATCTATACTGAAGATGTAGACTTTTTCCTTGTCGTTATTTCCTTAAAAATAAATTATAACTTCTATGTATACAGCATTAACACTGCAATATGTATTCTAGGTAATCCAGAGACATTTTGAGAATACAGAAGGATATCCACCAGTTATACACAAATACTATGTCACTGTATGTACCTAGTTGAACACGTGCAAATTTTAGTATCCATAGCAGGAGGGAGAGTCCAGAAACCAACTACCTGCCGATACCAGGGGACAACTGTGTATGGGTTTATATATGTGTGCTGTGTATGTGTGTCATTTTGGAGCTGGGAATGGGAGAAACAATCTATAAAACAACAAAGGAAATGTTTACAAAGTACCTACCCTGTGCCAAGCACTGCTGTATTTGCTAAAACATACGCAACTTTATTTAAAGTCATTTATTTACTTACCAAAAGACAAATGACTGAGAAAAGCATTTGCAACTATTAACACAAATACTTGTTTCCTAAATATTGAACAACAAATTCATCCATAGAAAGTTCTAAATGCACTTAGCTGCTATAAAATATGGATATGCCTGATACATAATAATAAATGTATTTCTAAGCTCAACAGAGACTACACAAAATCTCTAAGAATCAGATACGTGTAAAACTAAGACAAAACCTTGGATGCAGAAATCTGCTGACTCTGTGATAAAAGCCAGCACCAGGAACTCATGGTGTGTGGAATTAATAACTACGTCAGGACCAGTAAACTAGACTTTGACAGCAGCAGTGTGCTGCAACCTGCAACCACTGCACGAGGAAGCCAGAGGACTCACCTGAGCTTTACACTCAACAAAATATTGACTGGTAAAAATTTCACTTGCCCACCAAGAAAACCGTAAGGAAACATCGTTTCTGCTACAGGTAAGGAAGCTATCTGGGAGAGGGCAGAGCCTGAGTATACTCTTTCCTCTGTGGTTTTGGTAGATATCATTCATTAGATTTATTCATTGTTCATTACAAGGTTTTACTATTCATGGCACAGAGTTTTTTTTTTTAAAGCTTTTGCTGCATCTATTTAGATCAGATGACTTTTCTTTTACCTATTTATACATTTAATTGTTGGTTTCCCTTGCAGTCATAGAACAAACTCAACCTCACTGTTCTGCTGAAATTGAATTGCCAAAGGTTTAATTGAGGTATTTTGCATTTAGATTAATAAGTAATGTTCCACTAATAAATTGCCTTTTAACATTATTCTAGTCTACTTGTGGTATGTCATTAAAATCACTTTTTGCATGCTATTTTTAACACAAGGAATCTAATAGATCTATTAATTCATCAACTTTACCTTTATATCAAGAAAAAGAAGAGGCAAGAGATTCTTTAAGATATATATAAAAATGGAGTTAAGGGATCCCAGGTTGGATGACATATTTCATGAGAAATTACTGGTTTTCTAGGATTTGAGGTTAAACATTATATTCTCCAAGCTATAACAATACACTAAAGGTATATTAAAGGTGTATTGTTTAAAGAAAACAATATTACAGAAGGTGTTTTCTATAGATAAAGACACTTAACAGATTGTAAAATAATAGGATGGATACACATAAAATTCTTATATATGGGTCTACCACAAATGGAAGTAAACATGTATTTATGTGTGTGATTCTACCTGTCATTTTTATCTAACAGTCTCTATCAAAAATAGGTTTCAAACAATAATTCTATGTCCTTGTACTTCAGAAACATCCATAAAATTCATCTTGAAAAATCCTTCTCTCCAGTTGCTAATTAGGATGACTGGAACTTCCAGTGTACGTGTGGAATTTCAGAGTCTAAATTTGCCTAAAATTAAATAGAAAAGCACAGGTACTATCATATACCTTGCTTTAAGACAAGATTAAAAAATGACCCTCTAAGGAACTCCAAGTTGATCAAATAGGAGTGCCCAGTGGTCATACCTACCCACAGAGAAAAACCAAAACAACATATAAATTACTGCACTTTGAGGAAACTGCCTGAGGGAAAACACTAGAACTCAGCAAGGAAGATATTGCAGCCCTTTAGGACATGGAGACGTGGCATGGCAGCACAGAAAGAAAAACAACATGAACTGGCAACCACAAAGACGGCAATCAGGACCCATCCCCATGGCCAGGGGAGAATGCCCATTTAAAGAAAAAGGTTGAACAGGAGAGTCTCCACACTAGACACTCGACATGGGCAATCCTAGCTACCAGCGGGAACCACAGTTGTCACAAGTGTGGAGTCCACTGAGGGGATCTACCTAGAATACACATGGCAGCTTTGTGTCATCGAAGGAACCCATACTGTCTCCATCTCAATCAGCAGAACACAGGGTGCAACAGGATGGTGCCATATTGAAAATGTAGTTGCTGTTGCAACCCATACAGCCTTAGGAGACAGAAGCCCCTGCAAATTCCCAACTCTTTGGCCCCACAGGTCTTCCACCACGCCAGCAAAAAGGCCTGTAGCTTCTTAAGTCCAGGTAAGCCCAGCATCAACAGTGAGCCCCACTGCCCACCTTAGCTCCAGCAGAGCCCTGCACTGCAAAGGTCAGGTGGTTCAACAAACAAGCGCATCTTTTCCTAAGGACTATAGAAGTGAGGGTGTTTAGCCCCTTGGGCTTCAGACCCATCCTTCCTACTTCTTTCCCTCCTCTTACCACCTAGGGATCCCCTCAGGATATTACTCATTGTATCTGTGACCTGTGTGCTTCTTCCCACAACCCCAGCCTGGCCCCCACAGCCACAGGTGATCACTAGCACTCACAACTCTACAGGAACTGAGAAAGAACACTCTTGGTCCCCATTGTGGCTGCCATCACTTATGATACACCATTGGAAATACCCACCAATCTGATCTTAAGACACATCTTTAGGAAAAAGCCTTTTATCACAAAGTCACCCTTTAAAAGCAACAGAAGTAACTGACCACCTAATGAACAAGTTAACACAGGGACACAAGTAATAGGAAAAAGGAAGGCAACATGATGCCTCCAAAGGAGCACAACACATTAGTGACACACCGCAAAGATAAGGGACTGATGAAATGCCTGATAAAGAGTTCAAAAGAATGATTAAAAGGAAATCCAATGAGACACAAGAGAATACTGACTGACACCTTAACAGAATCAGTGAAACAGCACGTGATGTGAGAATTTCAGCAAATAGAGATCTTGAGAAATAAATAAATAGGAACCTTGGAAATGAAGAACTCAATAAGCCAAATAAAAAATAAAATTGAAAGCCTTAACAACAGACTAGGTCAACTGGGAGAAAAAGTGTCAGCACATGAAGACTGGCTTAGGAATGTCTCAATCAGACAGAACAAAATAAATGGAAAATAATAGAGACAACCTCCAAGATCTTTGCAACTCAAAGAAAGAAATATTTGAACTGTGTGGACTCTAGAAAGGGAAAAAATGTGAAAGGCATAGAAAACCTATTCAATGACATGATAGTTAAAAACTTCCCCAGTCTCCTAGATCTGAGAAGAATGCCCTTGGTATATTGATTGAGATCTAAGTCAAGGAAATTCTTCTCAGATCTAGAAAAAACAATGCAAAAATGCATATGGAAGCACAAGAGACCCAAATAGGTAAATCAATCTTACCAATGCTGAAGGCATCACAATACCAGATTTCAAGACATACTATAGGGCAGTTATTGTCAAAACAGCCTGGTACTGGCACAAAAATAAACATGTAGACCATTGGAACAGACTAGAAATCCCAGATATTAATCTATGAAGTTACAACCAACTAATCTTTCACAAATATCTAAAAGCAATCCCTGGAGAAGGGAAAATGTTTTCAACAAATAGTTCTGGGAAGACTGAATCTATGCATGTAGAATATGAATCAAGACTCCTACCTCATACTTCATACAAAAATTAATACACAATGGATAAGGATATAACCTGATACCGTTAAATTACTAAGGAAAAACATAGCCAGCGCCGTGGCTCAACAGGCTAATCCTCTGCCTTGCGGCGCTGGCACACCGGGTTCTAGTCCCGATCAGGGCGCCGGATTCTGTCCCGGTTGCCCCTCTTCCAGGCCAGCCCTCTGCTGTGGCCCGGGAGTGCAGTGGAGGATGGCCCAGGTGCTTGGGCCCTGCACCCCATGGGAGACCAGGAAAAAGCACCTAGCACCTGGCTCCTGCCATCGGATGAGCGTGGTGCGCCGGCTGCAGCGCGCTATCTGCGGCAGCCATTGGAGGGTGAACCAATGGCAAAGGAAGACCTTTCTCTCTGTCTCTCTCTCTCACTGTCCACTCTGCCTGTCAAAAAAAAAAAAAAAAAAAAAGGAAAAACATTAGGGTAACCCTACGAGACATTAGCATAGGCAAAAACTTCTTGGAAAAGCTCAGGCAATCAAAGCCAAAATTGACAAATGGAAATACATCAAGCTGAGAAGATTCTGCACTGTAAAGCAAACGTTCAACAAAGTGCAAAGGTAACCGACACAATGGGAGAAAATTCTTGGAAGCTATGCAACTGATAAGAGATTAATATTCATGATCTATAAAGAGCTCTAAAAACTCAACAACAACAAAATGAACAATTTAGTTAAGAAATGGGCAAAGGATATGAACAGATATTTTTCAAAGGATGAAATTCAAATGGCCAATGCTCAAGATCATTAGTCATCAGGGAAATGCAAATAAAATCCACAATGAGGTTTCACCTCACCCCCGTTAGAATGGCTATCATTCAAAAATCAAAAAATAATAAATGCTGGTGAGGCTGTGAGGAAAAAGGTACCCTAATACTAGTACAACCATTATGGAAGATATCATGGAGATTGCTCAGAAACCTGAAAATAGATCTGCATATGACCCAGCATCCTACTCCTGATAATTTACTCAAGTGAAATAAACATCCTGATGATTTACCCAAATGAAGTAAAATCAGAATATGAAAGGGCTTTCTGTACCTTCATGTTACTGTAGCTCAATTCCCAATAGCTAAGATATGGAATCAACGCAGATGTCCATCAACTGATGAGTGGATAAAAAAAAATGTGGTATATACACACTATAGAATGCTACTCATCCATACAAAAAGAATGAAATCCTGTCTTTTGAAATCAAATAAATACAATGGGAAGCCATTATGCTTAGCAAGATAAGCCAGTCCCCAGAAGACAACAAATACATATTTTCTCTTATATGTAGTAGTTAACACAGAATACAAAAAATGTATACAAATGAAGTGGACATTTTATTATTTGATTTTTGTATTTAGTCCTTGTTTATACTCCTATAGAACTGTGGTGTTTCTACTTTTTACTTATTGAATATTATGGGTAGTAGTATATTAAGCTTGTGATCACAGAGTGAACTAAAATTATGTTTTTACAAAAATTAAAGAAAAAGAAAAGAGAGTGATTGAGGGAGGGAGCAAGGGAAGGAGGGAAGTATGGTTGTCGTCTTAGAATTGTACCTATGAAATACATGAAATATGTTCCCTTTATATTAATTTTTATTTAAAAATAACTTCCCCAATCTTAACAAATGTTATGAACATCAGGTACAAAAGGCCCATAGGACCACAAAGAGAAATGATCAGAAAATATGTTGAATGGGACATATTATAGTCAAACTGTCAAAAATACATCACAGGGGTCAGCTCTGTGGTGCAGTAGGTTGAAACCGCAGCCTACAGTGCTGGCATCCCATATGGGTGCCAGTTCAAGTCCTGGCTGCTCCACTTCTGATCCAGCTCCCTGCTAATGCACCTGGGAAAGCAGCAGAGACTGGCTGAAGTTCTTGAGCCCCTGAACCCATGTAGAAGGCCCAGAAAAAGTTGCTAGCTCCTGGCTTCACTTTGGCCCATCCTTGGTCATTGTAGCCATTTGGTGAGTAAATTAGTGGAAAAAAGATCTCTTCCTCTGTCTCTTTCTCTCTTAAATTCTTGCTTTCATATAAATAAATAACTCTTTAAAAAAATAAAGCACAAAAAAGAAGATAAAAACTGTAAGAGAAAAGCATGAAGTCACATTTAAGGGATCTGCTGTTAGCAGCAGATTTTTCATCAAATACTGTGAAGGCTTAGCATGGAGGTTAAGTCACTGCTTGGGATGCCTGCATGCCATGTCAGGTTATTCTGCTTCTGATGCAGCTCCCTGCTAATGTACACTCTGGGACGCACAGACAATGCTCACATACTTGCGTACTTGCTACCCTGATAGGAGGTTGTCACTAAGTTTCAGACTCTTGGCTCACTCTGGCCCAGACCTGGCATTTGTGTAGTGCACTGGCAGACCAAAGATCTCTTCATCTCTCTCTCTCAAATAAAATGAAAATCAACCAACTAAAAAAAGAAACTCTACAATTAAGGCTGGAACAGAAAGACACATTCCAAGTTCTGGGAGGAAAAAAAAAAAAAGAGTAGTCAATCATGAATACTAGACCCTGCAAAACTAGCCTTCTTAAATGAAAGAGAAATAATTTCGCAAACTAGCAAGAATTGAAAGAACTTATCACCATCAGATCAGCCTTGTAAAACATGCTTAAGAGTCCTACATCCAGAAACAAAAGAAAAATAATTACCACACTAAAACACATGAAAGTATAAAACCCACTAAAAGAGTAGACAAATAAAAATAGCAGAGATACATTAAAATCAAACAGAAAAATATTAAGAACTAAACCAAAAATATGAGCAATAAATAGAAGAAGAGAACAAAGGACATTGAAAATACAACAAAATCAACAAAGTGTCAGGAGTAAGTTTTTACCTATCAACCATAACATTGAATATAAGTAGACTAAATTCCTGGATAAAAGATACAGATGGGTTGAAGGGATTAATAAAAATACTCAATTATTTGCTGTCTACAAAAAACTCATTTCACCAGTGAAGAAACTTATAGGATGAGAAAAGATATTCTGTGCAAACAGAAACCAAAAATAAGCAGGAGTAGCTTTACTCAATGTCAAACAAAATAGTCTGTAATGATAGTACATGTACAGACACCTAAATCTAGTATATACTATATATTAAAAAATAATACTAGATCTAAAGTAAGAGATACACTCCAATGCCACATTGTATTTGTGTGTCTGTCTCTGTGTGTGTGTATGTGTGTGAGGCTCCTGGTTTTTTTTTTTTTTATGGTTTTATCAATTTTATCTGGACAGACCATCCAGACCACAAAAAATCAAGAAGCAGGGGCTGGCATTTTGGCACAGTGGGTTTGCTGCCACTAGCAACACTGCCATCCCATGTGGGAGTACTGATTCAAGTCCCAGCAAATATGCATCTGATCCAGTTCCCTAGAAATGCACCTGCAAAGGCAGGGGAAGATGACCCAAGGAACTGGGCCTCTGCCAGCCCTGTGGGAGTCCAGTATGTAGCTCCTGGCTCCAAGCTTCAGCATGGGCCAGAACCTGGCTGTTGTAGCCATCTGGGGAGTGAACCAATAGATGGAAGATCTCTCTGATTCTCCCTGTGCCTTTTGCTCTGCTTTTCAAATAAAGAAATAACTCTTTTTTTTTTAGAAAAATCAATAAGGATCAGTGATAAACTACAGTACAGAACAAATGGCCCAACAGGCATTTAGAGAACACTTTAACCAGCAGCTACAGAGTGCATGTTCTGTCCGTCAGCATAGGGAACATTCTCTAATGCAGACTATTTTTAGACCTAAAACAAATCTCAAAAAATTCAAAACTACATCATGTGTCTTGATCCTGACCACAATGGAATAATACTGAAAACCAATGAAAGGAACTTTAGAAATTATATAAATACACAGAGACTGAACCAAATACCTCTGAAAAATAGTTCACTGAAAATATCAAACGTAAGTTTAAAAATTTCTTTAAATAAATGAAAATAGAAACATAGCATACCAAAATATTGGAAATAATTAAAGCAGTAGTATGAAGAAAGGTTGTAACAATGAAAATTATAAAACATTGATGAATGAAATTGACAAAGGCAAAACAATAGAAAGACCCTGCATGTTCATAGATTCAAACAGCTGATTTTGTTAAAATATCCATGCTTCTCTAAACCATTTTCAAATTGAACACAATCCCCAACAAAATATTAAGGATACTCTTCAACAGAACTAAGAAAAAATCCAAAACTTCATATGGAAGCAAAAAAAGACCCAAAAAGCCAAAGTCATTTTGAAAATAAAAAATGAACAAACGTTAATACCTGAGGGTATTTCAAAAAGTTTTTGAAAATTAAAAGTTTATTTTGTGACAAAATTTTTGAAATCTCACTATATTTTCCTTTTCAAGCTCACTGAAGACCCTTCACAATACAGGATTATAGTAACCAAATAGCATAGTTTTGAAGTAACAGTTACATAGACCAATGGAACAGAATAGAGATCCCAGAAATAAACACATACATTTACAATCAATTGATTTTTGACAAAGGTACCACAACTACAGTGAAGAAAGGGAAACCTTTGTAATAAATGATGATGGAAAAACTATATGCAAGAGATTAAAAGAAGATCGATCCCTTCTATCTCCCACTCTACATAAAATTAACTCAAAACGGGTCAAAAACAGAAATGTAAGACCTGAAACCATGAAACTAAAGGAAGAAAACATGGAGGAGGCAGCTCTTCAAGATATAGCTATAGGCAAAATTTATTGGTAAGATCTCAAAAGCGTAGTTCACAAAAGCAAAAATAGACAAATGGGATTTTATGAAGCCAAGTTTCTATACTGCAAAGGAAATGAACAGAATGAAGAAACAACCTACAAAATGGAAGAGCATATTCGCAAACTATTGATTTAACAAAGGAATAATATGCAGGACAGAAGAGAAGGATGTGATGTTAAGTGAAATAAGTCAGACACAGACAAATGCTGTATGCTCTCCCTCATGTGTGGAAGGTAAAAATTTGGCCTGAATGTTACAATAGTGATTTCCAGAGCCTGTGAAATGTCTGAGGAAGAGGGTCAAATAAGGGAGGGTAACAGGCAGCAGAACAGTTAGTTTGCAAGAGTAAGTCCTAGTGTTCCACAACACATTGGATAATGATAGTTTACAACAATCTATTAGCTATTTTATAAAAATAGAAAAGCGATTGAAGACCTTAAACATAACTTAATGAAAAAGAACAGAAACATTAATTATCCTGATTTGATTGGTATATGTTACATACATGTGTTGAAATGTCACATTTGCCCCATAAATATGTAATTGTTAATCAAACTTTTTTTTTTTTACTTTTTCAGTTTTATTCTTATTTGAAAGGCAGAGACAGAGACATGTCTGTCTCTGCCTTTCTGCTTATTCACTCCCCAAATGGCCATAGCATCCAAGAATGGACCAGATTGAAGCCAGAAGCTAGGAACTTAATCCAGATCTTCCATATGGGTGGTAAGGATTCAAGTACTTGAGCCATCATCTGCTGCCTTCCCAGGTACATTAGCAGAGAGCTAGATAAGAAGCAGAGTAGCCAGGTCTTGAACCAAGACTCCAATATAGGATACACACATCTCAAGTGGTGGTTTAACTTGCCACACCACAATGCTCACTCCAAATAATTATTTTAAATATTTTAGGAGATGGAAATGCCAATCAATATTATTCGACTATAACAGATTGTATACATGTATCAAATTACCACACTCTATCCACAAATATGCACAATTAAATAGTAAAAAAGATCTTCCACACAATTAGATTGAGAATATCTGTTTTTTTTAAAGTTTTACTTATTTACTTAGCTACTTACTTAACTTACTCATTCGAAAAGCAGAGTAATAGAAAGAAATGAAGACACAGAGAGAGACTGATCTTCCACCTTCTAGTTCACTCCCCAGTTGGTTGCAATAAACAGGGCTTGGCCAGATTGAAGCCAGCAGCCATGAACTCCATCCAGGTCTCCCACATGAGTGGCAGGAGCCCAAGCACTTGGGCTGTCTTCTGCTTCCTTACCACGTACGTTAGCAGGAAACTGGATCAAAAGAGGAGCAGCCTGGGCTCATACCAGCACTCCAATATGGGATTCTGGCATTGCTAGCAAAGGCTTAACCCACTGCTCCACAATGCCAGCCTTGAGAACATTCAAATCTTTTTTTTTTCAATGAATACTTTTATTAATGACTAACAACAAAACTAAAATGGTTCTACTATTGCTCTTATTGCTCTTGTAATTTGTTGAGACCAGAGTCTGGCATGGTTCAAAAAAAAAAAAAAAAAAAAGAAGGAAGAAATCAGGGAGGAGGAAAAAAGAAAGGAAGAAAGAAGGAAGAAAGAAGTTGTACTGGGGCCAGCACTGTGGCATAGTGGGTAAAGCTGCCACCTGCAGTGCTGGCATCCCTTATGGATGCCAATTCACGTCCCAACTGCTCAACTTCCAATCCAGCTCTCTGCTATGTCCTGGGAAAGCAATGGAAGATGGCCCAAGTGCTTGGACCCTTGGACCCGCGTGGGTGACCTGGAAGAAGCTCCTGGCTTCAGATTGGTGCAGCTCTGGCTGTTGCAGCCATTTTGGGGGGTGAACCAGCAGATGGAAGACTTCTCTTTCTCTCTCCCTTCCTTCTCTCTCTCTCTCTCTCTCTCTCTCTCTCTCTCTCTTTCTCTTTAACTCTGCCTTCAAATAAATAAATAAATCTTCAAGAAAAAAAAAAGAAAGGAATTTTATTGTGTTCCATTACTTTTTCAGGAAAGCTTAACAGTTATGATTCGGCTGTTAACATTCAACTTCCTACTCTCTTTTGGTTGTTTGTTTGCTCTAAAGGGAAATAGAGCTTTTATCTGTTAATGAATGTGAAGAATTCACCAGTAAAATCACCTATACCTACTCTTGGGGTTTCAGTCTAAAGAAAAGAGTTAGAATTTTAACCAATAATATATATTAAAAAAAGATTTATTAATTTATTTGAAAGGCAGTTACAGAGAGGCAAAGACACTAATATGCCTTTTGATGCATCTTGTCAGATCTTTCATTTCTTCTTGAGAGAGTCTGTTCTAGTTGCTAAAAAATAATTAATTCTACATAAATTTTTAAATGTATAGTACTTTTTAATAAAATTCTCTCTTCTGTCTTAAATATGATTAATTGTCTTTATCACTTCTATATTGCTTGTTTGTGCCTTCTGTCTTTACTTTTCATCAAGCACACCAATAGCATGACTGTTTTATTATTTTCAGGATACCAGTTTTGTGGATCTTCTCTACTATTTCTTTGCTTTCTATTCTAATAATTTTCTTGTTGTGCTTATTATAGCATTTCTTCTACGTTTTTCCATCATTCCAGCGAGTTAAGTACCTCACTGACTAATTTTCAACTTCTACTGTTTTTTCTATAAGGATCTCAGGTTGTATGTTTCCAACACAATCCATTTTACTATATCCCTTAATACTAATTTTTAGTATTTCACTATTTTATATCAAAACTTGCTATCAAATATTTTCTAGTAGCTAGTATTTTATAATATTTATCCTTAAAAATCAATAAAATGGGTCAGTTTTTAAAAATCTTATCCTTAAGGGCTGATTCTGAGGCCAGAGTGCTATTTAGGACATCTGCCATTCTATGAGTCTGCTGTGTATCCCACTTCCCATGTTGGATCATTCTCTCCCTTTTTGATTCTACCAGTTAGTATTAGCAGACACTAGTTTTGTTTGTGTGATCCCTTTGACACTTACACCTATCAGTGTGATCAATTGTGAGCTGAAATTGATCACTTGGACTAGTGAGATGGCCTTGGTACATGCCACCTTGATGGGATTGTATTGGAATCCCCTGGCACATTTCTAACTCCATCATTTGGGGCAGTTACGATTGAGCATGTCCCAAATTGTACATCTCCTCCCTCTCTTATTCCCACTCTTATATTTAACAGGGATCACTTTTCAGTTAAATTTAAACGCCTAAGAATAATTGTGTGTTAATTACAGAGTTCAACCACTAGTACTAGAATAAAAAAAAAATACTAAAATGGATAAAGTATTACATTGTACAACAACAGTCAGCACAAGAGCTGATCAAGTCACTGTTTCTCATAGTGTCCATTTCACTTCAACAGGTTTCCACTTTGGCCTCAGAATCAGCCCTTAAGGCACTCGCATCTGGCTCAAGAGCCCATGAGAATATTTTAGGCATGGAAAGCTAAGACACTCTGAAAAACAAAAAAAAAAAAAAAGAAGACCTAAATGAAAGATCTCTGCGAGTGAGATCCCAGTGGAAAGAACGGGGCCATCAAAGAAGGAGGTACCTTTCTCTGAAGGGAGGAGAGAACTTCCACTTTGTCTATGACCCTGTCGGAATAAGATCGAAGTCGGCAAACCCCAAAGACTTCCATAGCCTCGGCAACTCATGACTAGAGCCTAGGGAGATTCCTGACGCCATAAACAAGAGTGTCAAATTGTTAAATCAACTTCAGGAGTCACTGTGTACTTACGTCTCATGAGGGATCTGTCCTTAATGTGTTATCCAATGTGAAATAATGCTATTACTAGTACTGAAACAGTATTTTTACACTTTGTGTTTCTGTGTGGGTGCAAACTGATGAAATCTTTACATAGTATATATTGAATCGATCTTCTGTATATAAAGATAATTGCAAATGATTAAAAAATCTTGGTGTTAAATTGGAAATTGCATAGAAAATTAATCAATTTAAAAATATATATATTATGTAGGATCTCTGTCCTTAATGTGCTATACATTGTGAATTAATACTATAACTGGTACTCCAACAGTATTTTTTACTTTGTGTTGCTATGTGAGGGCAAATTGTTGAAATCTTTACTTAATATATACTAAACTGACCTTCTGTATATAAAGAGAATTGAAAATGAATCTTGATGTGAACGGAAGGGGAGAAGGAGTTGGAAAGGGGAGGGTTGTGGGTGGGAGGGAAGTTATGGGGGGGAAGCCATTGTAATCTATAAGCTGTATTTTGGAAATTTATATTCTTTAAATAAAAGCGTTATTAAAAAATCTTATCCTTATCCATTTAATTTCATCCTTCTTAATTACTTTGCTCATTTCTCAATATTTATGTTATGGTCTATGACTGACAATTCTAAGCTTGAAGAGGGTCAATCATTTTGTTTGTTATGACCACTAACTCATTCTCAGTTGCTTTTTTTTCCCTTGTCTTGGTGGTTATTTGGGATATTAGCTTATCACTGAACAGAGCTTTATCTGTCACTTTCTGTAGAAATATCTGACATCTCTTCCACCAATTATTTATTATTTTCTTGACTTACAGGTTACCAGACTGCACACATTTGATAAATATGAAACCAAGGGTTATGAAGGCAAATCTGATTATAAACATTTTAGAAACAGGTATTCATTTATTTATGTATACGAAGTATCAAAACCAGTTTCAGCCAACTTGTTTGTCACCTTTTCTTAGCCAATGAGAATGTTTTTGCAATTCTACCCATTTTTTGAAAGTATAGCTCTTTGAGGATATTGACATTTTAGTAGGAAATTCAGTTCTTATTCCCTTCCTTCATCGAAGCTGTGTCTCCTCAGAACATATGGATCTTAAAGTTGTGGGCTGCACATTTGTTGCTGTTTGAGAACTCTGCTTCCTGAATTGGTTTCTTTCTCCCTTTTTAGCTACAGAAGTCTTCTTTACTTTTTAGGTCATGTGCTCCAGAACTAAAAATACATTTTTGTATTTTAAGCAGTATTTACACATTTTTACAGTGAGAATATTTTTAGGTTACTACATCCACATTCAGGAAACTGCAAATTCTTTAGGAGGATGTCAAGCATGGAAATGTGTAACATGGAAATATGTAAAAGAAGTTTTACTAGAAAAAGGTGTAGGAGGCAAGGCCAATGAACCTGCAGAGTATGGAAGATCAGAATGAGGCACAGTCCAGAAACACCTCACACGCACGTGCTTTTCACAATGGGACAGAGCCTTGGTGAACTGTCTGAGCAGGAAGCTTATCTCAGCAAGAATAATGTACACTCCACATCAGTCTTCCTTCTGCAAACGGTACTTTCAGAAGAACTGTCTTGAATTTCCAGTTCATTATATCACTTGCTGAGCTTCTCAAGCATTTTCCAATACTCTTGTATTAGTCTTAGATTTTAAGCATGCATAAGGGAATACAGTGAAAGTTGGAGGCATAATTACATGTATTCATGATGACATTGTCCTGAACCTATGTCAAGTTCTGAACATATCTATTTACTATTAATTATAATAAGCACTGATAATACTTACAATATCAGATTGGCTATCTCCAATTACAGTTCTGTAAATATCCTGTTTTATAAACAGAATCCTTTTTATGAATGTTTTTCCTTTTGCAGGGTATATTTTCTTTGTAACTGTGAAAATTGGAAGCAACTGCTCATTAACTGGGACACTTATTTTTACTGTCTAGTATAACTTGGAACATTAATGCAGTACAAACTTCAAATATACATATTCTTTCCAACAGTTACTGAACTAGTTGAGAGGAGGTGCACATTTATTTGGTGTAATTAACAACTTATATACAGTAGGGTTTTTGGCGATGTGACATAGCTTCACAGACTTGGGCATAATAAATAAATAAAATAAAAGTATAGATATTTATAGTCAACAATAGCTTATCTACAATTCCAGTATTCATGAAGGCTCTGAGGACTGGAAGCCATGTTTCATAATTCATTTGGCAACAAAACCTGTTCTGAGTCGCATTCTTTTTATGGCAAAACACAACCTGAACTGAAACAAACTATTTAACCTGGTTAATTTGACTGTTTATATATTTATTAAACAAATGTTTATTTGTTGATGACAAATACTGACAGGGTCTTATATAAAATACATATTATATAAAACTATGACTACATTAACTATCTCAAATCCCAAAGGATTCTGAACTCTGAAACACATTTGGACTAAGATTGTCAAATGATGGCTTCTAGGTCTATAGTAAACACTATAAAAACTACCAGAAATATTTTGAAGAAGAGCTGAAATATCTGTGAATTCAGTAACTATGAATATTGACTCAAGAGACCACTCATTAAAAACAAGTATAGGCCGGTGCCGCAGCTCAATAGGCTAATCCTCCGCCTTGCGGCGCTGGCACTCCAGGTTCTAGTCCCGGTCGGGGCGTCAGATTCTGTCCCGGTTGCCCCTCTTCCAGGCCAGCTCTCTGCTGTGGCCAGGGAGTGCAGTGGAGAATGGCCCAGGTGCTTGGGCCCTGCACCCGCATGAGAGACCAGGAGAAGTACCTGGCTCCTGCCATCAGATCAGCATGGTGCGCCAGCCGCAGCACTCCAGCTGTGGCGGCCATTGGAGGGTGAACCAACGGCAAAGGAAGAGCTTCCTCTCTGTCTCTCTCTCTCACTGTCCACTCTGCCTGTCAAAAAAAAAAAAAAAACAAGTATAGTTCGCTGCATGATGTTTAACAAAAAAAGTTAGTATGTGGAAATTAGGCAAATATTTTATAGTACTGTTGTACTATGCTTTTTTTTTAAAGATTCATTTAATTGTTTTAAAGGCAGAGTTACATAAAGAGAATAAAAAATACACTGCTTCACTCCCAAATGGTCACAATAGCTGGCACTGAGCCAGGCTAAAACTAGGAGCCTGGAACTCCATCTGGGTCTCCCATGTTGAAGGGTCCCAGATACTTGGGTCATCTTCTACCGCTTTGCCCCAGTGGAACAGCTGGGACTCAAACTGGCACTCACCTTGGATGATGGCGTAGCAGGCAGCAGCTACACTTGCTGAACCACAACAATGGTCCTCGTACTACTATTTTTCAGCATATTTGGAATTAAACAACAAATTACATAATAATTATAATGCTTATAGCCACTAAAAATGTTTGAAAAACTGGTAGAGGAATCTCTTTGGTCTACTACAAATATTTGAAAATATTTGAATGTTCGACATTTATCCCAGGGTTTCTCAACCACAGCACTAGTGGCATGTGGGGTCAGGCAGTCCTTTGTTGCGAGGATGCTGCCCTGTGCCGTGAAGGATATCTGGTAGATGCCACAGCACACCTCCCTTTCCTATGCTGGTTGTAGCAACCAAAAATATCTCCTGACTCGCCTAAGCATTTAGTTGAGAAAGACTGTCTTAATACTAGCCTGCTGTAAGACTTGATGATGTTTTTCACGGTGAACAAATTTCATGTATTTCATATATACAGATTTAAGAACATAATGATACTTCTCACCCTACACTCCCTCCCATCCGCACTCCCGTACCCCTCCTCCTCCCTTCGTTATTTTTTCTTTGAATTTTTACAATGACCTACTTTCAGTTTATTTTCTAATCACAAGTCAACTAAAGAATTCAACAAGTAGTAAGTAGAAAACCACTGTTCCTCAAGAGTATAGGCAAGGGCTATAACAATAATCAAATCTCAAAATGTCAATTTTGCTTATATACATTATTTGTTTCGTGCTCTGTATATTAATTACCACAAAACAGAGAAAACACGTATTTCTCTTTTGGGAACTAGCTTATATACTAGTTTTATATATATACTGCCATTGCATCACAAACCAACACTGTGAAGTGGATATTATTATATCCGATTTATAAATGAGGAGACTAAGACCCATGGAGATTAAGGAATTTGTCCAAACCATGTAATGGACCAGTTAAGACTCATCAGTCTGCTTAACCATGTTTTTCCTTCCACATCATCCTGAAGAGAGTATTTAGCCTATAAGACATGATGCAGACCATTTGCGACCTAAATGAAACTAAACAAAACGGTAAACAATGCATTTTGGAACATATGTTAAATCATTTCAGCACACACAGCAGGCAATTGCTTGCAAAAACGACTCATCCCTGGGCATAAGCTGTAAGTTGAGCACAAGCATGCCAAATAGATCCAGGTGTTTTCATACTTCTAAGTCTCGCTAGCAATGACATTTTGGGTAAGAAAAACCAGCAACATAGAAATAAGCTTGTGGTATAGAGATCACATTGAAACTTCTTACTAATAATCCCCAAATATAAAATCACTTAAAATAATTCTAAATTTATATTTTGAAATGGAATGTTACAATGGACCATAATAACAATAATCAGGGAAAATTAGCATTAAACCCAGGAAATTAGTTCCCCATAGGGTGAGCTGCTTAAAATTCAGTTTAGAGAACAGGTAGTATCACATTGCTTTAGATGCATAATAGGAATGCATTTTCAATTGCACGCTTATCTCTAAAGCCTTAAATCTTCATGAAGTTTATTTGACGCTGTGCCAGATAAGGAGCAGCGTCGTCACTGAAGCGGCTGCACAGCCAGTGCAAGCTCTTTTCCAAACCACTATCGGCAATGCCAGTGAAAACGGGCGGAGTCACCCCATTACTGATGCAATTTCATTTTCAAATGTCACATTTATGTCAAATTGTATACTCGCAAGAGATTTTGCAATTCACAGTTCAGAGGCATAATTTTCTTATCTATCAAGCGAAAATGATTAAGCAGTATTTTCATGACAGCTGTATTTCACGTTGTTATCCTTATAACCTGTGTGTAAACACAGAGGGAGAGAGCATTCTGTAACAGTCATCAAAATTATAACATTTATTTAAAAATAAAAGGTCAGGTGATGAGATGCCCTATGTGTCGCATACAGATTTTTAACTGAAAAAGAACTCAATTTACCTATTTACAATTTGAATAAGCGGAACATCAATAGACAAGTGCATTACCTACAGCGATTTTGTGAGTCACCCTTCTACTGACATTTTCCTAATTCTGTTTTAAAATAAATCAGAATGACAACAAGTTCAAAACTGAAAGATGTCTGTGTGGCTTACAGACAGATACGAATGTCTCCCGACTGAATGCCTGGTTTGCAAAGACTAGGGCTTTGCAGGATGCACTCGCTTCTCTGCCCTCACGTTTGTGGCAGACAGGTATATGAGGCATAAGAATGATGATTTTTATGTGTGTCTACAAAAACAATAGTATCAGTTAACCAAAATGAACTTTAAGCTACCATAGCTTTAGGAAGTCACATTTTCTAAATAAAGTGTTAACAAATATTTTCTCAATAAAGTGCCAACTCTATGACACACTTTATTATAAGAGAGTGTTTTGGAGTCAAGAACTTAGGACATATGCTTGTTTCCAAGCTTACAGCACACTGTAACTAGTAAATGACCCATTCTATGGAACTTTGTTTCTTTACAGTGATAGCAAGTTCACTTGCAAGTTTTTGAGTTAACACACCAAGCGTAAGATCTAACTGACCCAAAACATAGCCGTTCCACCAACCTTATCAAATCCATTACTACATGTCTTACTCAGATGATTCCCTCTGCTCTACAGTCCAAGCCTTTGGAATTGTAGAAACAGAGCCGGACTGAGTGAGTAGAGACGGCCCACTCATCTGGACTCCACCATTAAAGACCTCGGGAAGTAACAGCCACAATCTCCTAACTGATCAAATGAATTTAACAAAATTGGGCTACTTCTTCCTCACCCAGTTCTCATAAAGATGATTTAATTAAAATATTGCCTCTGAACACACTTTGACATACAGCAACTTAAACAAATATAGTATATATTTACTAGCATTACTTTCTTAATATTCAAAATTAATAATTTTGTATCCTCACCAATCCATGGTTTTGCATATCCCCAAGATAACAACATTTCCAAAGAGCATATTAAAAAATTTACATCCCAGGAATAACTTAACTCTAACTAGGTGGTAGAAATACACTTCATTAAGGAATTTTAAAATTCCTAGTTTTAAGTAATGCCTTTAAAATGTCTTCACTACATAGCTAAAGACACATGACTCAGTATATTGGAATTTAACACTGCAATACATCCTTCTCTTATCCTTTTAACCAATAAAACTATCCAATCAGCTTCAGTGGCATGTTACACTTAATTTCTAAAAGCTTGGAAAGGAAATTACAAAAATCTATAAAACCTAATGTTTCAAAGAAATGTTTTCCAGAAGCCAATAAAATTAGTTTCAAGATGTCAGTTCTCAAATTTTAAAATCTATAGCTCTCTTTAATAATAAATTTATATAAGCTTAATTTTTTCTAATTTCCTATCACTATGTACTCACTGCCTTTCTATTTAAGAATGATTTTCTGTAATAAACCTCACTGAGGTTCTCTGGTGTACCTCTCTTCCTCATCTCCTTAAGCATTATGTTTCTATACAAACTGTTCCTCCACCTGCCATCCAGGTCTCAGCAGTCTGACACAGGAACTGTGACTGTCATTCCAGAGCACCCTCGGAAAGGTGCCCTCAAAGCCCTTCCTTCTACCCCTCTCCCTCACAAAAGAACAAGAGCTCTTGATATGTAATTCTGCTGCAATACAGTTCCAACTACTCTCTATTGTGATCAGTGTCTGGATTGTTTGGCTTATTTCAGTAACACACTCAATTAGATGGTTATTTTTCTGTTATAGCTAAACTTTGTGTCAATACAGTATTATGAAATTCACTTCCTAACAAAAATTTTTCTAATCTGTTTCAATTCATCGTGAATAGACAATGTTTAATAATTAAAAAAAAGAGAGAAGTGAGAGAATATCCCCTCCTCATATCTCAGGATTCTCCTCTTTGATGAACATTCACATTTGGAGTACCTTCATAAATGTATTCTTTCAAGTAGAAAATATGAAATTGCCATTAAATTTACTTAAAAACCTTCTCAGACCTGCATTTATAACCAACAACTTTTTAATACTCACTTGATTATTCATTAAATGTGCGTTTTCCATAATATCTACATAAAAAACCCACCCAAAACCAAACAAAATACAAACTTTTTTGGAAATAAATGTGTTAAATTTGAGTAACTTCATGAGAGCAAGGAGTCTTACAGAAATTCTTAAATTTTTCATATATTACCAAAAGAAAAATAAGAAATACAAGCTAGTGCAGAAAACATGAAGTGCAAGTTCCTTAGGACTTCAGATTTCCTTAGATTAACCCAGTACGTAATGGACACAGCCATAGTGGTCTAGCAACTGAGGACAGTGCTCAGGCTAAGAGCTCACCACAGCAGGGTGAAGGCTCCAAGGGCCGCGCTCACCTTCCTGGGGGTTGTAGCACGTGAAGCCCTGCAGGTCTTACATACTTCCACCCAGTTTCCACCCCTGTCCTGTGACTTAGCACCCCACAACCTCTGCTAATCCCTCACTTTCTAAGGGGCACAGGGCTCACGCTGTCAAACCACAATAATAATGCATATTAAAAGGCAGACATAATAAATAAGTAAAGTTTATGTATGATCCTGGCAAATGATACACCTAAAAATTAGCATTCTCAATTACAAAAAGAATTGTCCAAGTTATACTCTGAAGGCACAAATTGTACTTCAGTTTAAATATATTAGTTTAAAAAATGTTATTTTTCTGTCAAATAAATACATGTCATATTACTTTGATAAGTGCCACTGTAATCAACCAAAATCATTTGATTTGCTTTACTTTTACACATAGTAGGTCATTTTAAGTTGCACAGTGTTGATCTTTTTAAATTGCTTAAGCTTACTTTAATTTTTATTTCATGTTTTATATAAATTCAATATCCAAATTTTCGCATCTAAATATTTCAAGTGTTTACTTGTTTTCATCTACTTGAAAAGCAGTGCAACAGATAACTGAGAGAGAGAAATCTTCCATCTGCTGGTTTACTTCCCATACGCCTGCAATATCAAGGGCTGGGCCAGATATAAGACAGGAGGCAGGAATTCTGTCCTGTGGGTGGCAGGAATTCAATCATATGGGCTAGCATGCACTGTCTTCCCAGCCCCATTAGCTGGAAGGTGGATGAGAAGCAGAGAAGCCAGCACTCAAACTGGTACTCTAACAGTGGACACAAAAATCCCATGTGGCAACTTAACCTGCTGTACTGCAATACCTGCCCCCCAAAATTTGTAACAAAATTGCAAAGGTTGCTAATGAGAACTGAACTGATGCCATTCAGTTTCTTATCCTCCCCATGCTCTGAGAAGATTTATCTTGTCAAAACAGGATCTGATTATTAAAAAATTAATAAATAAATAAGGAAAAGATCAAAGACCAAAGTCAGATAATCCCAGGCTGGGAAAAGAGTAAGAGAAGAAAAATGTCAAAGCTAGTTCAGAGATATGAGGGGAATGGACTGAAGAGAAAATGATTAACTAATTAGGATTGCTTTGATTATGTATGCATGTTCAAGAAAAGTGAACTGAATCCAACAGCACATCAAAAAGATCATACACAAAATCACACAGGATTTATCCAAGGGACACAAGGATGGTGGAACATTTGCAACTCAATGAATTTAATATGTCACATCAATTGAATAAAGAACAAAAGCATATATTCATCACAATAGACAAAGAAAAAGTATTTGATAAGATTCTACAACTGCTCATAATAAAAATTATCAACAAGTTAGAAACAGAAGGAACATACCTCAAAATAATAAAGGCTATATAAGACAAGATCACAGCAAAAAATGCTAATAAGAGAGAGAACAAGAAAGGATATCCATTTTTAATTCTCTTGTTCAATATGTTATTGCAGGTGTTAAGAAGTGCAATTAGAAAAAAAGGAAACAGAGACGACCTGCAAGAACATGAAATTGAGATATTGAAGAGAAATCAAAATGAAATGAAGAATTCAATAGAATAAAAAACACAGTTGTGAGCCTTAAAAACAGAATCAGTGAGGCAGAAGAGAGAATATTGGACTTAGAAGACAGAGCACAGGAAAGTACACAGTCTAACCAAAGAAAAGAAGAGGAAATTAGAAATCTAAATTTATTGTTGGGAAACTACAGGTTACTATTAAAAATCCAACATTTGGGTTCTAGGAGTTCCTGAAGGCATGGAAACAGAGAAAGGATTAGAAGGCCTTTTTAGTGAGATACTAGCAGAGAACATTCTGGGTTTGGAGAAGGAAAGAGACATCCACATATAGGAAGCACCCGATATAGAACCCCCAATTAACATGACCAGGGGAGTTCCTCACCACGACACATTGTAATCAAACTCACCACAGTGAAACATAAAGAAAAGATTCTAAAATGTGCAAGAGAGAAACCTCAGATTACTCTCAGAGGATCTCCAATCAGACTCACAGCTGACTTCTTATCAGAAACCCTGCAAGCTAGGAGGGAATGGCGAGTTATAGCCCAGGTACTAAGAGAAAAAACTGCCAGCCCAGAATATTATATCCTGCAGAGCTCTCATTTGTGAATGAAGGTGAAATAAAGACCTTTCACAGCAAACAGAAATAGAAAGAATTTGTCGCCACTCGTCCAGTCCTGCAAAAGATGCTTAAAGATGTGTTACACACAAAAACACAGAAACAAGACAATCAATATGAAAGAAGTTAAAGGAAAAAAAATCTCTCAGTACAAAATCACAGGAAGTTCAAAGCATATATTAGAAATATCTTTGGAAAAAAGGCAGGGCAAAGTTAGTACTTATCAATAGTCACATTGAATGTATAATGGCCTCAACTCTCCAGTTAAAAGACAGACTGGCTGCATGGATTAAGGAACAAAACCCATCTATTTGCTGCCTACAAGAAACAAATCTTTCCAACAAAGATGAATGCAGACCAAAAGTGAAATCAGACAAAATAAAGTTTAACACAAAAACTGTAAAGATAGAAAAAAGGGGCACTATATGATTAAGGGATTAATTCAACAGGAAGATGTACCTTTTATAAACATATATACACCTAATTACAGGAGACCAGTTTACTGAAAAGATATGTTAAGAAACTTAAAGGGAGACTTAGATTCCAATATAAAGTATTGGGGAACTTCAATACTCCACTGTCAGCAATAGACAGATCAACCAGACAGAAGATCAACAAGGATACAGCAGATTTAATCAACATTATAGACCAAATGGATCTAAATGATATCTACAAAACTTTTCATCCTACGCTTCAAGAATATACATTCTCCTCAGCAGCACATGGAACCTACTCTAGGATTGACCACAAACTAGGCCATAAAGCAAGTCTAAGCAAATTCAAAAGAATTGAAATCATACCATGCATCTTCTCAGACCACAGTGGAATGAAGCTGGAAATTAGCAACTCAGGAATCCCTAGAGCATATGCAAACACATGGAGACTGAACAACATGCTCCTGAATGAACACTGGGTCATAGAAGAAATCAAAAGAGAAATCAAAAACTTTCTGGAAGTAAATGAGGATAACAACACAACATATCAAAACTTATGGGATACAGCAAAAGCAGTGTTAACAGGAAAGTTTATAGCAATAGGTGCCAACATCAAGAAATTGGAAAGGCACCAAATAGATGAGCTCACAGTTCATCTCAAGGATCTAGAAAATCTGCAGCAAACCAGACCCAAAGCTAGTAGGAGAAGAGAAATAATTAAAATCAGAGAAGAAATCAACAGGATTGAATCCAAAAAAAATTACAAAAAATCAGCCAAACAAGGAGCTGTTTTTTTGAAAAAATAAACAAAATTGACACAACATTGGCCCAACTAACTAAAAAAAGAAGAGAAAAGACCCAAATCAATAAAATCCGAGATGAAAAATGGAATGTAACAATAGACACCACAGAAATAAAAGAGTCATCAGAAATTACTACAAAGAGTTCTATATCAGCAAACAGGTAAATCTATCAGAAATGGATAGATTCCTGGACACATACAACCTACCTAAATTGAACCAGGAAGACATAGAAAACCTAAACAGACCCATAAGTGAGTCAGAAATTGAATCAGTAATAAAGGCCCTTCCAACAAAGAAAAGCCCAGGACTGGAAGGATTCACTGCTGATTTCTACCAGACATTAAAAGAAGAACTAACTCCAATTCTTCTCAAGCTATTCAGAACAATCCAAAAAGGGGGAATCCTCCCAAAATCTTTCTATGAAGCCAGCATCAAATTAATTCCTAAGCTGGAAAAATATGCAGTATTGAAAGAGAATTACAGACCAATATCCCTGATGAATATAGATGCCAAAATCCTCAATAAAATTCTGGCCAACAGAATGCAACAACACATCAGAAAGATCATCTACCCAGACCAAGTGAGATTTATCCCTGGTATGCAGGGTTGTTTCAATGTTCACAAATCAATCAATGTGATATACCACATTAACAAACTGCAGAAGAAAAACCATATGATTATTTCAATAGATGTGGAGCAAGCATTTGATAAAATACAACACCCTTTCATGATGAAAACTCTAAGCAAATGAGGTATAGAAGAAACATTCCTCAATATAATCAAAGCAATTTATGAAAAACCCATGGCCAGCATCCTATTGAATAGGGAAAAGCTGGAAGCATTTCCACTGAGATCTGGTACCAGACAGGGATGCCCACTCTCACTATTGCTACTCAATATAGTACTGGAAGTTTTGGCCAGAGCCATTAGGCAAGCCCAAGCACCTGTGCCATCCTTTACTGCCTTCTCAGGCCACAGCAGAGAGCTGGACTGATGAAGAGCAACTGGGACTAGAACCTGGTGCCCATATGGGATGCTGGCACCACAGGTGGAGGATTAGCCAAGTGAGCCACAGTGCCAGCCACCAGAAACAATGTCTTGATCAGCCTTGTCCTGACTGTCGAGGAACAACTTATTATTTTATTCATTTTAGTAGTTTTTGTCCTACTTAATACCATTGGTTGAACTCTTTAATTAACACACAATTATTCTTAGGCATTTAAATTTAACTAAAAAGTGATCCCTGTTAAATTTAAGAGAGGAAATAAGAGAGGGAGGAGATATACAGTTTGGCACATGCTCACTCGGACATACCCCTAATGGTAGAGCTAGAAATGTGCTAGGGGATTCCAATTCAATCCATCAAAGTGGCATGTACCAGTGCCATCTTACTCATTAAAGTGATCAGTTTAAGTACATATTTGATCAAAAAGATAGGATTAAGTGTCAAAGGGATTACATAAATAAGACCAGTGTCTGCAAATATCATATGTTCATATTACATAAATAAGACCCGTGTCTGCAAATAATATTTTATAGAATTAAAAAGAAGAGAATGATCCTACCTGGGAAGCAGCAGACACAGCAGACTCATAGAATGACAAATGCCCTATACAGCACTCTGGCCTCAGAATCAGCCATTCAGGCATTCGGATCTGGCTAAAAAGCCCATGAGAGTTTTGGGTGATTACTGATGCCATAAATAAGAGTGTCAATTGTTGGGGCCAGTGCCGTGGGTCACTTGGTTATCCTCCATCTGTGGTGCCAGCATCCCATATGGGCACCAGGTTCTAGTCCCCGTTGCTCCTCTTCCAGTCCAGCTCTCTGCTGTGGCCCGGGAGAGTAGTGGAGGATGGCCCAAGTTCCTGGGCACCTGCACCAGCATGGGAGACTAGGAAGACACACCTGGATCCAGGCTTTAGATCGGCACAGTGCTGGCCGTTGCGGCCATTTTGGGGGTGAACCAACGGAAGGAATACCTTTCTCTCTCTCTCTCTCTCTCACTGTCTATAATTCTACCTGTCAAATAATGAAAAAAGTGTCAATTGTTAAATCAACAACAGGAGTCACTGTGCACCTGCTCCCCATGTAGGACCTCTGTCTTTAATGTGTTGTACTATGCGAATTAATGGTAAAACTACTACTCAAACAGTACTCTATACTTTGTGTGTCTGTGTGGGTGCAGTCTGTTGAAATCTTTACGTAGTATATACTAAGTTGATCTTCTGTATATAAAGCTAATTGAAAATGAATCTCAATGAAGAATGGGATGGGAGAGGAAGTGGGGGATGGGATGGTTGAGGGTGGGAGGGACGTTATGGGGGGAAAAGCCGCTATAATTCAAAAGTTGTACTTGGGAAATTTATATTTATTAAATAAAAGTTGAAAAAGAAAGAAATGAGCAAAGGATCTGGATATACATTTCTCAAAAGAAGAAATATAAATGGTTCACAAATATATTTAATAATGCTCACTATCACCACCCTTTAGGGAACTTCAAAGTCACAATGAAATACCATCTCCCTCTTGATAAATGGTCTGTTATCCAAAAGACAAAAACTAACAAATGCTGGTGAGGATATGGAGATAGGGGAACTCATTTACATTGTTGGTGGGAACGTTAATTAGTACAGTTGCCATGGGAAAAAGTAAGGAGAATACATTAAAAAAAAAAAAAAAAGCAGATACAAGGGCAGGCATTTGGCCTGGCAGTTAAAAGCTCTCCATCGCACATCAGAGTGCCTGGATTTCACACCCGTTCTGGCTCCTAACTCCATCCTCCTGCTAATGCAGACCCTGGGAGGCGATGGTGATAGCTAAAGTAAAGGGGTTCCTACCACCCTTGTGAGAGACCTGGACTGACTTCTTGCTTCCTGGTTTGCCTTCCCAACCCAGCCACTGCAGGCTCCTGGGGATGAATCAGGAAATGGGGTCTATGTCTCTTTCTAAAATATTTTTTAAGACTAAAAAGAAACTAAAAATAGAACTGCCATATGATCCAGCAGTCTTACTTCTGGGTATGAATTCAAAATAAATGGAATCACTATATCAAAGAGCTCCCTAAAATGACATGTTCATTTCAACAATATTCACAATAATCAAAATATGGGACCAACTAAGGTATCCATCAACAGATGAATTAATATGTAAATTGTGGTCTATTTATACAATAAAGTTATTGTCATAGAAAAAGATGAAATTCCATCATTTTCAGCAAAATGGATGGAACTGGATGATATAATGCTAAGTGAAATAAATCAGACACAGAAAAACAAAAATGCATGTTCTTACTCATCTGTGGATGATTAAAAACTCAGTCTGAACACAGAATAATAATTAGTAAAAGCCATTCAGAGTGCAGTTAGGGGAATAGAGGGAGGTTGGATAGCAGGTATGAAATCAGAAGGAAAAAGTTCCTAGTGTTACATAGCACAACAGGGAGACGATAGTTCATGATGACCTATGAAATATTTTCTGGACAAATAGAAGAGAAAAACTCCTAGACTCCAAACATAATGCACTGACAAACAGAGGGAAACATTAACTGCTGGAATTTGATCAGGACACATGGTAAACATGTATTGATATGCCATACAGTATCACATAAATATGCATAATTGTTAATAAAAAATTTAATTTTTTAAAAAAATATAGTATATAAAATATTTGTTAAAAGAAAAGCAAATGATGTTCATAAAATGCCATTCTTCTACTTTCAGAACAGCATTCTAGTGGCCAGCACTATGGTGTTGCAGGTTAAAGCCCTGGCCTGCAGCCCCAGCATCCTATAGGTGCACTGATTTGAGTCACTGCTGCCACTTCCACCCAGCTCCCTGCTAATTAGCCTGGGAAAGCAGTGGACAATGGCTCAGTACCCATGTGGGAGACCTAGATGAAGCTCCTAAATCCTGGCTCCTGGCTCCTGGCTTTGGCCTGGCCCAGTACCAGCTGTTGAGGCCATTTGGGGAATGAACCAGGAGATGCAAGACCTCTCTCTCTCTCTCTCTCTCTCTCTCTTTCTGTAACTCTACCCTCCAAATAATAATAATTTTTTAAAAAAAGAACAGAGTTCTTTCCACCACAAAATGACTTTCGCTGATACCATGTTTTTGGCCATTATAAATAAGTGTTATGAAGAAGTGGTGACTTCCTCAGAGCACAAGAGAAGGAAGCAATCCTGATGAGGATGGGTTTGGGGGCTGGAGAACACAGAATAGTGTGGAAAAGCTAAAAGTAGAGTGTGAAAACAAACACTGTTGCTGTTAACAATAGCAAGCATGTATGCCTGTACTCTGAGTTTTCATGTAATAACTCTTTTAGTCTTTCGAATCACCATATCAATTAAGGATGATTATCATCTGCATTTTGCAAATGAGGAAAATGAGCCACAACAAAGTGAAGTAACTTGTACAACATCAAAGAACCAATGGGTGACAGTCCCAAAATTCAAATCCAGGCAACACGACTCTCTTTTTCATAAGTATTTAACAAGCTACAAACTGTAGCAAATTAAACTCTCCTAAAAAAATCTATCTATACTTTATATTTCTTTCAGTATTTTCAACGAGTTGTACATCTATTATATTTCATCTGTAAGCACATCACCTCCCTGATAAGTGCATTCTTAAGTACTTAATCCTTGTAAATCCAATAAATATCAAATCTACACTTAGATATTGTATTTCTTTAAACATTTCAAGGATGTTTTAAACAAGCATAATGATCATCCTGAACTCAACACAAACATCTTCACACTATTCATTTTCTTTGGTTTTTGTCCTTGTCTTTATCTCCTTATTCTCCTAGGATAGCGCAGTCCAACTGCAGAGGGTTGGGAGAAGTGTAAATCACCATGTTATGAAAGCTAAGATTTCTGGGTCAAAACTTCAGCCCAACAGCATTATTGCTTAGTGGTTAGAGATTTAAGACTGGGAAAAGTTCCTTAGCAGCACAACCTCCAATATGATTCTACCTAAAGTTGTTTTATCGCTGTTATATTAATAGGGGCTTCAGGTCCATGTTTATCAGAGAAGATTGATTTGACTCTCAATATCCCAGGGATGAAATAGTTACACAGTTCTTTGTAACCTCCTTCTATTTTTAGTATTCAATTTATGAAGGGAGAATACTCACTCCCATACAGGCTGCTTCTCATTTCTTTCACATCTGCATTCCTTTCATACTCCTGTTTTCTAGGTATTTCAGTTAAGCTCCATAATCCCTGACACCAACATTAGTGCTGAACTTCACACCTTCCATTCCATTATAAATGGAGGTGCTTCTAGGTAGTATTAGCACCCAAGAACTCTAGTCTTACCCCAGCTCACAGTCTTCCTTTGCTGGGCCCCAGGGAAGACAGGTTTGAAGAACAGTGCTAAGTAAATGCGCTGAAGTCATATTTTTCATTTATGATCTGGAAAGCACTCCTGGGCCACATTACAGTTAAGGACTTGGGAAGAAGAGGTGGAGACAAATGTATTAACCACACCTATACAAAACACATTTCTAATTTTTTTGAAATCTCCTCTTCTAGAAAAGGGAGCCGAATCAGTGCACTGACTGGATTAACAACCAGGGCCACTGTTTCTAGTCCATGGGAGAACCATGGAGAGGCTAGGAAAGCTATAAAGAAAGGCCTTGAACTAGTTCTCTTTGGCACTTCAACTGTCTTTAGCTGTATTCCTCTTAATTGTAAGGGCTTAAAGGAATAAAATGAGCATCATTTTCTTTTTCATAGACATTTTCTCCAAAATAAACTGTATATCATTCATTCACAAAAAGCACCAATAAACTTTGAAGAGAAACAGGCTTTCATTTGAATTCCTCTTTTTGACTAGTTCTTACCTTTCTGACCTTGAGCAAACTGCTTTACTAAGAATAAAATCCAATTCTTTGGAAAATGAGTTCAATTTTACCTACCTCCCAAAGCTATCATAATAAAATGAGATCAAAGATTTAAAATATTAGATATGCAATACATACTGAGATGCTGCCTCATCCATGCAGAAACTACTGCATCTCTTCAGTTTAAATGCATTATTTTGCTTTACCATCTTGAACAACCTGAAGAATGCAATTAACTGAATATTGGTTTATGCAGTTTATAACATGAAGTAATATAACTACGACTTGCCTGAAACAGACATGAATTCCCAGCTATTCCACCATAATTATGATTGTCTTACTATTACCTGCTTCTGTGAATTTTCAGAGTTGAATTAATTACCCATAGCTAGTTCATTACTCTAATTTCCAAGTAAATATAATAAGGTCATCTGTATTCAAAGAGAACTCATCTAAACCATTAGTATCAGAATTGGAGGTATAATTAATCTTAGCTACATTATATTATAATAGCTGAGTGGCACTACCAATCTTTGCTAATTCTTCTATAGTGGCTACCTACCTACAGCTCAGTGAATGGTATGGCTTCATAATAATTCCTCTGTAGCCATGGGCCGGTGCCGCAGCTCACTTGGCTAATCATCCACCTGTGGTGCCAGCACCTCGGATTCTAGTCCCGGTTGGGGTGCTGGTTCTGTCCTGTTTTCTCCTCTTCCAGTCCAGCTCTCTGCTGTGGCCTGGGAGGGAAGTGGAGGATGGCCCAATTGCTTGGGCCCTGCACCCACATGGGAGACCAGGAGGAAGCACCTGGCTCCTGGCTTCAGATTGGTACAGCGCCGGCTGTAGCAGCCATTGAGGGGGGGGGGGGGTGTTGAACCAACAGAAGGAAGACCTTTCTCTCTGTCTCTTTCACTGTATAACTCTGCCTGTCAATAATAATAATAATAATTCTGCAGCCACGTGCATATCTACTCACAGACAACATTTTTCTAAGATTCTTTACACATTTTTATGGAATATGACAAATGTTACATGCTCATGAAACAATAAATTTTTGTGTCCATCAATTTTGTCCTTCAGGGGTTTAAAAAAGTTGTATCAGCCCTAAGGGTACTTATTTCTAGCAGAATCATTGGAAGTAAGACACAAATTACTCGGAATTTTAAAATACAGAACCATCTTAACTTACTTCATGAACCACCAAAGGAATACACAGTAATCTGTCCTTGAATAGCACAGATTTCTCACTGCTGAAACTACTGTCTACTGCAAGTATCTACTCCTATGGTTTCATTTCTTGGTTGGCTTCCTTCAAAAAGAACAAAACCCATAATGTTGCCAATTGCTACAGAGAATAAAAACAATAAAGAAAAAAGAAAATGTTCTATTTTGAGAACTCTCAAATGTACATCCTTCTCTCCCATATAAAATCAATCATTATTATTAATTGTAAATTTCCATAAACACATCTATATTTCCATCTATATTTCTAGGTACCTCACTTTTGTTGTTAAAAAAGATTGAGCATGGATGCAGCTCATTCTACCAGGAAATAAAGAATAAAGCAAGCCCACAATTAGCTCCAGAAGACCAGGTTACCATAGCAACATGGAAAGGATAAAATGATCTTTCAAACTTTTTCAGCACCATGTGTCAAAGGCAGGTTTAAGCTCTTTCATCCTTCTTCCTGGGATGGGAAAGATACACTTCCTTTTCAACCAAAAGGAGCACCTGCTTCTTTATGATTCTCACCAAGTGACTTGTTGCAGCTGAAATGAAGGTATACAGGGTAGAGTGATGTCTGAAAAGATTGGAATATCCTTGACACAACAGGAAAGAAACTAGCTCACCCCTTAAACCAAGCCTATCCTGACCAAACTCACTCAGACTAACCTTTCTATTTCCATATGCCTCAAAATCCTCCTCTGAGCCATCAGAATCAAATACCACAAATGAGACAGAACATTCCAGTGCTTCATGAACTTTTCTAGAACACGGAATGTCAAAGCCAACAAACACTACTTATGAAACTAGCAAAGCTCTAATATTAAACTTCACAATACAGTTCAAGATAATAAAAACTCCAGGCCTATGTTATTAAATATAGATGTAAACTACTAACTATAACACTCACAAATCAATCTTAATATGTGAAAAAAATTGCACACAAACCAAGAAATCAATAATCACTTAATGTTTATGAATCTGTTAATGCAGATCACAAATATTGCTTAAAGTAAAAAGATATTCAAAACTGAATTATAGTCAATAATTCTTCAAAGTTAAAATAATGATAGCTTCAATAGTTCCTGACAAATTATTTGAAAAAACTTGGTGCCACATCTATCACATACAAAAATAACTTTGAAACCAAGAAGAGAAGAGCTACTTTGTATATGCAGTGTTTAACAGAACCTTGCTGCATATCTATTGCATATCATATCTATTGTCAGAGTCCAAAACTAAAAACAAAGACTGTTATATCCAATCATTCTAAAAAGGGACACTCAGATTCCTTCTCCTAGACCCCAGGGTAGTGGGTAGAGGAGCTTTAGAAAGTATGGATATTTATCAGAAGGAGAAATTCATCTCCTACTCAAGCTTGTTGCTTCCCAAGCTGCACAGATGTAAGCATTTCTCTCCCCAAAAATTCTGTCAAAGACTAAGACGAGAAAAAGAGCAAAATGCAGACTTATGCCTTGTGCTCCTTAAAAACAGCCAGCATTTGAATACTTTACACATCAAGAGGATTAAAAAATCAGATTAATGTGGTAACAAGCAAGTGAAATCTCTCTTGCTCATTCCTGTCTCCTTCCCCATTTCTATGTCACTTCCTCAAGCAGAGAGGAGCATAGAAGGGTATGAAGGAAATTGGTAAAGAAATGGCAATGTGTCAGCATTCTAAAAATCTAGACTGTGTTAGATATCTCAGTTCTTAGGAATTTGCTCTCACATCCAGATAGATACCAAAACTGTATCTTTCCTACAACTCAAAAGGCTCTTCTTTGTACAGTCAGATTCAGGACATCTAGGGCAGGATACAAGGAATTGAATTTTTATTTGAGAGGTGGTGACACACAGAGAGAAAGGGAATAGCTCCAGGGTGGTGGGGGCAGGGATCTTCCATGTCTAGTTCATTCCCCCAAATGCCCACAAAGCAAGGCTGGGACAGGACAAAATCAAGAACCAGAAACTCTATCAGCTTCTCCCCCATGGATCCAGGGACTCTAAATTACTTAAACCATCATTTGCCGCCTCTCAGGTGCATTAGGAGGAAACTGGGTTGGAAGCAGAGCAGCCAGGAATTGCAGTAGGTACTCCAAAATGGGATGCAATACCATGAACAGTGGTTTAACGCACTGAGCCACAACACCTGCCCAGAAACTGCATTTTTAATACAACTCCATCACCACAGTGCAGGAAATAATGTAGGAAAAAGAGAAAAGTAATCATAACAGATTTATCATCAGTTGCTTCTGTGTAATGAATGGGAAAATGCAAGCTGAAGAATATAATGGTGACAGTCCAGAAATAACATCAAACCCTGAATGCTTGGGTCAGGAGCCCTGAGTCTTTCCATATCTATTGTCCTGACAGTGGTGACTAAAAGCACATAATTATCAGTCATACAAACTGTCACCACATTGGAAGACCACATCCTGGACAAATTATATACACTTTAGTTCTTAGAACCAAAAATTATACATACCACCTCCAGTAAGGTCAACTTAGAGCAGAAACCTCACCTATATCCAACCAAAATTGAAAACAAATTCTGATAAGGAAGACTTGCATTCTTATTGACCTAATCCATCTTTTAATCTGTTCCAGGTCATACATCCAGAGATGATTAAATAACAAGAACAGGCTGAAACACATTTGTACCTGTGAAACTACAAACTGGGTACCCACACTTGGCAAAAATCCATGACTCTCTTCTTTAATTCTAACACAAGTTCAGCCTTGTAAAAGTGTCCAAATTTCAATTGGAAGAACAAAGGGGAAAGCACAAACTTTACTTCTACCTATGGATTTTCTACATTTTGATCCAGATAGTAATACAATATGAAAGGTGGCTGTCATACCTTTCTTATCAGCATGCCCTTAGGCAAGCTTCTGCCATCCCCCCCACCTCCCGTACACACATACATTTCTACTAAGCTGATGTTCACAGATTATCCAATACAAACTGAAAATAAAAATGGAGAACATATTAAAAACCTGCATTCCCCTCTTAGATTCTATCATCCACCTTGTGGGGGTGGAGGGAGTCTGGCAGAAAAGAAGGCACTCTTTTTAGTAAGGAAGTGGAAATAGGGAAAAGCACCATTTGAGTCCAAATTTCTAGAGGTTCTTCTCGGGGGCTTCTTTGGTACTCATTCTCACAATAAATTTAGGGAATAGAAGCTGGGAGTTGAACTGCTCTACAGCACAAAGTGATGTGAGTGTGGTGTTGTGGGGCTATTCCAGCACAAAAGGAAGTGGAGAGAAAAGAAAACGGGAACAGAAAAGATGAGAAGCAGGCAAGAGGGTGAGGCCAGAATCTATGAGGTGAAGCGGCTGATGAAAAATATCAGGTTGCTGAGGAATAAAAAACACATCTTCTGGCCGGCACTGTAGCTCACTAGACTAATCCTCTGCCTGCGGTGACGGCACCCCGGGTTCTAGTCCCGGTTACGGCGCCCGATTCTGTCCCAGTTGCTCCTCTTCCAGTCCAGCTCTCTGCTGTGGCCCGGGAAGGCTGTGGAGGATGGCCCAAGTGCTTGGGCCCTGCACCTGCATAGGAGACAAGGAGGAAGCACCTAGCTCTTGGCTTCAGATCAGCGCAGCACGCTGGCAGTAGCAGCCACTTGGAGGGGGAACCAATGGAAAAAGGAAGACCTTCCTCTCTGTCTCACTCTCTCAGTGTTTAACTCTGCTTGTAAAAAAAAAACAAAACCACATATTCTAATACAATTTGAAATTGTGTGTGTTGCGTACATAATGCTCTTGGCATCACTCCCACCCAGATTGTCGGGAAAGTCTACTGAACACAGTTGTCCTGGGAGAGAAGGTTCTCAAAGAAATCAGCCAAGGGCTTCAGGTTCATGGTTGAGATTACACACAGTAGCATAACGGCAGCAAGCAAAGGTGATTCATCTCCTGAATTAAATGAATTCAGAGGATACAGGCATTTGGAGTCACATGTGAGCCTGCTATTATAACCTGCTTTCCCAGGAGGTTCTTGGCAAACCTCCTTGACTAGAAAGGTAAGGTCCTAAGTAACCTTATCTAGATTTTTTTCTTCTTTTTTTAAATTTTATTTAGAATATAAATTTCCAAGGTGCATCTTATGGATTAGAATGGCTTCCCCTCCCATAATTTCCCTCCCACCCACAACTCTCCCCCATGCCCGCTCCCTCTCCCCTTTCATTCACATCAAGATTTCATTTTCAAATCTCTTTGTATACAGGAGATCAGTTTAGTGTATGTTAAGGAAAGATTTCAACAGTTTGCACCCACATAGAAACACAAAGTGAAAAATAGTTTGAGTACTAGTTATAGCATTAAATCACAATGTACAGCACATTAAGGACAGAGATCCTACATGAATTTTTTTAAAAAAAAATTGATTAATTTTCTATGCAATTTCCAATTTAACACCAAATTTTTTTTTCATTTTCGATTATCTTTATATACAGAAGATCAATTCAGTATATACTAAGTAAAGATTTCATCAGTTTACACCCACACAGAAACACAAAGTGTAAAAATACTGTTTCAGTACTAGTTATAGCATTACTTCACATTGGACAACACATTAAGGACAGATCCCACATGAGACGTAAGTACACAGTGACTCCTAAAGTTGATTTAACAATTTGACACTCTTGTTTATGGCGTCAGTAATCTCCCTAGGCTCTAGTCATGAGTTGCCAAGGCTATGGAAGCCTTTAAGGTTTGCTGACTTTGATCTTATTCCTACAGAGTCATAGTCAAAGTGGAAGTTCTCTCCTCCCTTCAGAGAAAGATACCTCCTTCTTTGATGGCCCATTCTTTCTTCTGGGATCTCACTCGCGGAGATCTTTCATTTAGGTCTTCTTCTTTTTTTTTTTTTTTCCAGAGTGTCTTGGATTTCCATGCCTAAAATACTCTCATGGGCTCTTGAGCCAGATGCGAATGCCTGAAGGGCTGATTCTGAGGCCAGAGTGCTATTTAGGACATCTGCCATTCTATGAGTCTGCTGTGATTCCCACTTCCCATGTTGGATCATTCTCTGCCTTTTTGATTCTATCAGTTAGTACTAGCAGACACTAGTCTTGTTTGTGTCATCCCTTTGACTCTTAGACCTATCAGTATGATCAATTGTGGACTGAAGCTGATTACTTGGACTAGTGACATGGGATTGGTACATGCCCCACCTTGATGGGATTGTATTGGAATCCCCTGGCATGTTTCTAACTCCATCATTTGGGGCAAGTCCGATTGAGCATGTCCCAAATTGTACTTCTCCTCCCTCTCTTTTTCCCTCTCTTATAATTAACAGGGATCACTTTTCAGTTAAATTTAAATGCCTAAGAATAATTGTGTGTTAATTACAGAGTTCAACCACTAGTACTAGAACAACAACAACAAAAAAATATTAAAATGGATAAAGTATTACATTGTACAACAACAGTCAGCACAAGAGCTGATCAGGTCACTGTTTCTCATAGTGTCCATTTCACTTCAACAGGTTTCCCCTTTGGTGCTCAGTTAGTCATCGCCGATCAGGGAAAACATATGATATTTGTCTCTTTGGGACTGGTTTAATTCACTCAGCATGATGTTTTCCAGATTCCTCCATTTTGTTGCAAATGACCGGATTTCATTGTTTTTGACTGCTGTATAGTATTCTATAGAGTACATGTCCCATAATTTCTTTATCCAGTCTACTGTCAATGGGCATTTAGGTTGGTTCCAGGTCTTAGCTATTGTGAATGGAGCTGCAATAAACATTAATATGCAGACAGCTTTTTTGTTTGCCAATTTAATTTCCTTTGGGTAAATTCCAAGGTGTGGGATGGCTGGTTGTATGGTAGGGTTATATTCAGGTTTCTGAGGAATCTCCAGACTGACTTCCATAGTGGCTTCACCAATTTGCATTCCCACCAACAGTGGGTTGGTGTCTCTTTCTCCCCACATCCTTCCAGCATCTGTTGTTGGTAGATTTCTGAATGTGAGCCATTCTCACCGGGGTGAGGTGAAACCTCATTGTGGTTTTGACTTGCACTTCCCTGATTGCTAGTGATCTTGAACATTTCTTCATGTGTCTGTTGGCCATTTGAATTTCCTCTTTTGAAAAATGTCTATTGAGGTCCTTGGCCCATCTCTTAATTGGGTTGTTTGTTTTGATGTTGCAGAGTTTCTTGATTTCTTTGTAGATTCTGGTTATCAACCCTTGATCTGCTGTGTAGTTTGCAAATATTTTTTCCCATTCTGTCGGTTTCCTATTCACTTTCCTGGCTGTTTATTTATTTATTTATTTATTTTTTGTGACAGGCAGAGTGGACAGTGAGAGAGAGAGACAGAGCGAAAGGTCTTCCTTTGCCGTTGGTTCACCCTCCAATGGCTGCCGTGGCTGGCACGCTGCGGCCGGCACACCGCGCTGATCCGTGGCAGGAGCCAGGTGCTAGGTGCTTTTACCTGGTCTCCCATGGGGTGCAGGGCCCAAGCACTTGGGCCATCCTCCACTGCACTCCCGGGCCACAGCAGAGGGCTGGCCTGGAAGAGGGGCAACCGGGACAGGATCCGGCGCCGTGACCGGGACTAGAACCTGGTGTGCTGGAGCCGCAAGGTGGAGGATTAGTCTGTTGAGCCACGGCGCTGGCCTCCTGAATGTTTCTTTTGCAGTACAGAAACTTCTCAATTTGATGCAAATCCAATAGTTAATTTTGGCTTTGAGTGTCTGTGCTCCTGGGGTATTTTCCAAGAAGTCTTTGCCAGTACCTATGTCTTGCAGGGTTCATCAATGCTCTCTAATAATTTGATGGTGTCAAGTCATAGATTTAAGTCTTTAATCCATGTTGAATGAATTTTTGTGTAAGTTGAAAGGTAGGGATCTTGCTTCATGCTTCTGCACATGGAAATCCAATTTTCCCAGCACCATTTATTAAATAGACTGTCTTTACTCCAAGGATTAGTTTTGGATCCTTGATCAAATATAAGTTGGCTGTAGGTGTTTGGATTGATTTCTGGTGTTTCTATTCTGTTCCATTGGTCTATCCATCTGTTTCTGTACAAGTACCATGCTGTTTTGATAACTACTGCCCTGTAGTATGTTCTGAAATCTGGTAATGTGATGTCTCCAGCTTTGTTTTTGTTGTACAAGATTGCTTTAGCTATTCGAGGTCTCCTGTGTCTCCATATGAATTTCAGCATCCTTTTTTCCAGATCTGAGAAGAATGCCTTTGGTATTTTGATTGGTATTGTATTGAATCTGTAAATTGCTTTTGGGAGAATGGACATTTTGATGATATTGATTCTTCCAATCCATGAGCATGGAAGATTTCTCCATTTTTTGGTATCCTCTTCTATTTCTTTCTTTAAGGTTTTGTAATTTTCATCATAGAGATCTTTAACGTCCTTGGTTAAGTTTATTCCGAGGTATTTGATTGTTTTTGTAGCTATTGTGAATGGGATTGATCTTAGAAGTTCTTCCTCAGCCGTGGCATTGTCTGTGTATACAAAGGCTGTTGATTTTTGTGCATTGATTTTATATCCTGCTACTTTGCCAAACTCTTCTATGAGTGCCAATAGTCTCTTTGTAGTGTTCTTTGGGTCCCCTAAATAAAGAATCATGTCATCTGCAAAGAGGGATAGTTTGAGTTCTTACTTCGCAATTTGTATCCCTTTAACTTCTTTTTCTTGCCTAATAGTTCTGGCTAAGAATTCCACAAATATATTGAATACCAGTGGTGAGAGTGGGCATCCCTGTCTGGTAGCAGATCTCAGTGGGAATGCTTCCAACTTTTCCCTGTTCAATAGGATACTGGTCATGGGTTTTTCATAAATTGCTTTGATTGTATTGAGGAATGTGCCTCCTATACCCAGTTTGCTTAGGGTTTTCTTCATGAACGTGTGTTGTATTTTATCAAATGCTTTCTCTGCGTCTATTGAAATAATCATAAGGTTTTTCTTCTGCAGTCTGTTAATGTGGTATATCACGTTGATTGTTTTGTGAACATTGAACCATCCCTGCATACCAGGGATAAATCCCACTTGGTCTGGGTAGATGATTTTTCTGATGTGTTGTTGCGTTCTGTTGGCCAGAATTTTATTGAGGATTTTGGCATCTATGTTCATCAGGGATATTGGTCTGTAATTCTCTTTCAATACTGCATCTTTTTCCAGCTTAGGAATTAAGGTGATGCTGGCTTCATAGAAAGATTTTGGGAGGATTCCCCCTTTTTGGATTGTTCTGAATAGCTTGAGAAGAATTGGAGTTAGTTCTTCTTTTAATGTCTGGTAGAATTCAGCAGTGAATCCATCTGGTGCTGGGCTTTTCTTTGTTGGAAGGGCCTTTATTACTGATTCAATTTCTGACTCAGCTATGGGTCTGTTTATGTTTTCTCTGACTTCACGGTTCAATTTAGGTAGGTTGTATGTGTCCAGGAATCTATCTATTTCTGATAGATTTCCCTGTTTGCTGGCCTACAAGTCCTTGTAGTAATTTCTGATGATTCATTTTATTTCTGTGGTGTCTGTTGTTACATTTCCTTTTTCATCTCTGATTTTATTGATTTGGGCCTTTTCTCTTCTTTTTTTAGTTAATTGGGCCAATGTTGTGTCAATTTTGTTTATTTTTTCAAAAACCAGCTCCTTATTTGGACTTATTTGTGACTATTGATAAGTAGTAGCTTTATGCTACCATTTCCCAAAGATATTTTCTAATATATGCTCTGAGTTTCCTATGATCTTTTGCTGTGAGGTTTCCTTCCTTTAGCTTCTTTCAAATTGATGCCCGTATTTCTGTGTTTCTGCGTGTAGCACATCTTTAAGCATCTTTTGCAGGGCTGGACCAGTGGCGATAAATTCTTTCTATTTCTGTTTGCTGTGAAAGGTCTTTATTTCACCTTCATTCACAAATGAGAGCTTTGCAGGATATAATATTCTGGGCTGGCAGTTTTTCTCTCTTAGGTCCTGGGCTATGTCTCTCCATTCCCTCCTAGCTTGCAGGGTTTCTGATTAGAAATCAGCTATGAGTCTGATTGGAGAACCTCTGAGAGTAATCTGACATTTCTCTCTTGCACATTTTAGGATCTTTTCTTTATGTTTCACTGTGGTGAGTTTAATTACTATGTGTCGTGGTGAGGATCTCTTTTGGTCATGTTTATTAGTGGTTCTATGAGCTTCCCGTACTAAGATGTCTCTGTCCTTCTCCAAACCTTGTAAATTTTCTGCTAGTATCTCACCAAAAAGGCCTTCTAATCCTTTCTCCCTCTCCATGCCTTCAGGAACTCCTAGAACCCGATTGTTAGGTTTTTTAATAGTATCCTGTAGATTCCCGACAATATTTTTTTAGATTTCTAATTTCCTCTTCTTTTCTTTGGTTTGACTGTTTCCTTTCCTGTTCTCTGTCTTCTAGGTCTGATATTCTCTCTTCTGCTTCACCCATTCTGTTTGTAAGGCTCTCTAATGTGTTTGTCATTTGATCTATTGAATTCTTCATTTCATTATGATTCATAATTTCAGTATAATTTCTCATCACTATCACCATTTCTTGTTCTACTAGTTGTTTCATTTCATTTTGGTTCCTCCTGAATATTTCATTTTTGCAAGATAGATTTTCTATCTTATCCATTAAGGTTTCTGTAGTTCAAGAATTTGTTTTTGAGAACTTAATGTTCTTATCAATATTTTGAGATCTGCTTCTTGCATTTCTTCTATCTCATCATCTTCATAATCTTGAATTGGGGTGTCTTTTTCATTTGGGGGCATCATAGTGTCTTCCTTGCTCTTGTTACCTCGATTTCTAGTTTTGTTTGGCATTTCTGGACACTCTCTCACAGAGTTGAAAAGATTACCTCAGATATTCACAGTCTCAGTTTGCTAGCTCCGCCCACTTTAGTGGCGTGTGCCGTTTTACTGCTCATTGTCTTGCTCGGCTTTGTAAGGTACGTAAAGAGAGAGGCTAGTGTCCATGCTGGTTCCCCTTATTTATTCGTTTTTTTTTTCTCTCCTTCAGTCAGCCTGGTGCACTTTCCCCAGTGGTGTCTGCCTCTCCCTACCAATGTCTCGGGTTATTGAGGGATTTTTTCCTCACCTCCTCTTCCAGCACTGGCGTGTAGATTCTAGGGCTGTGCTCACTCCTGTGTCTCCATTCTCGTGGCACGGTTTCCTCAAGGTAGGCAAACTTGGTCTCCTCTGTGTCACATCCACTAGATCTGGAAGAGTTACCTCTGCAGTTTTTTTCTAAGTCTTTTCTAGGGGCTACAGTAACTCCACTTTTATTAAACTATCTTTTCCCGGACTGTTGGTGCACGCCCTCACTATTCCGCCATCTTGGCTCTGCCACCTTGTCTAGATTTTAAAAGAACACATTCCCCTGCTGATATCTCAGTATTCAACAACATAATTACAATGTACAGAATATTTTAAAATTTCAAATTACTCAATTATAATGTCATACTCAGGGAAACCACTGTGTACATCTGAATATTTATGCCTCCAGCAATATTTTTCCTTTTCTCTATATCTCTGTATATGAATGTATCTGTACATACAGAGATTTTGAGGGAAAATAGTAAACAAAGCATGAGATATATATGCATGTATAAATACACATTCATTTTTAAACAAACTCATACAATTTGTGAATATAAATTCAGTCACTTCCAGTTCCCACAAGGGATTTTCAAAGTTTTCCTCTAAATACCACAGAATTCTACAAAAGACAAAAATATTCAAAATTGCCAGAATGAGAAATTGACATTGTCTTGTTAACAAGAAAGTGACAGTGATTATGGGCTGACTGGAGCTGGATTTAGAAGAATCCTTATAAACCACCATGTGCTACAATCTGAGTTTGCTTCAAGAATCAGAGGTTCCCTAAATGGGATACAATGAGCCCCAACACTGAGAACAAAGACCCTGGACCACTCGAAGAGTCGGGCAGCCACACGCTCATCTCATTTGAATGCCCCTGTGGAAAATGCTTGGCTGTCCCCCTCCCCTGGCACAGTGTCCTGACACTCAGGGCTGTAGAGTACCACCTTCTGCCCCAGGCTTCATCAGAAGCTGTGTTCTCAGAGACAGTTCTCTCCCCATGAACATTTGGGGCAGATGCAAAGGTATCATTACATTACCAAAACCTAAGACCAAGATCTTCCTACCCAGAAAAGCAATCAGAAGAACTCTGAGATGGTCAAAACGATAAACTATTTTTTGCAGTATGTGCTCTTCTGAGCACTCCTTCAGCACCAAGGGCAAATGGAGGATGAAGTCTCTTGGCTTTCTTTAAGTGGAGGGTTGCTACTCATGTTTGAAAGGAAGCTTTCTAGCCTGTTAATGAATTTTAAGCAGCACAAATAACTAAGTACATTCGAAAACAAAGTACTCTTTGAAGACGTTTGCATCTTGCCTTTGTGGGACAAGAACAGAAGAAATCTGCTTTTAGTAGAAACAGTTTAAAGAAATACACGTAACAAGCATCTTGGACAGGATTTTATAGGAAATGAGAATATGTAAATCATACCTTGTGTCTGATTTTCAGAATTTCATTTCCTAAAGGAACCAACTAGAAACATTAGTTTATACTGGCAGGTCAAAAATATTACATAAGCAAAAATTAATATTAAGAAAAAGTGAGTAGGGGCAGCCATTTGGTATAGCAGTTAAGACTCCAAATGCCTGGGTTTGAGTCCTAGCTCCACTCCTGATTCTACCTTCCTGTTTTGTTTGATTTTTTTTTGTTTTTAAGATTTATTTTATTTATTTGAAAGTCAGAGTTACAGAGAGAAAGAAGATGCAGAGAGAGAGAGAGAGAGAGAGAGGTCTTCCATCAGCTGGTTCACTCCCCAGATGGCT